>CAOLHI010003071.1:0-205023 GCA_948474755.1 Ctenosaura bakeri | reverse complement strand
ATTCTCTTTCTCCTTTTTAGTTTAACCTATCCAGCTAAACCTTTTTTTGGTGATGTTAAAAAAGGTAGAGGTGGTGTTTAAAGGAAGACCATGTAGATTTTCCTGAATTTCTTGAAAGGGGGATGGAATAAAATTGAATACAAAAATGTAAACGAGTGAGGGTTTTTTTCCTAGAAGACAGTCAATGCACCCAGATCTTGTCTGGCAGAAGAAGGGATGTTATTTGCCACTTGCTGGTACTCAGCTCTCTGATAATGAGTCCCTTTCTGCTGTTTGAGAACAGTATGCTATGAAGAAATTCAACAGATGAGGCTGGCACACAGCTACAGTGGATGGTGAAGATTCACACGTCGAACTTTTACTGACTTCGGCATGTAATATACGTCGGCAGAGGAGGGGAAAATGTTGGCAGCTTTGGTGGATACAGAACGTAAGGCCTAGCCAGTTGCCTCTTGGTTATTTTACTAGGATTTGTCACAGCTTTTCTCCATTTCCTTTTCATTTTCAGGAAATGCTGGCCAGTCCCTTTTAATGTAGCTTCTTTCTATTTTTCTATGACTCAGTAAGGAGTTGAACCTGTTCCTTCCTCTTTTCTTGCTAACTCCATAAGGGTTGCTTTTAGAGAGCCATTGCAGTGTAGCAATTTGTGACTGTTAGATCACTACCCCAGAGACCAGGGTTCAGTTCTCTGCTTGGCCATGGAAACCCATTGGGTGACCTTGGGTGCTTCACACATTCTTAGCCCCAGAAAATCCTGTGATATGTCCTCCTTAGAGTGATAGGTTCTCCTTAGGGTTGCATCTCCCTTAAGGTCACCATAAGTTGGAAACTTGAAGGCACGCAACAGCAACAACAAACGGTTGCTTTTACCTTACCTCTCCTTCAGGAGAAAATTTTGACTTTCCTGGGCTCCTTTTCACCAGGAAAGCTTCATACAACCCTCACTTGGCCCTCTTTGGTATACCAAGGAGTTCCCTGTTACTCCACACTTGTTTGTTAACACCATGGAAGGGCAACTTGTGGCCTTCCTGGTGTTATTTTACTCCACATCCCAACACTCCTCACTGGCATAATCATTTACTATGAATGATGAATGTTGTAGTCCAATAACATCTGGATCGTTTCACACACACACTTCTGTTCCAGTTATAATACTAGTGCATTAGTTCATTATTTATCTCTTTAACTTCCTTATAACCACCCTGTGACTTGTAAAGAAAAATGAACATTATAAAAAGTGGTCTTAAAAAGGTAGATGAAAATGTGTAAACATTAGGGACTGTGAACCCAGAAGAACTACGGTTCTTCAGTCTACCCTCTGAGCAGTCCCCTGATGAGTTACTATGGCCATTTCCGCACTAGACTCTTATAGCGCGATTATTCCACTTTCAACATCCCATGGAATCCTGGGGTTTGCAGTTTCGGGAGGGTCCGGCCTATGTCTGGGAGTGACTGGCATTGTAATCAACAAATCTAGAATGCTCTGTGTTAGGAGAAGATGTCAGATTTATTCACGCAGAAATGTGATCTCAGGAGCATAATTCATTGCTGTTGTTTTATTACAGCCACCTAAGCTAGTGCCTGCAACTGGATCTTGTGATAGTGAAGTCCATTCAGTCAGTTCTGCTTCTGTGTTTATTGTTGGGTGAGCCAGTATTTCTATTCCATGTTGTGAGTTCAAACATGGAACCAAAGGGGGTTGCATGTGGGGAGAGAGAAGGCTAGTTATTAAGATTCATTTAAAGCGAGTGTTCCACAAATGGAGTGTATTGAACAGTCCTAACATAATCCTTTGAATGATTCAGATCATTACAAACAAAACAGATCTATTGCTTGGCGCTCAAGTCTGGGGGAAAAGAAGGCCGAAACCCAAAATCTAACAACCACAAGCCCTCAAACTGGCCAAACTCATTACGGTCTTTTTATGTGACAAATCGGATTGCTTCTATGTAATGAAATCTATTGTGCCAATCTGTTTATCTGTCCTAATTACCTCTGAAATCAGCCGCGCTTGATGAGTTTTCCCATCTTTTGCGCTGTACAGAGAGCCTTAGGTCTTCTTCTCCATCTATGCTGAGCTCAACATCACATGATCCTGCAATTGGGCCATTTCAGTCACAGCAACAGATCAGTTAGCTTGAAGAATTTACTTTTTTGTTCTACTGTTCCGTCAAATCCTCTAGGTATAAAGACTCTTTGTGCTGAGGATTCTGGGAGTAGTAGTCCAAAAGCAGCTTTGCTTTGGCTCTGTTCTTTTCTCTCCCAGAAAACTGCTCTGCTCCCACCTTCACCACCCACTCTGAAAAACATCCGGTGATGGATCCTAGGAAATATCTCAGCCTGAGACCCTGCAGAGCCACTGTCAGTCAGAATGCATGATGCTATAGATGTGTCCATGTAGGTGGAGAAATAGTCTGACCTAGCATAAGGCCGCTTCCTGTGTTCTTGTGTTTCCAAAGCAATACCAGCTGCTACCAGCTGCCAGCCGGGAATCAGAGCATTTTATTACTATATAACCACAGAGATGGGGGATGGGCAGGATCCGGAGAATGGGAAATGGTGTCCCCTTTCTTCTCTTCCCTCATAAACCAGAACTGGGGAACTTGTGTGACTGTTCAGACAGAGATGAGGTCCTAAAAAGCATTAGAGTGTTTTTTTTTAAAGTTTGTTTTTAAATATTCACAAATTCCTCACAAACTGAGGCCCTGTGTAGAAGCTTACTTAATTTGAGCATCACTCCAGCACTGCCTACAGATGATGTTGGCCTGCATTTCCCATCATCCTCAGCCACCTGGTCAGCAGTGATGATGGCAATAGTAGTTCAGTGGCATATAGAAGGTCACAGATTCCCCCTACCAGTCTTAAAGCTTAACTATGCAGTGCAGGCAGGTGAGTTTTTAACCTCATAGCATGCATTTCCACAACCCTAATCCCTTCTTTGCTGCAGATTCTTACTATGAGTAGTTAGGAGCTTGAACAAGCCAATTGCCTCATTTCCCCCTTGTGGCAGTGTGTCTTCAGTTTTCTCCATCACTCCAACTAATGCCTGAACACCCCATGCATTTGGAGTGGAATTTGAATCTTAGGTTCAAATATAGTGCTCCGAGCGTTAGAAGTATGCTATCTCACTTTTGGGTTTTCATTGGCAATGGGTTTGACACAGGCTAGCCTGTGATATTTTGCTGTTTGTGGTAAAGGACAAGACAGTGTCCCTCCCCAATCTGTGTGCAGAAGATCCACTGGGTTGGCATTTGAAACTTGGAAATTAGCTTCCAACAAATGTGACACAGCAAGATAATTTATATTGCCCAGGACTGTTTGTGTGGCATATGCAGGTCTGTCCTTCATCTTGGATATGTTACTGTTGGCACAAACCTATTAACATTAAGTCATTCAATTCATTAAAATCATTTATAGTGGCTAGAAATGTCCAGTAATGAATTAAAGGTAAAAAGAAACATTAACATTAAAAAGAAGCAAAATAATGTTGGCATGTAATGATTGAAATAATTAATTTAAAATTTGTTGATGAAAACAAATTGGGAACGCTTCATTAAATTTCACGCATTGTTTCCAGGGTCTGCCTCCAAGAGGGAAGAATAACAGGAGAGTTCACACGATCAACTGGGAGGTTACTCTCTTGCCCCCCCCCAGAACCTGCTGCCTGAGACGATCACCTCACTCTCTCTAATAGTAGAACTGACCCTGGCTAGAAGCATTGCAATGCATTGCTTCATTTTTTCTTTTTCATTTTTAATGTGTTTTCCCCATTCATTGTCCCTTCCCTCAAACTACAAATTCCAGCCACAACAGTTAGAGCAGTTTCAAATGGTATACTTGTGTAGTGTAGACATGTGCTTAGAGATTCCATATAGCCACTGCTAGACAAGTTGTCCTTCCATCATTTGTTTTTAGTCCTTGGCCATTTCTGCATGACACTCTTATAGCATGATGATTCCACTTTCAACCTCCTATGGAATTCTGGGGTTTGCAGTTTTGGGAGGGGCCGCCTGGCCCCTCCCGGAACTGCAAACCCCAGGATTCCATAGGAGGTTGAAAGTGAAATTATCGTGCTATAAGAGTGTCGTGCGGAAATGTTCCCTGTTTGGAGCTCATATACTTGTCCAAACGAAGTCAAGATACTAGTAGCAAATTAATACTGCAGACAGGGACGACCATTCTATGAGGCAGAGTGAACCAAATTTGGGGAGAGTCATAAAAAGGCAACAAATAGCATTATTTAACTAACTGAGGGATTTTTTCCGTTGAGGTGGGAAGACTTCCTTGTAGGATTTTCTATCTTGTGTGCCAAAATAATTCAGCTGGCTTTCTATGCACATGACCTGGATGGGAGGTGGGATGCTGTGTGCTGCTCTGCCTAAGGGAGCAAAATATCTTGGGCTGGCCCTGTCTCTGAGTTTTGATACTTATGCAACCAAACTGCTAATATCCGTACACAATATGCAATACAGGCTTCCCCCACTTATCTGACAGGTTAGTGACGAGAGCATTGTCAGAAAATGGAATTGGTTGAAAAGCAGAACCCACCTACTGTATTGTAGGGAGCATGAAGGGCTTATGGAGGCCTACTAAGTTGGGACTGACCTCACACTCACTGCTTGCACCGTCTCTCAGCCTGGCTTAGTGCCTTTTCCCCCCTCTCAGCTTACTTTGCAAGCAGTGTGCATGTGTGAGTGATTCCAAGTGAGCCTCTGTAGGCAAGAAGAATTGATAGAGGAAGCCCTGTCAAATTACTAGAATTTGTCCTTAATTTGGAAGCTTAAAAAAAAACGAGTTGTCAGATAATGGGGCATCAAAAGGTGAGGGCTCCCTGTACATGATATCCATACAAGAGACAAAATCTTTATACCCTGAATTTTCCCTTTGCATCTCAATTGTCTCTTACCTACATTCCTAAGATCTTGCCAGTATAGCATCCTCTACTATCAGAAGGCCCTTCCATTCACTTTTAGGAGCTTGGAAATGTTACACTTTGGACTATGGCTGCCAGAATTCTCCAGTCAGCTTGGCAAATGGCCATGCTAGCTATGGGATTCTGTGAATTATGGGCCAAAAAAGTAACATTTCCAAGCTCTACTTCTCTTTCATCCTTTCTTGTGGCCCAGATTTTGCTTTTGGAGAACAGTAGGCTAGATAGCAGAACCCAAATTCTCAAGGCATTTCTTTGATGCTTTGCTTCCCAGTTTTCAAACTTTTAGGGAGCAGCACTTTTTACATCAACTGACTCCATCCATGTCCATTGGCAGCAAATTTGGGGAGATATCCCACTACCAGGCAGAGGCGGCTAAGGGAACTTGTGAGTTGTAGTCCGAAAAGGGTAACTTTTCCAAACTTTGCACACACACAACTCTTCGAAAGGTGTGAAAGCGCTCTTGATTTTTTTTTTTAAAGAGAAGCATTACAGATACGCGTGGAATTCTTATCTATTCCATTCCTAGTCCTTCTTCATAGCCTGTTGGCCTTCCGACAGCTGCAGCCCCAAGTGGGAGGAAGCCTTCCACAATAGTACTGAAATAGCTAATCCCACGTTTGTTGGAACAGAGCTATTTCCTCCCCTGGATGCATCCTGTGGCATTCATGTAGCGTTTCTCCTGCAGTTCTGAGGCTCACAGAGTCCCGAACCATTTGTCCCTCTGATGTCCGTCTCCCCATATTTCTTCTTTTCTCCCCCTCCCTCCCTCAAGGCCATCTCACATTCATGCCTTTATTCCCCCCACCCAGACCCACCCTTAAGACAACCCTTTACTAGGCCGAAGCCCGCCGCTAGTACACTCAGCTGCCAACAAGCACCACCTGCTAGACATCCTGGCTCCGGCCTCTGTAGGCTTCCACATCCCCCCACAAAGAACTCCCCCCAGAATCCCTCCTTCCCCTCCTTGACTGCCCCTTTTGCTTTATATCAACCACCTGTTTATTATGTTCTCAGCTATTTCCATGCCCAACAACAGGTGGGGCCTGTCCCCCTGGGGGTTTGAGCCTGCTAGGTTGGAAAAGCATCTAGTTACATTGCGGGAGGTTGGGGTTTGGAAAGGCAGCGGTGGCCAGGGAAGGGAAGCAAGTGACTCGTGGGGTCTATATTCCCAGCTGTGAAAGGACATTAATATGTCTGGGATACAGAACAAGGGCAGGCTGGCAGCCAGGGTGCTTGGGTTCTCAGGCCGACAGGCCTGTTCTCTCGCCAACCTTGGCACTCTGTATTATTGAATCCAAAAGAATGCATGCTATAGCGGTGCCTTTTTCTGCAATTATTTTTAACACAGAAGGGGTGTAGGATCAGGATTCCGCAAGAAGAAAAATCATGATCTGTAACTTGTGTAGAATGACATAAACCCTGCTTTTTTACACAGCGTTGCTTCAGTGCTGTACAGTGTTTTTCCTCCACTCTTCATGAGGAGTAATATAATGCACAGATGTCCTCCTTGCTGACAGCTGAATCAAAGCTTAGAAAATTTACTTATATATCATACCCTCCAACTGTTATGATTTGAAAGGGACATTCCTAATTAATCCTCTGTTTATCTGCTCTTTTCAGCTCCTTTTTAAACGTCCCAGTTTCTCTTCCTGCTTTCTCTCTTTGTCCTCAATTTACTTCAGTTTCTGCAATCTGAGTTTAAAGTGCCAAAGCAGTGTGTACTCACTGAACTCAGCCACAGGGAAGGAAGAGGAGGGGACAGAATCTTGCCCTTCCCGGTAAGTTCAGGCCAAAGCAAGCTTCTGCATCCTCTTGTGTTCTTCCTCTTTAATAACTTTTGCCATTTTGACCATACTGATGTTGCTTGGCCACACATGTCTGGGTTTTCATCTGTGAAATGTTGGAAGGTATGGTTTAGACTGTAGCTTCCAAAATCCTCTGGCTAGTATGGTCATAGCTGGAGTTGTCCAAAAACCTACATTCTCCCTGTTCTGTGCTGGAGATCTTTCTGTTATTCTCCTGACTTCTTTACATTCTTGAACTACACAAGCAACCAGACCCTAGTGCCAATCCAATGCACTGCTCACAGGAGCCATACTTTCTCTTGTGAGTCTCCTCTTCTTCTGGCCTCATATTGGTCAAGAGTGGAATGAGACAATAAAATCTTGATGTGAGCTACTTCAAATCACTTCAGGCTATAGATGAGCAATCACACTTTTGTGAAGCTTGAAAAGGTTGCATTTTTGGACTTATTAGAACTCCCAGAAACCTCCAATACCTGGTTGCTGTAAGCTCTCAACTTCTGAATGTTCCTTAAAAACATATACTTAATCCATGCAAATAGAAAACTAGCAGAATGAGAGTTATTTGGCTATAACCTTCCTCACTAATGTGCTAGATTTTTTTTTCTTGGAGGGAACAGTGTGCATTTCATGTGCTGGAGCATTCAAAATCATAGCCTGAAATCCATTTCAACACTACAGTCCATTTCAATTCTTCTGTGTTCTGCCAGCATATTCTGCTGCATTAGCAGACCAGGCCTTCATTCTGGAGTTACTGGCTGTTCAGAGACACTTTTGTCTGTCTTGTTTCTATGCTTTCCATGCCCCTGGCTGGATCCTTTCTTACAAATGGCCTCTTCTGCTGGTGGGGAGACTTGAGACCCAACTCTCTCCACCCTGAGATCAGGAGGACACATTGTTGACCTTGCTAGAGGTCAAAGCGATAGATGGGTAGGTTCTTGTCCATCTTAGCCTCCTCCTTCTGCCTCCTTTGTGCTTTGCCTGCACTTGACTGTCTTGGCATGGCCGATTAAATGTGCCTTTGAACTCTTTGATCCTCCTCTATTCCCTCCTCTCCCAAATATAAGATCTAAAAGGGTCTCCTGTGTTTCTCTTGCCTCCAGCCAAGGCTCATGCGACACCCTCCACACCGATTCCCCTTTGAATCTTCAAAGCCTTTGCATGCTTTAACTGATTACACATTTAGCATCTCTAATCTCTTTTTGGCCCCCACCCTGGAGGCAGCCTTGGGACGTGTCCCTCTTCTTTCAAGCTTGTCTTGTCACGCTTGCTCTGATGTTCCTCCAGCTCCACATTTCAGTGGTGGGGGGAGGAGAGAGGAGGGGCAGCTGGAGGTCTCTTGTGAACTTCCAGAAAAGACAAGACCCTTCCTCTTTATGCCGGTCTTCTCAGATCCTGCCCTTCCCCTAAACTCTTGGCCAGCGCAATGCTCTTGAAATATGTGCCAGAGATGTACATTGAAATCTTCCTGTCACAAACATTGTACTTGATCAATCTGACAAAAGAAAGTGTTTCTGAGCAGGCACAGAGTTCTCTTTCCTCACCACTGATTACTCAAAACCTGTCCTCATCTCTTTGGAAAAGTGACATTTAGAAGACTACATCTTCTGGGAAAAGTAATCTTATAAAGTTCTGGTAATCTGGCCTTAGCGTTTCCTGATTTGAAGGCGTAGCTTGAGAAACCCCAGATCTCTTTTTGTTGTTGTTGTTGTTGTTGTTGTTGTTGTTGTTGTATTAGAAATTAAATACAAGAAGTTAGTGGTTCAGCTAGGTCACTGTACACCCTGGGCATGGTATTCTTACAGAGCCATCCTCCCCCAGCCCCCCTTTACTCAGCTTTGTGTATTACTTCAATTGTGAAGCACACAGCTAACATTTCTCATTCTGAACTCCACCCTTGCTGTTTTTTGCTTCTGCATTCCTCTCATGTTAGAAAAGTGGTGGGCCAGATGGCTTGTGAGCCGCAGGTGGTCCAAAGAGGCTATTTACGTGGCCTGCCATGAGTACCTTGTCCGCCACTTCCCCTTCTATGTTATTATCTCAAAGGGCAGGTATAGGAAGTTTTCCTTGTGTGCCATATTTCCCTCTTTCCCAGAAGACTCAGGTTCCCAAAACCCTGCCAGAGAGCAGAGAAACAGGGATCCTTCTGGGGGAAAGGTTAAAGCTTCTTCCCTCGCTATAGTGGTATGAATACCACTGTCTGGGGGTGGGTTGGCAGATGACAGCCGGTGGCTTCCATGTCTGTGAGGCAGCAAATCTGCTGAGTGTTTTAAAGTTGCTTTCAAGGGTTGAACCCTGTCCCCTAAATGGCCTCAGCCCCTTGGGAAGCCCTTTAAAGTTCAGACTGAAACTGCGAGCAGATCCACTGACCCACTGAAATAGGGCCACCAGCTGCCACTGGTTTTGTGAGTGAATGTGCCATGGTGCAGAACTTGAAGAAGTTACGTTATTGGGCTAATCCCCCCGAATTCCTTCTCTTTTTTTTAATGGTCTTTCTGGCTGGAGGATACTGGTTGCAAAGCTTTCCAGAGCTTTGCACTTCAGCCTCAGCTGACAGCCCTACCCACCTGTGCACTTGCATCCAAACACAAAGAATTATCCATCATGGTGTTAGGGCAACACATGTATGTACACACACAAACACACGTCATGTTTTTTGCCTAGTCTCTCTCTCTCTCTCTCTTTTTTTAAGATGGAAATGTTCTGAACAGATGCACTTATATCATTGCACCATTAGGGCTGCAGGAATAAAGTGGAATTTACTTTTGATGCTAGAGAAATATATAGCTGAATTGGCACCACTTTGTTGTAGAGCAAAGATATTATGTTTTAAAAGTACAAATAATAACATGAGAGCATCTGCAACTGTGTACTTAATTGGCTGGTCACTTCCTGGCTATAAAATCTTTTAAATAAGAAAAAGAAAGGATGCTGTGGCCAAGTGCTTCAGCCTCAGTAGGCCCTGGCATGCCCAGCCCAGCCCAGATACTGATGCTCGAACTCTTTTCCATTTGGCCTCATCATTGTCTACTCCCTGGGTGTTCTCTGGGTGTTCCTTGGGTTGTGGAGCCCTGGATTTTGGCCTGAGGTACAAACCTAGCTGTGTCACTTAGCTGATGTAATGTAGTTGCAAACAATGTGACCCTATACATTAATTTGCTTGGAAGTAATCCCCATTGAACACAGTGGGACTTTCTTCTACTTAAAATCCTTGAAAGAATTGTATTGTAAGGATATGAGTTTCTACCAGAGAACTTGTTGATTAAAATCTCTTTATCAATCACAAATTCACCAGAAGAAACTTGGGAAGTTGCTTCTAAGAAGTAATTACGTACAATTATAGATACAAGCTACTCATTCTTCCCCTAGCTAATTAGTTACTGCCATGGTTAAATTTAAAAATAATTATTTACTGGATCTCAAAAGTCCTGGGGAACAAAACACAAACTCCTCCTGTCCACTTCATTGTCATCTCTACATCTACAAGAAAGTTCAAAGTTGTGGTACCCACCATGAGCTAGCACAAACTGTTTGATATTCATCCCCCACCATTCAATGAGACCACACAATCTGCAGTTGTAAAAGTAACTAAAAATTACAGTCATGCCACAAAAGAAATGAAGTTATCCCTCATTATGTTACACTCTTAATGTAGCTTTGTTATGGTTTAGTTAACTGGGAAAATTAGTTTCAAATAACTAGTTATTTGAAGTGAGTTATTTCCAAAGTCTGGCTATGCAGAAGCTACTTGCAGCCTCAATACCATTTATTTGTAACTTGAACATAACAATACTGACCTACCTTACAATATTATTGAGACATATGTTTATGTTTTTGTTTTTAAAGTGTTGATTCCACTTTCAGGTCAGTTTGGTAGCCTGTGACTGTTTACAGTGTGCTATAGTGACAAGCCAGTAGGGGAAGCAGAATATGCAGACTGGAATGTGAAAATCTGTCAATCTCATTCTCTTTGTGTTTCTCAATATCCCACTGGCATTTTTTCTCTGTCTCAGTTCTGTATCAGGTTACCAGACTTTTTGTTTGGTTCTTGCATGGACATTCTCACTTATGTTTGTATGCCTCTTTTTCAAAATGTAGCCATTTTTGTCCACTTTTTTTTTTTTAAGTGTGTGTTTTTGTATTGACTTTTTCCATTGCTGGAACTGAGTTTGTGCTCATTTATTTCAATTTCTATTATGTGGATTTTTGAAATACATACATGATTTTATGGGCATTTCCCCCCCTGAAATACATGGCTAGTGTTGGAAAGGTACAGCTTTCCAAGATAGGATGCACACTATGCTATAGCTGGTCTTTGGAGATGCCAAATAGGTATTTCTGTACAGAAATGTGAATGAAGCCATCTCTTTTCAGTTTTTCTCTGGAGATCCTGGTTCAAGTTCCCATTTAGTCATGAAGCTCACTAGGGCCATTTCTGCACTATACTGTTATAGTGCTATTATTCTGCTTTCAACATCCTGTGGAATTCTGGGGTTTGTAGTTTACTGAGGCCCAAGAGCTCTCTGGCTGAGAATTCTAAATGCCTCTCCCTAAACTGCAAACCCCGGGATTCCCTAGGATGTTGAAGGTGGAATAATAGCACTATAACAGTGTAATGCGGGAATGGCGTCAGTTATAGAACCCCTAGAAGAGACTTCTGTGTATGCAAATCTGCCCAGGAGATCTTTTTTGCTAGCTGCCTCTCTCTGCCTGGAAGGAGAAGCAGCAGGAAATGACCTGAGAGGAATGAAGCAAAACCTAAGCACAGCAATCTACACATAGATCTAGAAAAGACAAGGGGATATAACAGGGGCTTTCTATTTGCCTGTTGTCCTCCTCCCCCATTAGTTTAGGCTACTTACTACACTGTTACTTACTACACTGTTTGTCTTCAAGTAGTTTCTGACTTATGGTGAACTTAAGGTGCCCTATTGTGGCATTTTCTTGGCAAGATTTATTCAGAGGGGTGTTACCATTCCTTCCTCTAAGGCTGAGAAAATGTGACTTGCTCAAGCTGAGCCAATGATTTCCGTGACAGAGGGGAATTCAAACCCTCTTCTCCCAGAGTCCTTGTCCATTACCATTACACCACACTGGCTCTGTTGGTGCTTTAGCTTCTGTTAAAACATTTTTGAGAACATCTGTATATGCTTGCATGAATGCATAATATGCAACACTCTGAGTTATTTGAAAAAAGGATGGTATTTTAAAAAATGAATAAATGACATTCAGACAAACTGTTAGTACTGCTGTCTCTTTGGGATGGAAAATGGAAAGACTCAAGTGCAACAGGAAGAGCTGACCATCCCCTTTTCTCTCTCTCTTTTGTTGTCCCCAGAGTTATCTGAATGTTTTATGGTGAATGGGGCTGATTATCGGGGTTCACAGAACAGGACCTCACTTGGGAGCACCGGACGTGCCTGCCTCTACTGGAATCAGACACGTGAGCATGCTTACAACACAGCCAAATACCCCAATGGCGAGTGGGGTCTGGGAAGTCACAACTATTGCCGGAATCCAGATGGTGATGTGCAGCCCTGGTGCTACATTTCAGAGAACGAGGAAGGGATCTACTGGAAGTACTGCGACATCCCAACCTGCCACAGTGAGTGTGGGATGCTGGACAGGATCTCTGTGGGTGTAGCTCAGAAAAGTTGCATCTTTGAGCTGTTATTTTCCAAATCCCCCAGGCAGCATGGGGATTCGGAGAATTTTGGACCAAAAAAATATAAGATTTTCAAGCTCTGATGGGATTTTCCTAATGATGTTGTTGGACAGCTCAGCTTAGGACAACAGTCAACAAACATCACTACTGCTGAAATGCTGGTCAGGACAACAGTCATGGCTGGGAGCCTGCCATCACCCCCCCCCAACCTGTTGCCTGAGGCAGCCACTTCACTTGCCTAATGGTAGGGCCTGGGGTAAAAGTGCAGCCTTTCTTGTGAAGATTTGGCTAGTAGTTCCTTTAGCCTGCTATAGCCAAGTCTTCACTTAGCAATCTCAACTTTTCACACGGAGATATTCCCAACATGCTGATGCAGTTGTGGTGGATTAACAGGAACTGAGAGCAAGATTGGGAATGCTAATGAACATGCATTGGAGATATGTATAGGTGTAGCACCAAGAACCACTTTGATTAGCTCTAGACGTTTCTGACAGGCTCTGCGCAGGCATAGAATAACCCATCTGTGTGAGTTACAGAGACTTCAAAGAACTACATATTCTTGCCCCATTCATCCAGTCCATTCTGCCTTCCCCCTCTTCCTCTGTTGTCTCGTCTGTGACAAATTTTAGATGTAAGCCCCGTAAGGCAAGGATCTGCCCTTTAATATACTGTAAATATATTGTATATGTTGCACACAATTCCCTCGTCACAGCAGCTCCACTGGCTCCTGGTACATTTACAGCACAATTCAAAGGGCTGGTTATCTAATATATAAAAGTTAAAGTTTTTTTGTCTGTGTCAGGTAAAGACCTCATATGATTGGCTGCCTAAGATTCTCTGGAATCCTTGGGTTTGGAATCTTTGGGTTTGCAGTTTATGGAAGGGCCTTTAGAATCCTCAGCCAGAATGCTCTTGGGGTTCAGTCAACTGTGTCCTGCTTGAATAGGCTGATTGCTATGGAGATGAGGCCAAGCAGCAAGGAGGAGGACAGTGTATTCCCTCAGGAACCCGACCTCTGTATGTTAATAACTCTGAATACAGATTGAATTGGGGAATACGAGGAAAAGTTACAGGTACTGGACAAGACAGTTTGGGGAATTAGTGACACAGGATCTCAAATCTTTCCAACAAGTATTACCTATGAGAAAATAAAATCCCAGGCAATGCTGGATATATACGCCAATAAAACTCTACATAGATGAGATCCAGGCTGTTTGAAGGACCATACTTCCCTCCGTGAGTGTGTTAGAGCTCTAATGTCTTCAGGAGAAACCTGTCTCTCTGTCACAATACCTTCTCAAATTTGTGTGGTGGGAACAAGGAAGAGAGCCTTTTCACTGATTTTTTCCAAACTTTAGAACTCTCTCCATAGGAAGTCTAGGATGGTTCCATCTTTGTTTCCCTCCCACTAGCAAGTAAAAACTTTCCTATTTTGTCAGGCTTTTAGAAATTGACTGTGATGGGATTTTAGTTATGCACTGTGCTGTTTCGTTAGTGTTTTTTAATATTGTTTTTAATTACCTTTACATGGTTTTGACTGTGGGGATTGTTTAACTGTTTTTAAAATAACTTTTACATCTCTCTGAAAATAATGTATAAAACAAAGTTTTTGTATGGTTTTTAATCTGTAATGGTTTTGTTAATTTGTGAGCCACCTTGAGTCTAATTACTGGGGGAAAATGGTCTGTAAGTGAAAATAATAATATTAATAAATATGAGGATGTGTCACATATATAAATGATGTGAGATGAATAACACAAACCTTCAAGAAATAGAGAACAACAGAAAGAAATGTGTTAAGGAAGCATCTATAAATGAAAATAACTGTTTATAAAAATCCCCAATTTCAAAAGTTTTTTTTTAAAGCTGTTGCCCAATGCCGCAATTGTAAAAATATATACAGGAGGGAAAGCCCCATTGAATACAGTGGAGATTAGTTCCAAATAAACACAGGCATAATTGTGCTATAAACCTTTGCAAGAGAGGTGCAAGGGGGATCTCTCTGGAGAAGAAGTTAAAGAAACAGAGGCCATTTCCGCACTAGACTGTTATAGTGCTGTTATTCTACTTTCAACATCCTATGGAATCCTGGAGTTTGCTATAACGGTCTAGTGCAGAAATGGCCAGAGTATTATTCCCTGCCTTCAGTCACCACCTATCTTATACCTGAACAGTTTTTTTAAAAGAGTAGTCAGCCTACTGAGGTGCAAGGAAATATGGTAGGACACTCAACTCCAGAGGTCCAGTGGGCATGTTTGCCCCTTGGGATGTGCTTCCTGAAGCCACTCCTCCTCCCTCCATTCTCCCAAAAAAACCCAAATTTTGGGAGCCTCCAAATGGCCCTAAATGACCAAAATATACTCCAGGGAAACAATAAGGCATTTTGGCCCATTCCTTCACAATTAGAGGTCTTGTAAGATCATAAAGCTGATTTAGGGAGGCAAAAACAAGGGGCCTTTCCACACTGCAGGGTTACAGTGCTATTGTTTCACTTTCAACATCTTATGGAATCCTGGGATTTGCAGTTAGGGAGGGGCATTTAGAATTCTCAGCTCGAGAGCTCTTTGGCCTTAATAAACTATAAATCTCAGAATTCCACAAGAAGTTGTAAATGGAGTAATAGCACTATAACATTGTAGTGCAGAAAAGCCCAAAGTGAAATACCTTTATGGATTAGAGTGTCCCGTTTTCTATTTTCAGTCAGAATTTTTTGGTAGGTCCTATGTATGAGGTGCATGCAGCCCATGGGTAACCCTTTTCCTATGTTTGAAAGTGATAAATAGAAATCACGTTCCATATGTAAGATGTTAAACTGATCTCCCTTCTTAGGCCATTTCTGCACTAGCCTGTTATAGCGCGATGATTCCACTTTCATCATCCTCTGGAATCCTGGGGTTTGCAGTTTCGGGAGGGGCCAGCCGGCCCCTTCCGAAACTGCAAACCCCAGGATTCCAGAGGATGTTGAAAGTGGAATCATCGCGCTATAACAGGCTAGTGTGGAAATGGCCTTAGTGTTCAGGTCGGTGAATATCAATCAATGTCAAGCACTTTAACCTAGCATTTTTGTTTCTTCAGTTATACTAATAATATGGGGGCGGCTTTTATACTTTAGATGTCTTAAATCATTGTTAGCTCACATTGAGGCTCTTGCAGTTATGCTGATCCTTGTCTCAAAATATAACTACATTTCTGAACATTGGCTTATCCTTGATATGGATGATGGCGTAACTAGATCTTTTGTTGTATTTTTCCAGTGCCCGGCTATGTTGGTTGCTTCCTGGACTCCGGGACACCCCCAGCCTTGAGCGGAAGCAGCGGCACCTCCACCAAACTCACAGTGCAAGTTTGCCTCAGCTTCTGCCGCAAGCGAGGTTACAAAGTAAATCAACCTCTTTCTCTTTCTCCCTCTGTTCTAGGCATCATTATCAACTTATTTATGATATTATTAGCTATGTTTTAAGTCCTGTTTTTTTCTCTCTCTCTGATGAGCCTAAGCTGGTGGGCATGGCTTTCTCCTCCCCACCCTCACAGGCTGAGAGAGTGACTGGCCCAAGGTCACCTAATACTAATATAATACATTTTTATTTCTTACTCGACTCTCCTCGTGGCTTGAGGTGTGGTGCATCATAAATTAAAATACACGAAAAACACATAAAACCATTTAAAATACACTCATTTAAAATTCAAAGTTAGAAACTGACAGGGTAGGCCTGCTGGGACAGATAGGTGTTTAGTACTTTTTAAAATTTGGGCAGTGTATTTTGCTGTCAAATCTCTTTAGGCAGGTCATTCTACAGTCTAGGGTGGCCAATGAAAAGGTCCTCTGGGTGACTATTGCCAGTCTAGTCCTGGCCAGTTTAAGTAAATAGCCCCCAGAAGACCTGGGTGTTTATGGGATAGATTGTATGGGAAGTGGAGATCCTATAGGCAACTTGAACCCAAACCATGTAGGTTCAATATAAGAACAGTCTATGTTTCTGGTACAGAAGTATATGTACAGGATCAATATAGGCTATTTGGTTGTCCATCATCTGTATTGTTTAACAGGTCTTTGCTTCCATGCCTTTAATGTCTGGTATTTGCTGTTAAAGGCATGAAAGCAGACCTTTTCCAGTGATCTGGGGACACAGCTGTTTGCTCTTTATTCTGCTTCAAGCACCTCTCCTCCTATCATTTGTAATATATGATCTGTACACCCAAACTCTGAATTAAATTGGAGGATGGAGGGTTATTTGAGATGAGGTGGGTTTCTCTGTGAACACACCGTTGGTTGCTAAAGGAGTCACAAATTCTGCAAATTCTCAAAATGGCTAGGGCATTTTGCTATCTGAGGAAAAGGAGAAGCTGGTATCTCCACCAGCTTCCATTTCATGTCTGAATCACCTACCTACTCTGCTTAATGGTAGGCTGGAACACTCAAACTGGAACCTTTTTTTTTTTTTTTGACCCAGATAACTTCACTTGCATAGGTGATAGGCTCAACAGTGACAGGAGTAAAATGTGGTGGTGGGGAGAAGCCAGACAAAGCTGTGTCTTGCTTTCTATCCAGATACAAAGCTTGCAGCAATAAAGTAGGCCATTGAGAGCCAGTAGATTTCGATCTGGATAGCAAGAAGAAGGAGAAGGAGAAGGAGGAGAAGAAGAAAGCAATGATGAAATTGTTGTTGAAGCTGTTTTACCTGCCTCTCCTTACAGATCACTGCAGGGAAAAACAAGAGATACCATCACATAACACATGACGTCAGTTAAAAGAACATATAAAACCAATGCATATTACAATCAATCAATCAACCAGTCCTTTACAATTCATCATGCAAAAATAATCTGGATAGGCTTTGATGGAAGAGACTGCTTTTTACTGCTGTTTTAAACTCAGAAAACATATCTAGCTGATGTATCTCGGCTGGCAGGTCATTCCATGGTCTGAGGATGCCTGAACAAAATGTCCTCTGGCTAAGCAACATCCTAATTTCGACTGACTGAAGTAGATGTCCCCCATAGGAACTGAGTGTAGTGGGAAGATTATACAGGAAAAGGTGATCCTGTAAGTAACTTAAACCTAAACCATGTAGGCTTCCTCTGCCCCCTCACATTTCTCCTTGAAAAACATGTACTACATCAGCATCACAGACCACTATGTTCATGTAGCCACGCCACTGGCCAAGCTGGCTGGGGAACTGCAGTCCAAAAAAGTAACTTTTCTAAGTTCTGTCTGTTAATCGAAGAAGCAGAAATTACCCCACCCCCTTTTCTTGGTCCACTCTGTCCTCTTCCATGCCTTCCACCAACTGACAAGACCAAGGAGCATCAAACACAATGCTTTCCCTTCTCTGTTTCCACATCAGCCTGATCCTCAGATCTGAGTGAGAGGGAGCTCTGCCATCTGAGCAACAAATTTGTTTTTGTCGTTCCAGGCAATCAAGTTTTTATGAGCGCAGCAAATCCACAGTTGTTACCCATTTGTTGTACTCAGTTCGGACGTCTGTCCTTGCAGTTATGCCCCTGTTATGGAGATTCAGCATTTTCTGTCATGATACACACTTTTCAAAATGTTTAAGGGTTTTTTGCACATGGGAAAACGTTGCTCAGTTTGTCTTTCTCCCCTCCCCATTATGTGGCTTCCATTTAGTCTTTCTCACAGTCTACCTAAAATCAGCAGCTTTTTCCCCACTGTTCAACTAAATTCAATTCAATTAAGCTAAATATCTCCAAAATCTCCAGTAGCGCTACTGGAATGTCCCATTTACCCCCAGGATCTGGAAAAGTTACTTTGTGGGAGGGAGCTATTATTCACAGAAGCTCCCACCTAACACAGACACTAACCATTATGGAGGGAGGATTCTGGGACTGACAGTCCAAAAAAGTATTGTTTACAAGCTCTGCCCACGACAATAGAGAATTTAAGGGGAATGTCAATCAGTTTATTGAAATCTGGAATTTATTTTCCTTTCATAAACAAGGCTCTCCCAAACCATAAACCACTACAATCCCAAAAATTCTTCTGGAGAGATATATAGTAAAATAATCAAGAACAGTGAAGTGGTGAAGTTAATGAAGTAATGCTAAGTTTTGCAAGATAAGATTTATGAAGAGGATGGGAGAGGAATCCAGGTTGCATAGTTTTAATGTCTATCATGTGTTATTGTTGATAGTTGTGTAATATAATATAGTGTGTGTGTGTATTCCACAAGTTATAAGTAAATCCAGCCCTGGCTTCTCCCAGCCATTTAGTACAAGGACACACGAGGTCATCCACAGGTTCTTCTTGGATGAATGTCCTGTACTAGGAACCTTTTCCCCTCATTTTCTAAAGGTAGTACTGTATTTTATTAGAATTATTTAGTTAATAAAATGCCTTTCATTGCAACATATATGATTACATACATATATGACTGTTTTGCAATAATTTGTGCTCCACCTCCTGAACTTATTTAGCCACCCAACCTCAAATGTTCAGTTATGGGCTGGTAAGCTCCTATTAGCCATTACCAGTATACAGCTCCCACACTCTCAAGCCACTGCATGACTTCTCTTTTGAAAGTTTACTTTGAGTTTCAATTAATCTTTAAGTACTTTGTTTACGGCGAGTCCTTCCACACTCCGCCAGCACAGCCCTGTGATATTCATTAGCCAGTAAAAGGAACATTGATGAAGCAACCTTAAAATTCTCCCCTACAGCTTAATTGAAATATTGGCGCTAATCCAGAGAAAGTTTGTCACAGCTTAATTCCCACTGATTTCAAAATTATCTGATCTTTTTTCTCCCCCAAATAGCTGAAGGCAGTTTTAAAAGAGAGATCCATACTGTTTATGGTGTAAACCTACAGTTTGACCGCAGGCAAATAAGTATGATTGGTTTTGTATCCTTTCAAAACCTGTTTAACTAGAGATAAAAAGACATCTATACCCACACCATAAGAAATGACAATCCTCTTAAACCATTTTCTTCTTTCTTAAAAACTATTCTCTGTCTCCAGTCTCATGTTCAGAGTTATTTACTGCTGTCATTTCACAATCCACAGTCTTAGGCATGCAGTTAACAAATATCTCAGGCAAGTTGCAGGCTATGGCTGTTTCCACACTGCACTGTTATTGTGCTATTGTTCCACTTTCAACATTCTATGGAATCCTGGAATTTGCAGTTTAGGCCCCTCCCTAAACTGCAAACCCCAGGATTCCATAGGATGTTGAAAGTGGAATAATAGCACAATAACAGTGCGGTGAGGAAAGGCCCTATGTTAATCTTCCACACAAACACATTTCTCCTACCATCTCTTTTTCTCTCCTAAAGTTTGCTGGTGTGGAAGCTGGGTATGCCTGTTTCTGTGGCCATGAAGGGGATGTCCGGCGTAGCCAGCCAGTGAGTGCTGTGGAATGTGACCAAGTCTGCTTTGGCAAATCCAGTGAGCTGTGTGGAGGAGATGGCCGTATAGGCATATACAATGGTAAGTGTGTGAAGACAGAGAAATATCTTCATGAAACTTGGTTTAAAAAACAAAATTAGCAAAGATTTATATAAGTATATCCATGGAATCTGAGATAATTTTTTCCCTCCTCCCATAATATTAAAACTTGGATGCTACCCAATTAAATAAGTGGACGGTAGGTTTAGGATTATCTTTGGGATAGTTGTTCAGAGGTGAAACTCAGGATATCTGCCTATTCAAGGTTCACTACAGGGGTGTAAAATCCCAGTCACTCTAGGTGGCAGTGATGAGCTACATTAGAATATAGTTGGTCCTCCACATTTGAGGGTTTGACTTTCACAGATTTGATTATTTGCGAGTTTCTCCAACCCTTGCCTCCCCACCTCAGGTGCTCCTTTTCTAGGAGAACCTTCCCTCTTGGTGGCTCTGATCAGACTACACAGCCTTTTAAAAATTTGCCTCTGGTCCTCCTCTTCCACCAGCAGCAGCTATCTGGCCAGCTAAACAGCTCACAGCCTGATTTCTCAGCACTCCAAACCCTCTCCTGATGCCCCATACATACTCAATGAAGGAGATGGATAGGAGAGGGAGGATAGGGTCACTATGCTGACTCACTCCCTTTCCTTCTCCTTTCCCTGACCTGGTTTGGACCCTGGGTGCCTATTCTTTCCACCTTGCCTTGGCCCGCTTCCCACAGACACACATGCACATTTTGATATTTGTGATTGTCCCACTTTTGCAGTGGTCCTGTGCCCCTAACCCTAGCAATGTGTAGGGCTGACTATACAGGAAGTTCTTGCAATAACAGAAGAAAGAAAGTGCATCTTCCTATATTATATAATTACGGTTACAGTCCTATATGGATACTTACTGCAGAGAAAATTCCATTGTCTGTAGTGTGATTTACATCTGAGTAGATATGCTTTAATATGCGTTTGCCTACATTCAGATTATGCCACTAGGACACTAAACACTGACCAGTGCCAAGAGGAAGGGTCTGACTTAGAAATAGGAAGAATGCATTACAAATGGGCTTGTGTGTATTTTGGAGTTTGGAAAAGGAAAACTTTCCCAGGCTGCTTCCAAAGTGGATATCATTTTGCTCCTGTCCTTCCAGTTTCATGTTCTCAACATCTGGATTGCATGTATTTATTTATTTTTAACCAACATCAGTTTTTGAGATTTTTTTTTTCATTTTCTTGTTTTTTTCAGACACGGTTGGGCTGTTTTCTTTCCCAGTTGTTACTTTGAGAGATGTCAAAGCATGGCATGTCAGCTTTGCAGATTTCATTTCTTTTACAAATTGTCTTATAAGAACGAAACAACAATAGCAAGAATTGGCATTTATTCATATGGTGATTTTCCGAGACCACACACAATAGTTTAAATTCAGTTTTTAGTCCCAAGTGGAGTACAGCCACTAAATCAATGACAACTTAATAAATTAATATTTATGTATGTTCCATTGATTCAATAGGTCTACTTATTAGGGAGTAACAATTAGATTTAAGCTATTGTTGTAATATTTACCATGGTGTGAGTTATGTGGGAGGCTGATGAGACAGTGCCAAGCTCTGATCAGGGACTCAATCAGAGACATAAGCAGCATATCCAATGGAATTGGTACTTTGGCTCCACAACAATATGCCAAGCCTTTCTTGCAACATTCTTGCAACACACCAGTATATCCTAGTACACACTTTGGTAACAGCTTCAGTTAAGTATCATCAGCCGGATTGTAAAACCCCAGACTGGGATGGAATTTCTAAAACCATGGCTCCTTGGAAGCAGGCCACCAATAGGGTCATCCCAATCCATTTTCTGTCCGAAACAGAGAACAAAATACTCCTCTCCTTTAGTCCACATTCAGAAGCAGATTGGACTCACAGGCCCTTTCCGCATGTGGATCGGGAAACAGGGGAAAACGCGCTAAAATGGAGCTTACCGGCAGCCGGGTAAGTCTGTCGCCATGTGGAGCAGCGCGAGCTCGCTCTTCCGCAGTCCTCCGGCGTCCAAAATGGCAGCTTCGGCGTCCAAAATGGCGGCTTCCGGCTGGCGGAGGCTCTCCACCAACTGGAGAAGCTCGCCAGCCGGAAGCCCGCCACCGGCAGATCTGCAGGCACGCACTAGTGCACGCCTGCAAATCTGCACTGGAGTGCGGTGACAGAGCTGCACCTCTGAAAATAGGTTTTTAAAAAACACGCCACGCCACCAGTTCTGGTCGCTTCGGAGCTGATTGAGGTACAGAACTACAAAAAGTAGTCCGCCCCAATCCACTCCACGGTGCAGACGACCTCCATCAGAGGTCGCTCTGCACCGTTTTAATACCCTGGTGCAGAAAGGGCCATAGTTGAATCTTTCTCATTATTGATAGCACAACATCTTCTTGGGCAGAACTTAGAAGTAATTCATTACAATGTATGAGTCATATAATAATAACAACAACAACCATAATAACAACAACATTTATTTATAACGCCCTTTACACCAAAGGGTGGAACAACGACATATACAATCAGGGACAAAGACACCAAAACAGAAAACCACAACAATACAGAGCATGAAATCCCCAACACCCCACCAGTTGCTACCCATCTCAGCACCTTAAACACCTCTCAGTGACTTAAGGTGAAGAGTCAAAGAGTAAGGTCTTCAACCGTTTATGAAAACGGATGAAATCCTCCTCCAGCCGGAGGTCCAAAGGAAGACCATTTCACAAATGTGAAGCCAGATCTTGAAAGACTTGCTGCTTTGACAGAGTTGTATGTGTTGGCAGAACAGACAATAATCCTTGCCTGCAGATCTCAAATTCCTGGCTGGAGCATGCTACACAAACCAAGCTGCAAGGTACTGAAGGAGGTTAAAATGCAAAGCTTAAAATGCCAGAACCAAAAGTTTGAAACAGACCCTGGCCCAAACTGGTATCCAGTGAAGAGATCTATGGGGGAAGAAACAGGTGAATATTTTGGCAGATTTAAAACAACCCAGACAGCACTGTACTCAATTTTTTTTTTTTTTTTTAAATGAGGCACAACTAAATCTCCATTATGACTAGTAATGAGGGATCATCTCGCTCCTTTTGTGCTATAGTTGTAATTGTTTTAGTTACTTTTATTGAGTTGTATGGCCTCACAACATACGTATGTTTTGTACCCCCAGGAACATTCTGATTGTGTGGGAAAGTAATCGAAAATATATTATCATGGCCTAGCTTTGCTGTGTGCTTTGCACAGCTATGGAGGACATTCCTAGCATCCCATGAGGAACCGTTTTGTAGGCCCAACCCTGACAAAGTGGCCTCTGAAGTCTGGCAGGCAGCTAAGCAGCAACCTGGTTGACTGAATTCGGTCTGCCCAGGGGATCAGCAGCTACAAGGGATGCCTCCAGGCTTACAAGCTGTGTGCTGGGGAACACAGGCGGGAGAGTGCTCTTGCTCTCCATGTCTTGGCTTGGGTCTTCCCACTAGTGTTTGGTTGAACATAATTCTGGATTAGTTATTATGGTTTTGATCCAGCACAGCTCCTCTTGTGTTCTTATGACTTGAACACTGTAACTTTTAATAATGCATTCTACTTAGATAACGTTATAGTCTTATGCATTGTATACTCTTCATGCTTTCTTTGGCCCTTTCTGCACGACGGCGCTCTTCTGCATCATGGTGCTGCAAATCCAGGTCGGAAGGAAGTGCATCAGCAATGCTCCCCTCCACACCTGCTCACTCCCTGTGGAAGGGAGCAGGATAGGCCTGCCCCTTCCTTCCGCAGTGCAGCCAGGCACTTGCTATTGTGCACTGGGGCAGGAAGCGTCGCAAACGCACAGCCGTGGCTTCCACACAAGGGTAAATAAGAGAGCGCCATGGGAGGAGAGGTGTAAAATGGATTTTACCCATTTTTCAAACACTGCATGAGTGCGACACTTTGCAACGGGATGGCAGCAGGATGGCAATGATGTCGTGCAGAAGCGCAACCTGCCAACCATGGCCGTCCCATGATAGAAGCGGTTCAGCGATGGCCTTTGAATGCTTTAAAGCAATGTTATTCAACAGTAGGTGGGAGAGATATCATTGCGCTCCCCAAATCTATTGAGGGCTACCTCTTGCTACTGCCACATTGCTGAAATAGAACAAGGTGCAGAGGGAGCAAATTGTCTTTAAGCCAAATTGCGGGAGGCTTGAGGGAGTTCAATTCAGCTTGAAAGCAACAGCTTGAAAGAACTCCCTCTATGCCCTTTTTTCAAAAAGGAATGGATCTAAGATGCCACTGCTGTGGTAGCAAGTTGGCAGCAGCACCATGGAGGCTGCAAACAGTGGACACAAAAGATGCACCTTTGTTCTAAAGTGTTGTATTTATTTACCTTTTCTCCCAATTAAATATTTGTGAGCAATTGATTTTTAAATAGTGCTTCTGAAGGAAAAAATAGGCATGAGTTTTAATGAAAGAAACATTTCCATTCCTTATAGAGGATGTACATGTGCATCTCAGCGGGAGTTACCAAGGGTAAGGCATCTCCTCTCTCACTTCAGGGGAAGTACCTCTTCTCAGATAGCAGTTGCCTAATTAAACATGGCATTTTTATGGATCAAAATGTTTAAAACCCCCACATTGGATCTATTAAAGGTCACAGTTCTCATACTGACTGTATTATTATTCTGTTGTTTGCTCCTCTCCCCCAATCCCACAGTCTCCATGGGTGCCTGTCAGGGAAACTTCAGCGAACCTTCTGGAGTGATCTACTCTCCACAGTTCCCAGATGACTATGAAGCTGACAGTAACTGCAGCTGGGCCCTGCACCCCATGGGCAGTGATTCCATAGAGCTCACTTTCCGGATCTTTGATGTCCATGACCCTAACGACCACCTGGAGCTGCGGGATGGACACAGCAATGTGTTGTTGGCCCAGTTTGATGGGCGCTGGAGGCCAGGGATTCCCTTGCTCTTCCCCACTGACTACCTGCTCCTCTCTTTCCAGTCAGACCAGCTTTTACAAGCTCAGGGCTTTGCCATCTTGTACAGAGGTAGGTACCCAGGCCTGAACCTGACACCCTAATATATCTTCTGTCTGGATAGAGAAGCTGGGCTAAACCTGTTCCATGTGTGTTGACTAATACTGTGGTGTTTCTCCCCATGGCTTTCTCTGGGCTCTGAAAAGGGATTTGAGTGAAGCCAGAGAGTAACAGCAACAAGATAAGCAACCATTTCATCCAAAACAACAACTTGTGTCAATTGTTGTTGTCCCTCAAGGGCAGGGGAGGGAATCCTATGGCCTCCCAGATGTTGTCAGACTGCATCTCTCAGCATTCTTCTCCTCTGGCTGTGCTGATCAGGGCTGCTGGGAGTTGCAGTCTAACAACATCTAGAAAACCAGACAATTCCCACTGCTGCTAAACTGTGACAGGACTTTGAGAGATATGTGTTTGCTGAGAGCAGAGCACAGGAACGTTTCTTTCAGAGGATTGCAACTCCCAAAATCACCCAGTCAGCATGCTGTTTCAGGGATTCTGGGAGTGGAAGTCCCCTAAAAGGGAATTTCCCAGGCTGCGGCTCACAGTAGGGCTGTCTTTGAACTCCTGGACTCAACCCAACGCTTGCCAACTCTTCCCTGGGGCTCAGAGTGTCAGAGTCTCTAATTATAAGCTCCTGGTTCCACACCTGCAAGAGGAGGCAAATGAAGGAGGACTGTCCCTTTGAACTGGGGCCCTGGGAATGGGGAAGATTTCGCTTGTCAGCTGTTGTGAAGCCGGCTAAGTGTGTTACTCATACTGACTTGCCCTCACCCCTCCACCCCAACTCTGTAGGTGCAGCGCTTTTGAAGTCACAACCCCATGCCCTCCACACAACCCAACCGGTTAATTATGGTTACGTTTCTTCTGGTGCATCCTTTAGAATCCTTCTGTGGCCTCAGGCCCATGGCCAAAACTGCGATGCAGCTGAGGTGGGTGGAGCAAGCTATGGAGTCGGGGAAGATAAGATACAGGCCAAAGAGCAAGAACTTAAATACAAATGGCTTAGATCTTTGTTTTTATAATAGAAACAAATTTTAATAATTATTATTCATTTGGTGCTTGGTTGTCTTGGTGCCTCTGTATTTGGGAGCCAGAAACTTTGCAGATTTCTTGCTTCCTAAACTCTGCAGCAAAATACTACCTATGTTGTCATCATAGTCGTCACATTTATTCATTTATCCCACCTCTGCCCCAAAGACTTACGTTGGCTTTTAGCAATGAAAAGAAGTACATATATAAAGCATAGGTACATAAAAACTTGCCAAAATAATTTTTAAAAAACAATTGAGACAATTTTAAAACAAACAGAAATAATTTTAAAAAACAATATATTAAAAACTATTTAAAAATATGCTTTAAAATGCAAGAGTAAAACCTGAATTCTGAATGGCAGCAGTTTTTCAGGATCCTAAACTGAGAAGAGGCTTTTCTAGACCTGCTTGAAGTTTGTCAGCTTGGAAAAGTTACTTTTGGGGGCTAGAGCCCCAAGAATCCCCCATGACTGAAACCTGAGTGATTCAGGGAGTTATAATCTAAAAAGTAACTTTTTTACAGGCTCTGTACAAATCTCATCAGAATTGCTATCTGGTTTAAGACTCATCCAGCCTAGATGAGTGAGCATTTCATGGGCTGACTTGGTGGGAATATTTTAATTTCTCATGGTATTCTGGAGGAAAGTTATATCTGGAGCAATAGCAGTTGTGGCTTCCATTATCAGTGAGACAACATATCTGTTCTGGGTTTTAGTCTGACTTTTGAAGGAGCCATCTAAGCTGTTGAATCCTATCCCCCAAAATAGATTCAGAACCTTGGCTAGCTCCTATAAAGTTCACACTAAAACCCAGAACAAATGTATTCCCCTGACTGAGCTACCAACCACCACTGGCTGGGGGTAGAGATTTGGGAAAGGCTATTTCAACTGGCAGCACTGATAGCTGAACTGGGAAACTTATGGGTGCTAAATAGTTTGTAAATTCTTCCATTTTTAAATAGTCCCACTCTTCCTACAGCAAATCATTTCATCCTCAGAACACAACCTTATGAGTTAGATAAGATTCAGAAGTTGTAAGGTAATACACAGAGTGATACAGCTTAGCCAAAATTTGAACCCAAGTCTGGTTAGACATGTTTATCATTGCACTATGTTGTTCCAGCTCCCAAGTAGAATGGCAGGTTTTATATCTAGCTACACAAGCTGTTAAGCTAGACTAATGAAGTGTTTTTGAATTAATATCAACAGTAGTGGCTGGGTGGCTGCTGGGCAAAAAACACATTTAAGGTTGAAAATTAAGTCAGCATTCATCAGGATTTAACCCCAAAATCACCACTGAGATATTTGGCACCGAAGTACAGTGGTTTGAGCGTTGGACTACAGCCATGGAGACCAGGGTTGTATTCCTTGCTCAATCATGGAAACCCACTGAGTGACACACTCTCAGCCCCAGAAAACCCCATAAATAGGTTCGCCTTAGGGTTGCCATAAGCTGGAAACAACTTCAAGGCACACAACAACAACAACAACAACAACAACAACAACAACAACAAAGCATTAAAAGAAAGTTAAATAGTATAGAGAGAGACAGCAAAGACTGAGGCTTCATAGCTGGATATGTCAGTGGATTGGCTTCCTGAGATCACCTGATACCCAGGGATATCCTGGTTTGTAGTGCTAGTCCACAAGGCCAGTGTAGTTTAGTGGTGTTAGAATTGGGCTAGGACTCAAGGAAACCACTGTCTGAATTTCTGATCAGCTGTGGAAACCTACTGGGTGACCTTGGTTAAGCCACACTCTCACAGCCTTAAAGGAAGGTAATGGCAAAATTCCTTTGAATAAATCTTGCTGCAAAAGTCTTATGATAGAATCACGACAAATTGTAGTTGACATGTAGGCACATAACAACAAGAACAAAGCACCAGACTCTTGATTCAAATTTTTCTTCTCTTCTCTGACCAGGAAATCAATGCCTCACCTTCAGGCCTCCATGTTTAAATCCTTCACTGCACAAAACAGTTATGAAGTGTGTGTGAGAAGCCTAAAGAGACAATCC
This sequence comes from Ctenosaura bakeri, assembly GCA_948474755.1. Classification (NCBI taxonomy): domain Eukaryota; kingdom Metazoa; phylum Chordata; class Lepidosauria; order Squamata; family Iguanidae; genus Ctenosaura; species Ctenosaura bakeri. The sequence goes on along the minus strand of CAOLHI010003071.1, from coordinate 177,148 downwards.
AGTATGCATTCCACATATACCTTTGGGACTATGCTTTGTAATCAAATCTGAGGTTCTTGTTTCATGGGAAGTAATTGAAAAGTGTACATATCTAGTGTATCTGTGTCCTCACTGATAAATAATAGTTGTGACTGTGTCAAAAGTGGATGGCAATGTGTCTGCCATGCCAAATTGATGCTATAACTGTTCTGATTTAGCAGGGACAGTCCCAAGTAATTCTCTGTTGTCCCATTATTTCAGCTGCTTTTAAAGTGTCCTAGTTCCTTGCTCATCCTCCAGCTTTCCCCTTTGTCCTCAGCTTACATCATTCATTGCACAGCGAGATAAAATTGACAAAGTAGTTTATATTAATTTAACTCAGCAGAGAGGAGAGGAGGTGGTGGAATCCTGTCCTTCTCAGTTGTTGTTAACTGCCATCAAGTCAACTTCAACCCAATGAATGGGAGACTTCCGAGTCCCCCTATCCTCAACTACCCAGTTCAGGTCTTGCAGATTCAGGGACGTGTATTCCTTGTCTGACCATCTGTAGTGCAGTCTTCCTCTTTAGGCTCAACTGAAAGCAAACTGCTGCAGCCCCTCCTAGCTTGTGTGTTCTTCCTCATCAAAAATGTTTACCATCTTGACCATACTCTGATGCTGCTTGGCCACCTGTATCTCAGTTTTCATCTCTTAGAGGCTGTGATAATGTCTAAAAGTGACAGAGAAGAAATTAAGCCTCAGCCTTTGGGGATAGGGTGGTTCCACTGTGATTTTCAGTCTGTGATTTTCATTACAGGTGTGAAGGGTTCCTCAGTCAATTTACGAACCCTTCCAGGTGATGGATCCCGTCTTGTCCCAACCTCCTCAGATTGGCTGAACTCCACCTGGACCTACAGTGCCAGTGACCCTGCCATGGGGGTAGGAGGTAAAGAGCAAGACTTTTGGTATTCTTATTTCCAGCTGGGTGGGTGGGTGGGTGAGTGAATGTGTATATACCTTCAACTCACTTAGGGTGATCCCATGAATTTCATAGGATTTTCTTAGGCAAGGAATACTCAGAGGTGGTTTTGCCAGTTCCTTCCTCTAAAATAAAGCCTACAGCACCTGGTACTCATTGCTGGTCTCCCATAGAAGTACTTCCTTATAATAATTTTATTAGTTTCCAAATATAAAACAAACAATTTTTTATATCAAATCTTATCATGAAATATTTATGTTCTTCCATCCTGTCTCAGTCCCCGCCCCCCAAAGCCCACACGATCTCATTCCCGAACCACATTACATTGTTATTCCCCCTGCTAGAGCTAGCTCTCACACGCTTTTCCCTGATGTATACATGTTTTCTAATTGACATTCAACGCTCCTTAATATGTCCTGTCCACTGATAGATTCCCAGTTAATACGCGATTCTGGCCGTCTCCCATAGAAGTACTAACCAGAGCTGACTCTGCTTAGATTCTGAGGTCAGATGGGATCTTGTGCCTCTTGTTCAGGGTAAAACACAGTCTCTGACACATCCCTTTTCCTTCAGGTTGAGGAACTTGTGGATCTGGTGACATATTACAGGCCACAGAATGCTGACACCAATTTTTTAAAGGGAGATCTTATTTTGGGAGAGGAGGATTTTGAGACAAGAAAGCCAAAGTCTGTATGAGGGTGGGTTTCCACCTGTCATTGTTTTAAAAGGTCTGAACAACTCTCTACAGTAGCTTTTTGTAACACACGTTTGCATGTTTTCTTCTTGCATGTTTTCAACAATTAGCGTGTGACTGGCATCTTGTGATCAAGAGGAAATTGCTCATTAAACGGGTCATTTAGAACTAAGTAGTGGGGAGAAAACCCTATGAAATTAATGGGGTTGCCATAAGTTGATAGGGGACTTGAAAGTACCTACACAGACACAGTGAGGAGAGAAAACAGCACACCCTTGCCTCTTCCAGTTTCTTGCTCTAAACCCCTCTCCTTCCCAAAGTCACTTCGCATTAAAAAAAAAAAAGCATTGGGGCCCCTGAAAATATATTTGCATGCAAGCAGATAGGGACACATGAGGAATTCAGTCTTTGCAAATTCCAATAGGAACTGACCTTCAAGACTAATGAATTAGTTATCCATCTGCTTTTGCAGTAAAAATGGCTTCAATACATTTTTAGATAGTATTTAAATATTCCTAAAATGTGCATTATGAGAGAATTTAGATTTAGGAATGCATATTTTGAAAGACATATTTTTAACGTATAGTTTTGTGCTGGGAGAGGTAAAAATAGTAGATTGATATGGTATGGTGTAGTGATTTGAGTGTTGGATTAGGTCTCTGAAGATAAGGATTCAAAGCCCTGTGGAAGCCCACTGGGTGACCTTGGACAAGTGACACTCTCTCAGCCTCGGAGGAAGGCGAAGGGAAATGCCTTCTGAACAAATCTTGCAAACCCCCCCCCCGCATTGTGTTCACCTCTTGCTTTCAAAGTTGCAGTGGTGCAATACTGCCATCAACCAACAGAGGGCACCTCTGCCTACTTTCCCATTTTTATTTATTTATTTAATTATTTTTCTTTTGGTAGTCAGAGCTTGGTAAAAGAATGGAAAAGACTTTGTAACTCAGCAAAGGAGGTCAGAACTTTCCATACACAAAACAGAATTCTGTGTCAAAAGTGACTGTTTTGTATCACAACTTTCATAATTCCCATAAAATTCCGTCCTGGAGGTTTGGGGGAGTTTTAATTCAAAACTTTCCCAAGCTTTGGCTGTAACTATATCTTATACAAGTTAAGCAAGTTTTTGCCACTCTATTTATTTTGCATTTCCCCCAGCTTAGCCCAGTATAATGCAACAGAGCTGATAGGGCATTGAAAGCTCACTTACTTTTGGCTTCTGCCAGAATGGCTGCTCATCTCTCATTGTACTTGGCCCATGCAGCTTTGCTGGTCTTTATCTCAGTAGAGGCAAATGAATTTGGGCAAATTACAGGCACTAGAAGCATTCTAAAAAGTCATTTTTTAAAGGTTGTGGAGTGTGTTTTCACTATGCAATCAGCATGTATGTGTGCAGCCCATATCATGTGACCTACTTTGCTAAGAATTCTCACCTGTCAACATGCATGCCAAGCAATGTACACAGACAAGGGAGAAGAAAGAGGTAAGAGAGAAGGAGGGACTCTCAAACACAATGATTCCAACCATCTGGATCTGGCAGGGATAATCTCAATTTATTCTCTGACCCTTTCTGCAACTCACCCATTTTTGGCACTGGGGTGCAGTGCTCATGCGAGCAGCCTCCGGAGAGAGGCTCTCACTTCCCTGCTTCTTTAGCTCCGCATGAGCTTCCTGTTCGTGTGAGAGCCCCACCTCTTCCTTTCGCACACCATTTCTGCACTAGGCTATTATAGCGTGATGATTCCACTTTCAACCTCCTTTCAACCTCCGGCTGGCCCCTCCCTAAACTACAAACCCAGGATTCCATGGGAGGTTGAAAGTGGAATCATCACGCTATAACAGCCTAGTGCAGAAATGGTGGCAGTGCAGCCTGGGACCTTCCCAGGCTGCACTGAGATAGGAAGCGTGACCGGCCCGGCTCCCGAGACTCTGCACGCAAGGTGTGCATGCAGGGCCCCGGAGCGATGTGCGATCGCACAGCATTTTTGGCTTCAAGCCAAAAATGAAAAAATGCATGCGCGGTCCGTATCAGGCCCTGGAGCATCGTGCAAATGTGAGTGCATCATGTGGACTACTCCTCACATTTGCACGACACTCAAGGGGCCCTTTCACATTGAAAATGCCATGTGAAAAGGGCCTCTGTCATCCACTTTTTCAGCTGCTTTTTAAATATCCCAGGCCATTTTTGCACTACATTGTTATAGTGCTATTATTCCACTTTCAACATCCTGTGGAATTCTGGGGTTTGTAGTTTACTGAGGCCAAAGAGCTCTCTGGCTGAGAATTCTAAATGCCCCTCCCTAAACTGCAAAGCCCAGGGTTCCACAGGATGTTGAAAGTGGAGCAATAGCGCTATAACAATATAGGGCAGAAATGGCACCAGTTTCTCTCTCCTTCCTCCTTCCCCTTTTGTCCTCAGCTTCCTTCAGTTGCTGCAAGATGACTTAAAAGTGCCAGAAGTAGTTTGTGCTTAGTCAGCTCAGAAGGGATAGAATCTTGCTCTACCTGGGAGGTTCAGGGGAAAGCAAACTGCTGCACCCTCCTCTAGTTGGCAGTTCTTCCTCTTTCATAACTTTAGTGATCTTGACCACACTCGGATGAAGGATTGCCAGGTGAAATAAAATTCCCTCTCCTACACAATCAGCCAAGGTCCTTGACCACATGTGTGCCTGTTTTCATAATGTCGGAGGGTGTGAACACATATCCGCTGCTTACTTCACTTGGGATAACATCCTTAAAAGTTCCTTATAAGTAAACGGCTGTCCAAGCTATCCGTGCTACCAAGACCTTAAATCAGTGACCAATGCCTACGGTTTCATTATCTGCTTTGTGTCCCCAAAGAGCATTATATAGGCTAGAAGTATATTATACCACATAACATCATCTTTAGCCCCTGGAAAAGTTACTTTTTCAAATATATCCTCAGTCACCATGACCACTGGGGTTTCTGGGTTTTGAATTAACTTTTCCAAAACTCAGCATCTTTCCCATTTCCTAAGTGGCAAGAGTATGTAATAAATTGAACACCCCCAGTTGTAAAGATTTTACAGTTATGGAGTGACTAAAAGTTTTAAATAACTCCTTTGGATGAACTCTGTAATCAGATCTGATGTCTCTATATTTTTTTAATGCAACAGCAGAGGCAATTTAGGTCCTTTGTGTAAATTATCCTTTCCTGCCTCCTCTGCTGCCTTGAAGCCTTTGTTTGGCTTATTACGAAAAACTAAGAGGTGTTTAAAATTTTTCCCTAAGGGGTGAAATAGCAGCTTCAAGAGGTTGATTTACGTCCGGAAGATACTACAGTGGGGTGGTGTTAGCTTCCCTTCCGTGTTGCAATCTTAATCCAAATTACTCAGACTGATTTCCAACCCCCGCACCTAAAAAAAATGCTTAAAAAAAAAATCAAAGTAGATCAGAGAGATGAGCTTAGATTTATGACCTGTCATCTACTTTGGCCCAAAGACGGGAAAAGACTGTCTTTTTGGTCTCTCCCTGAGACAGCAAATAGAGTAAAATTTTTCATGAAACACACAGAATGTCTCTCTTTACTGAGTAGATATGGGCCAGTTTTCCAAAGAAAACATAAAGAAATGTAAGCTAAATGCTAGAACATCTCTGTTGTTATTGCAATGTTTGAAAAGAAGAAGGAAGTTCCCTTGCAAATGGAATAAATCTTGATCGTATCTTGATTAAAATTTGGAGAGGGACATTCATTGGGAAAAAAGGCAGATAAAATTACTTCATAATTCCAGACCCTGTAGCTGTTACCAGCAATTCTACCCATGCCTGAATTAAATCAGATCTTCCTTTTTTGGACCACAACGCAAATTCCTTAGCCAGCATGGGGAAATTATAGGGTTTTTTTTAAAAAAATACACACACATTTCCCAACCTTTGGTTTAAATTGTTTTCCTATTGGGAACAGGACGATGACTTCCATTCCCTACATATAAGTCTTACTACAATTTATAATATAAATCTGTATTTGTATTTCTTGGAACTGGTATAGGAGTTTTTGAAAGGAGCCCAGTGCTTGGAATGAATATGCTCTTTTTGCTGCACAGAAAATGAAGTAAGGAGGAGTGAGCAGCCTTCCACATGTTGGACTAAAATTCCAATTATCCACAATCAGTCCAATGAACATGGGAGTTGTAGTCCAAAACTGGCTGTACTGAGTCAGGGGTTACAACTCCAATCATCGCTAGCCCAAGGAAGGTGGGAGTTGAAGTCCAACATGTTGACATGTGTGATGCTGAGTCAGTAAAGGCTGTTGTAGAGTACATAGTATTGATGGCTGTGTTGTGTAAATTTTTTTTTTTTTTTTTGTGGAAGGTCCTAGTAAACCAATGCTACCTTCTCTTCCTTTGTAATGCAGCTTGGGTGATGTACACTGCTACTGGGACATTCATCTTAGCCATTGTCCTCATCTCATATCATCTGCGCAAGAGGTAGGTTTGGGAGAAAAACTCTAGCTAGAGGATTTTGTGTTCCATTCCCATCTCTTGCAGAGTTGCAGGGATCCAATAAAGTGGGGAGGAGGAGAACAAGGATTTCTGACTTCTGTTACTCATTTCCAGTAAGACAATGGCTTTTTTCTTTTTTCTTTTGAAAAAAAGAAATGAGTCAACTCTGACATATCCAGCAGCATGGTGTGGTGGACTGCAGGATCGGAGACCATCATGAAAGCACCTGAAAGAAAGAGCATTTGGGAATTCTAGGCAGATGTTCCTGGGCTTCTTGGAAGAAGAACAGGAAACTAAGCAGAGCATGGAAAACTTATTGTTTGGGATAGCGACTCCCCAGTTCCCCAGTCAGTATGGCCCTGCAGTTTTGGCAGATTCTGGGAGTTGTAGTAAAAAAAACTAAACCACAATGTTTCCCAGCTTTGTAGCAACTTCTGCATAAACTAAATGTGAAGACCCAGTCCTACTATTAGACAGAGTAAGGAAGCTGCCTCAGGCAGCAGAAGCTCTGGAGATTTGGTAAAGAATGGCAAAGTACTGAAGGACAGATATGCATATGCACCGTAGCCTCCCCTGCACCCTCTAATCTAGTTTGCTATTATCAAGTGAGATGAGGAATGTGGTCCTATCATCAGAAGTGTTGAAATAAGAGTAATTTTGTATTCTGGTCAGCTTCTGCACATGAAATGGGATATGTTTGTAAGGAGCTTGTGGGTGCTGTAGATTTTAAAAAACAACTTTTTCAAGATCTAGGATTAAACATATTGGAGAAGAGATTCAGAGGCAATTGAGTCCATAGTAAAAGTTGAAAAATGTATATAGAGGACAATCTATGAATGGACAAAGAGAAAAAAAGGACAAATATTAGGAGGATAATTTCTCTGGATTTTATCATTCAAACATAACAATTGGAAATGGATATCATTTTTCACGTAAAATAGTATAGCCCATTTAGTGCTGTTGTTGTTGTTGATGATGATGATGATGGGTTGGATCCAAATTTAAGCATTTCCAGATGAAGCTTTCACTGTACAATTATCCTCCTTCATTTCTGGGATTTTATGGGGAGGTCCAGATGTCCACCAGCATCCTGTCTTTTCCCACTGCTTCTTCCACCTTTTTTTCTTTTTTTACCACAATGAATCTATTCAGGAGGAAAAGATGGAACAATTGCATAATGGCCTAGATTCAGACTTCGTGAAACTTACATCAACTAGTCACAGCCCAGTGTTATTTTACCATAACATTTTCCCATTTAGTCAGGATGAAAAAGGAAAGAATGAGGCAACAGGAGCCTAAAAAGTGAAGGTCTGCCCACCATTTGGCAGGATGAGGTGATAACCTCAGACAGCAGATTCTGTGTGGCAGCCGCCCAGCTGCTACCCCTAAACTTCCTGATTACCTCCTTTATTTTGAAGGCAGAACTTTGTATACCACATGATATGACTTGGAGCTCCTAAACCATTTTACTGTATAACATGTGATGAATATGATGCCATTAAAAGTGTTGAAAGAAGTTTCAGCTGCTAGTCTGGCTAGTTTCTGTATATGGGATGGGGATAAGATTGCCAGATGAACAGGACTTAACTCCTGTATCTTTAATGGTTGGGCAGAAGAAAGAATTTCAGCAGGTGGCACTTGCAAGGCAAGCAACACCTCCTGAAATTTCCTTCTTCTACCCAACTATTAAAGGAAATGGAACTCTGTTCTCTTTTCCACCTGGCAACCCTAGATGGGAAGGAGGTGCCATCTTGTCTTTTCCCTCAAGGACCAAATGTCTTGGGGCAGTCCTGCTCCCCAGACAGTTTCCTCCCCTCAGAAGGGAGAATTTTGAAGGTACAAAATGGATACAGCCATATAGTCCATGCCTTTAAAAACTCCAGACCATGAAATAGCCAGTGGGAAATAATCCAGAGGGCAGAAACACTTCTTCCACAAACAACATCTGGTTGTGGGGACTTCCCTTGTTTTCATCCTATTTAACCGTGAATGATAGATCTTAAAGGACTCTTGCAAGCAGAAGTTGTTAAGACATATGTTCAGGATGTTGCTGCAGGGCATATATTCGCCACTTACTTGGTTGTGTTGTTTGTTTTGCCCTCCTTTCCAGGACTTGCCTTTTTGTGCAGAAGAAGACAGGCAGTTCTCTGGTCCCTTTCTCCTCCAAAGGCCCACGGAGCCGCTGCCAGTGTCTCGGCGGTGAGGCATGGGCTGTGGCTTACCGACATACCCGTGTAGTGATCTGCACTACGCGTGGTGCCCCCCACCATCGCCCTTTGCACAACACTGGAGGGGTTGCTGGGGACGATGAGGCTTCTTCAGACTGCTCCTGCCTGTGCCACAGTTATGAGAACCTTTCTTCCACCAACCAGTCCTCTCTCAAATCTCTCATCTCCACCATATGAGTCAATGGTCACCTCCACGAATACCAGCTCCCTCTCTATTTGCCAACCCTCAGAGGTGGAACTTCATCTGTTCACAAGGGACCAAGAGAATGGGACCTCAGTAACTGTATCCACTCATGGTGGAATGCAGAGGAGCTGGTCCATAATGGAAGTCAGTGCCTACTGCGGCATTGCTAACAACATTCCAAAGGAATGGAAGGTCATTTGTCAACAGCCACACACAGCAATAATCCCTACAAACTTTTTTGGCTGCTATTGGCAGGTTTCTTTGGGGCAGAGGGGTAGCGAGGTGGTGGGGATCATAGTACCACATCCTTGGGAGGATACAGCTCATCTGGAAGAAAGAAGATCCATTAAGGTGCTGGAACAATTTCCTGTGAGACAAAGAGGGTTGGTAGAAATCCCTGTCCCTGCTGGAGTCATACCTCATGAAACCATGGGAAAACTTAGGACTGTGCGACAGAAGAGGCACATACTCTGTAATGCATGGTGTTAATACCTCACAAAATATGATTTTGTGAGATACAAAGGCCCAAGAATGGTGGGATCCAAGAGCCACATCCCCAGATGGGTTGTTTGGGGACAAAAGAGAATGAATCCACAAAGAGGTGGTTAATCTGTAGATACTAAAAGAGGGGCAAGGAATGGTACCTGTGTGCTGAACCCATCACCAATGTATCTTTTGGGACATTTGGGTACAGAGAGCCTGAAGTCCATGGGACACTTGGGAGGGTTAATCACTTGGCTCTTGGGGTTTCTATAAACACACCAAAGGACAAGAAGAAGGGGTAATGAAAACCAGCCTCTGTCTCCTGAGCCCCACAAGCACAAAAAGTCATTTTGGAACATTAAACCTTCATTAAATTATTTTCATATCAGTGAAGATGCTTCTCTGTTATTGTCTCCGTTAATCAGCAATGCTAGGCTAGAGTTGGAAGGCCGGCAGCAAAAGGTCAAATCTTTCCTACTTTCTTGGATCAGATGTAAACAGGACAACCCTTCATTCCCAAGGCAGAGACACTGGATTGCCTAGCCTCAAAGAAGGCTTCCCATTGTGGAGGAATTCTGAGTGTTCCCTTCCAAAACAGGTGCAGAAATGGCCAACCACAAATGATAAGGGACTGGGATCAGTTCCCCAGTTTTATCCTTTAAGGCTTGATGAAATGGCATGTGGTGGGAGCACAACAATAAAAATTCTGCATGGAATGGGAAAAGTAAAGCTTTCATAACACTAAGACCCAGGATTATGGAATAAATGGGAGAAGATTCAGGGAAATGCTTCTTCAAACAGTGCATATTTAGGTCTAACTACTCACAGTATGTTAGGCAATCATGTAGACTTTGTAAAAATTAATTACCTGATGCAAGAGGGAGGGCACTGCAGTGATTGTTAGTAGAATTGCTATGTGCAGAGAATGAGGTTTTAAGCCTTCCTTCCCTAGCAGTGATCTTAATAAATTCCTACCCACCCCCTTCACAAAGCAATTACTATTAGAAAAAAACCTCCCATTGGTACCTGTGGGAAGTCTTTTCCTAATATGAGCTGTTATGGCAGTGGGGAGGAGCACTTACAGTGCCCCATACCTGTTCCACTAACATTTAATTTTTAAAAACTGTGTTGAGATTGGTAATAATGTCACTGATGCTGTGTGTAATTAAGGGCCTTAAACAATCAAATTTTTACAAAACAGTGTGATGGCCACCAATGCAGAGGATTTTAAAAGGAGTTTAGATACATTTGTGAGAGCCAGTGTTGTATACTGGGTTGAGTGTTGGGGCTATAACCCTGAAGACCAAGGTTCAAAACCTTGCTCACCCATGAAAACCCAAGGGGTGACCATGAGCAGGTTACACTCTCTCAGCCTCAGAGAAAGGCAAAAGCAAACTCCCTCTGAACAAATCTTGCCAAGAAAACCCCATGATAGGGTTGCCATAAATCAGAAATGACTTGAAGGCACACAACAATAACAGATACATTTTGTGGATGGGAAGTTTAAGACTGTATCCTACATCCATTAGCAAGGGCAGAGTAAAGCATTACAACAGGCAGATATCTCTGGTTGGATCAGGGACCACTTTTGAAGTTGGCTGACCCTACTATTTATTATTTTTTAATTGCTTTTGTGGGTGTTTCACGTTTCTATTTTAACTTTTCTTAATGTGAGAATATCTTAAAAATTAAAATAGATATGACCTTATTTACTTCTGTTTTCTAATTGAGTATGAAGAAATTCAAGCAATAGCCCTCTAATATGCCACCAAGCACTAGCCCTCTAACATGCCACCAATCAGACTAAGATTTATTTATGATACCTGAAAATAAAGAATGGAGGTCAGGTGAGAATCTTTTCTGTGCCTCCTCTATTTGAGTATATTGGCCAATATCCTCTATCAGCTACTTAACTACTTTACTATATTTAACTAAGTTAATTAAATAACCTCTCCTGGCCAGACCCCCCACCCCACAATCTGACAGAAAAGTCATTTACCCATTGCCAGCAGAATGGAACTCCTTCTTCACGTACAGATGATGACCAGCAAAAGCAGGTTGGGGAGGAGTTATGACTGTGTCAATAGAGTCACAATCATGACTAAATCATGATTGTGAATAGGGAACAGTTACAGATGAATAAATCTAAGTAACTCTTCTGTATTCACAATTGCTGCTTAGTCATGATTGTAACAGTATTGCCACAATTGTAACTCATCCTCCCACCCTACTTTTCCAGGCATCAGCTACATGGGGAGAAAGAGGTCCATTCTGCTGGCAATTGGTGAAGGACATTTCAGTCAAGTTTTGGAAAGCTAGGCCAGGAGAAGTTAGTTAAGTATAGTTAACCTAGTATAGTATAGACTAGTTAAGTATGGTGGGCCCTCCTTATATCCAGTGGTTTTGTTCCAGGACACACACACCCCAAACAGTGGAATTTGCTAATACTCAGTTCCCATTGTATTCAGTGGAGGTGACATACACACAGACATTTCAGTGTGTCCATGCACACATTACTGCCATTTTAGGTACAGGGATGTGTTGCATGAACTGAAAATCACGTATGTGGATTTTGTAGGTAAGAGGAGGACCCCCTATGTACTTAACATCTGGTGAAGTATAAAGCCTAAGGGCATTTCTGCACTACACTGTTAGAGTGCTTTTATTCCACTTTCAACATCCTATGGAATCCTAGGGTTTGCAGTTTAGGGAGGGGCATTTAGAATTCTCAACCAGAGAGCTCTTTGGCCTCAGTAAACTACAAACCCCAGAATTCCATAGATGTTGAAAGTGGAATAATAGCACTATAACACTGTAGTTCAGAAAGGCCTTAAGAAAGCTTATGTTACCGACTTCTTTCTCTCAGTTAATCTCAGGGTGCTGCAAGATCCTTTTGCACACTAATCCAGAGTAATACAGCTATGTCTTTGAATGATGCTTAATTAAGTAGCTGATAGAGAACATTGACCATTTATCGTAAATAAAAAATAGTAACACACTACTGCTACATTACTGTTACAGTAGAAACTAAAGCCATTTCTGCACTAGATTGTTACAGTGTTATTATTCCCCTTTCAACATCCTACACCCAGGCTCTAGCTATTCAAGTTGTAGAACCCTGTCCCCAAATACTAACCTCAGGCAAAATCATGCATACGTGATTTTCAGTTCATGCAACCTCTATTAGCTTGTGTATTCTTCCTCATTAACAACTTTTATCATCTTGACAGCACTCTGACATTGTTTGGGTATATGTGTCTCAGTTTTTTATCTGTGAAATGTTGAAAGCATACTGAATTATTCAACAGGATTCCAGCCACTGTACAATATCTTCAATCACCACATTAACACAAAATTTATATATACAGTCAGCCCTCCACGTTTGTGGGTTTCACTTTTGCAGATTTGATTATTCATGGATTATTTGCTGTCACCTCTGTTGCCTCCCTATGCCATTTTTAATAGGGCCTGCAAGCCTTGTGAGACCGAGAAACTGCAAACGATGCTTGTAAGTCTCTCTTAAAAATGATGTGGATCAGCAGTGGAGGTGGCAGTAAGCCCCACCAGCCCCCCACTTCTGCCTTGTGAAGGAACCCTAATGCCTCAGAGGAATCCACGATGGGTTGAATATGCTGATCATACTTTTTGTGTGTTAAATATGGTTTGGGAAGGCCTAGAGTTATTCACATTTTTTTCACTTTCACAGGGGTCTTGTGCCCCTAACCCTAGAGAACGTGAAGGGATACCTGTGTGTGTGCGTGTGCGTGTGGTATCTGGGAATTTCTTATATTTCCCTTCCAAGACACTATTTTTTTATTGTTTGAAAGCACAAGGCTATATATAAGCTTTGTGAAGGAGATGGTGAGTAAACTCCAGTAACTATTACTTTTCACCATACTGTGGTTTTAGGACAGGAAAACTCTGAGACAATCTAGAAACCTCAGTTTCTTCAGTGTCCAACCCACCATAATATTCCTGGAGTTTCCTCATTAATCATTTTCTGACTGTATTAAAGATCAGCAGCTGTGAGTGCCAAAGAATCAAAATTAAATTTCCTGAAGATTAATTCACAACTATTTTTGCAACTCTGTTTGGAATTTACTCCTTGCTCCTCTGTTGCATATCATGTAACCAATTCCTTCAGTGAACAGTCCAGTCTTAAAAAATAGAACAAGATAGTTTATATGATAAAATAAACTGGCTGCAAGCCAACCTTTGCCCAAATATACAAACCCAGGATGCATGACAGCATACACATGCATATATTCTGAATTGATTCAAGATGATTTAACTCTACTATATGCCAAATCTTGGTCCCATAAATTATCTGAGGTATTTTTGTAGCAAAAACTCATACAGCAGCCATAACCAATTTTCCATCTTCAGCGCTGGCAAATGTTAATGTTGCTTGCGTAGATTTTTGAGACTTTTAATTTAACAATCAACTAGTGGCTATTCTATTTTGAGGAAAACAAACATCCTGTATTCCTCTTGATTGGAAGACACTCAACTGGTGGTCAGTCTTTTGGGCACGCTAGGCATGAACCTAGGAGGATCTTTGCCTATTTGGTTGTGACCACAATACTTCATCCCCAGCCCCGAGAAATCCGCTATAAGAATTAGCATATCCACCAAGGTAGGTTAGTCAGGAATTTCTCACCCAAGTGAAAGGCTACATAGCCTGTCTTATGTAGACTCACAACTAGTCTCTACTTGGATATAGTAGGCCTAGCATTTGTTTCCATAATATCAGATAACAGAATTACTGGGAAAGTTCTCATACAGCATCCTGGATTAGCATTCAGATTTTAAAAACAGGTAAAAATGGATTTCCTAAGTCTTGGTCAGGAAGTGGGTACAGAGAAGAATAGAGGATGCACCCTAGTGCCAAAGGAAGGGATGGGAGAAGGAAGCAAATGAAGTACAGTCAGCCCTCCACATCCGCTAGGGTTAGGGGCCCAAGACTCCCACAAAAGTGGAAAAATGTGTGTGTGAATGACTTTGAGAAGGGTGCCGATGCATGGTGGGGAGAAAGGCCACCCAAGGTCCAAACCAGGTCAGGGAAAGGATAAAGAAAGGGGGCTGGCTGGCATGATGGTCTATACTTCCTCTCTCTCACCCATCTCCTTCCTTGGGGGGGGCATTGGGAGAGGGTTTATGGTGCTGAGAAATCAGGCTGCAAATTGTCCTTAACTGATCAGGTAACTGCTGGTGGAGGAGGACCAAAGGTGGGTTTTTAAAGGGCTGCATGACTTGATTGGAGCTGCTGAGAGGGAAAGTTCTCCTGCAAAAGAAGCCCTTGAGTTGAGGGAGGGGAGAGAAAGGTTGGAGGAAGTTGCAAATAATCAAATCTGTTAAAGCGAACTCTGTAAATGATGTGGGTCAACTGCAAACCCACAAAAGTTCTGTGGAGTCTTAGGAAGTTGCAGCAAGAAATCAAGGAAGCCCTGCAAACTGTAAGTAGCTGCTACTCTCCTACCTAAGCTGGAGATTTTCAGACAGCCCTTTCCTCTTGTCAGAGCTGAGGCCACCAGAACTGGAGAATGTGCACTCTTTTCTCCTGGTTGGAGATGAGTCACTGCAGCTGGAGACTCAGGGCTAGGCCCTGTGATCTGGTAACCCGAGTATCTACCAAACTTGAGGTACAGAGAATCTCCTGATGCAACACCTGGAGTCAGAGATATATAGTGAGGGGATCATGTTTGCTCATGGGTGGTGAGATGGTAAAAAGTTCCAAAAGCATCTCTCTGAACTGGGAGAATGGGCTTTAAGATGGTAGGTGGAAAATAAGTGAATGTGAAGTGATGCATATTAGGGTACAAAATCCCAGCTTCACATATATACTAATAAGATATGAGCTTGCAGCCAGTGTCCAGTGGGCTTCATGATGTCATTAAGCTTCTAAGACCGGTATTGCCAAAATTTCACTCAGTCATGATTATCTGTGGGCGGTTCAAGATCTGCCTACATTTGTATGTAGAAGGAAGCTCATTCTGGAGTTGTATAATGTAGAATCAGTGCCATCAGTGCACAATTAGCACCTCATGTCTGACTTATACAGTTGGCCCTCCGCACTTGCAGGTTTGACTTTCATGGATTTGATTATCTGTGAGTTTCTTCAACTCCTGTTGCCCCATTTCAGCTGTTTCTTTTCTAAGGGAAATTTCCTTCTGGTGACTCTGATCAGGCTGCACAGTCCTTTAAAAACTGTCTCTGTTCCTCCTCCACCAACTCCTGCCTGGCCAACTAAGAACAGCTTGTAGTCTGATTTCTCAGTACCACGAATCCTATCGTACGCCCCCTCCCACACTCAAGGAGGAAGATGGGCAAGCAAGAGGAATATAGGGCCACTGTCCCTGATCTGGTTTGGACTTTGGGTGCCTGCTCTCCCCACCATTCCTTGGCTGTCTTCCCACAGGCACACATGCATATTTTGATATTTGTGGTTTTTCCACTCTGGTGGGGGCCCTGTGCCCCTAACTTTAGTAAATGTGGAGGGTTAACTATATGCTCAAAGAGGAGAGAACTTGTTTTCCTTGTCTGCATTTGAAAATGAACCAACTCAGTGAGTGTGGTCTAGTGGAACATAATGTTGCTAAGTGCTTCATAATGTCACGACAGCTGGGAAAGGGGATGCTAGGTATCTGTCCCCAAGAAGAGTGAGTCACAGATCCAGCATCCACTCACTTCCTAGGGCTTATTCTGTTTTGACATCCCATTTCAATCTGTATTTCCCTTCTTGTTTATAGATTTTGAAAAAGCCTTCTTAGGATCTTTTCACACTACACCATTATAGCACTATGTTTCCACTTTAATTGTCTGGACTGCATCCCTGGAATCTTGGATTTGTAGTTTGGTGAAGCTTTAAGAGCTCTATGGCTGAGAATTCTCAATTTGTTATTATTGTGTGCTCTCAAGTCATTGCTGACTTCTGATGACCCTAAAGTGAACCTATCACAGGGCTTCTTGGCAAGATTTGTTCGGATGGGATTAGCCATTGCCTTTCTCTAACGCTAAGAGTATGTGACCTGTTCCACATCACCCAGTGGGTTTCCGTGGCTGAGCCAGGATTTGAATCCTGGCCTCCAGAATTGTAGTCCAAATCACAAATCACTACACCATGCTGGCTCTCACTGCCACCTACCTACTTCTTTACTTCTATTTTCCTGCCCAAAGAAGAATAAAACTCTTGTAGTTTTTAAATAAAATACTCATTTGTAGTTTTGTCATGCATGCTGTAACTTCAAAAGCTAACAAGATCCTGTTGAAAGGATGATCCCCTCTATCATTAAAACTGTCATTACTGTA
This sequence comes from Ctenosaura bakeri, assembly GCA_948474755.1. Classification (NCBI taxonomy): domain Eukaryota; kingdom Metazoa; phylum Chordata; class Lepidosauria; order Squamata; family Iguanidae; genus Ctenosaura; species Ctenosaura bakeri. The sequence continues at coordinate 160,854 of CAOLHI010003071.1, read as the reverse complement.
ATTATCAAAATAAATGGTTTTTGGAGAGTGGTTCCGTAGAGCTCAAACCACTTCACCAGTTCTAAATACCCCTTCCTAAACTGCATAATCCAGGATTTCTTAGGATGGAACCATGGCAGAGCAACTGAAATCATAGTACTTATAACTGTGGTCATTTCTGCACTAGACTGTTATATTGCTATCATTCCACTTTCAACATCCTATGGAATCCTGGAGTTTGCAGTTTAGGGAGGGCCCGGCCCTTAAGCAGGGCTTGATCGTCACTTGCTGGCTGATCAGCAGCTTCATGAAGGGTTGTCTGTGTCATCTATACTGCTAACTTTCAGTGAGCTATATGTGAGTTTTCCTGCTGAGTTACCATATCCTGTGCCATCGCAGATTATCAAAACAAATGCATACATCAGCTTGTGCAAACATCAGCATAGCCAATTAGCTTGCCCATCTATTTCCCATGTCCAAGATGTGCTATATCTTACTTAATCAGACCAAGATTTTCTTCTCATCTACTCCTGCACTGAATTCCTCTCTTAGAAGAAGTGGTCAGGTGGGATATTGGTAATAAATGGATCCCTAATTAGACACCAAAGTCTACTATATAAAAGTCAAAGTTTGTTTGTCTGTGTCAGGCGAAGACTTCATATGATTGGCTGCCTAAGAAGATTGTATGGAATCCTGGGGTTTACAGTTTAGGGAGGGCGCCTTTAGAATTCTCAGCCTGAGTGCTCTGAATAGGCCAGTTGCTATGGAGACGAGGCCTAGCAGCAAGAAGGAGGGCAGGAACCCAACCTCTCTATGTTAATAACTCTGAATACAGATTGGATTGGGGAATATGGGGAAAAATTACAGGTACTGGACAAGACAGTTTGAGGAATTAGAGATGCAGGATTATTTATTTTTTAAATCACAACACAGCTACCTGTGCTTTTGGACTCTCCTTGGGATCACACTTATAAGCGGACTCAGGTTGAGGGGCTGCACTTCCAGAATGAGCACTGCACTGGAAGTTGCAGCATGGAAGCATGTGAGACAGACTTGCCAGGTTTTCAAACCAGCAATAAGGAACAGTCAAAATGTCATGACAGGCAGGGTTGAGAATTGGGAAATACCTATTAACAGGTCTGTGCTCTACCTAAATACCAGATAAAAGCATTGATTTTGGTTAGTGTAGCCATGTATTTCTCAGGAACATTAATATATTTTCCACATGTATAACACTATGCACACTTTTCTGTCTTTATGACGGGCCCACATCCCAAAATATGGGCTTGGCATCTTGTTAAATCTATATAAAAGGAAAAGATTTCCAAAACCAAGCAGAGGCATCCCTTGCAATAAGGAACATGCGCCAATCCAATAAAAGACAACCTTTCTTCTTGTTGTTGTGTGCCTTCGAGTCATGTTGCCTTGCTAACAGTAATTGATGGATTGCTAATTGCTGTGTATTTTAAGGGGTTGGTTTGGGTGGGTTGGTGGGTGGGGAGGATTGGGTATGTTTTTAATGTCTTTTAATGTATAATGTATGTTGTTTGCCGCCTCGATCCGTGTGGAGAGGCGGGATACAAATAAATTTTATTATTTATTATTATTATTATTATTATTATTATTTCTATGGTGACCCTATCATGAGGGGTTTCTGGGGCTGAGAGTGTGTGATTCGCCCAAGGTTACCCAATGGGTTTCTAGATCCAAGCAGGGAATTTAACCCTGCTTTGCAGGATCATAGCCCAAGGCTCTAACCACTACACCACCAGGTCTCTCTAAGGACAAGCTTTCCAGCCCTAAGGCAACCCTATCATAAAAAATATCCACGGATTTCCTTATGCAAGCAGCATTATCAGCAAAGAGATGCAGGATAATAGAAGGGGCTCCATAGCATCGACTTGTCAATTAATTTAGTATTTCCTAAACCACGTTAAACCCACGCACCCTCCTGCCCTTGGGGCTCGTCTGCTGCCGGAATCCCCACTCGGGCCATTTCCGCACTAGCCTGTTGTAGCGCGATGATTCCACTTTCAATCTCCTCTGGAATCCTGGGGTTTGCAGTTTCGGGAGGGGCCGGCCGGCCCCTCCCGAAACTGCAAACCCCAGGATTCCAGAGGAGGTTGAAAGTGGAATCATCGCGCTACAACAGGCTAGTGCGGAAATGGCCTCGGCCTACATCGCCCTGGCTGGCAGGCAGCAGGGGGCGTGGCCTCCCCGGGTTATGCAAATCACCGACGCGCTCTCTCTTAACACCGAGCGCAGCCGGGTGGGAGGGGCGCACCGGTGTATGCTAATAATAGAACGATACGTTTTTCACCCGCGCTGCTGGTTGGCCCGGGAAGGGAAGGGGGCGTGGCTTGAGAAGACGCACCCACGGGGACCCTGTTAGCCCTCGTAGGGAACCTCGGTTTGGGGTGGGGGGAGCCGCCGTGCGAAAAGCCGGCCACACTGCGGTGCAGGGATTTATGCAAATGAGCCCGAGCGTCGTGGGCGGGGCTTGAGGGGAAGGAGGCGAAATCGGGACGGCCGGGCCGCACTTGGGAGACGAGGGAGGGAGGGAGACGAGGGAGGGAGGGAGGGAGGGAGGGACTTGCATCTATTATGTTAATAAGGGCGGTGGGCGGGGCGATATTGTGAGCTCAGTCTGGGGAGGGGAGGGGAGGGGAGGGGAGGGGTGCTGGAGGGAAAAGCCCGAGGAGGAGCCGCTGGCTGCAGCAGCAGCAGCATCAGCGACGGCAGGCGCCGGAGGAGGAGGAGGAGGATGAGGGCGAGGGCGATGCAGAGCCGCCGGGCCGGCAGCTGACCCCGGGGGGGGAGCCCGGCCATGGCCTTCCTGGGGGGGCCCCGGCTCCTGGACTGGGCCAGCTCCCCCCCTCACCTGCAGTTCAACCGCTTCGTGCTGACGGGCTACCGGCCGGTCAGCTCCGGGTCCGGCTGCCTCCGCAGCCTCTTCTACTTGCACAACGAACTGGGCAATATCTACACCCACGGTGAGTTGCGGCAGCCTCCCCGCCTCCCACGCTGCCACCCCGCCTCCCCTTGCACGGCATCCATCATAGAGCCGGAAGGGACCTCCAGGGGATATCTAGTCCAGCCCTCGGCCATGCCGGTGGCGGCGTGGGTGGCCCTTCCCCTCCCCGCCAGGCTCCGATGCCTTCTCGCTCCCCGGCCGCCGCCGCCGCCGCCGCCCCGACCAGCCCGGATCTTCCAGCGCCGACCCGCCTGCCTTCTTCCCGCAGGGCCCTGACCCGAGATCGCACCGGCCGGCGGCCACGCTGGAGCCCGCGGAGGCGCCCGGAGTTGCAGGAAGTTCTCCCGCCACTCCACACCCCTCGTCCCGAGCTCCTGCCGCTGGTCCTTCTCTCTTTCACCCCCGTGTTTCTGCTCGTAACGATAACACGTAGCGATAATAGACCCCCCCCCGCGTGTCCGCATTTCCAGGGTCCCCCGTCACCCCCTTGCAGGGCACGGATCTCCGCCCCCCCCCAAAAGGACTTGGGAGCCCCCTTATTCCGTTGGCCATCTCTCTCTCCCCACACTTTGGCCATTTCCGCACTAGCCTGTTATAGCGCGATGGTTCCACTTTCAACGTCCTCTGGAATCCTGGGGTTTGCAGTTTCGGGAGGGGTCGGCCGGCCCCTCCCGAAACTGCAAACCCCAGGATTCCAGAGGACGTTGAAAGTGGAATCATCGCGCTATAACAGCCTAGTGCGGAAATGGCCTTTAACTCCATTGCCCTCCTCTTCTGTGTCTACCCCCCTCCCCGGACTTGGTCTCTGGGCCATGAAAGGATCCCATGACTTTCCTTGCATCCTTCTCCCTATTGGAAATGCAAGGTCTCAGCCTTCCAAAGAAGAGATTTACTCACCTACTCCTCTTTGTAGGGGTCTACAGATGTTTATGTCTCCTTTTCCTCTTTGCTAGTCCCCCCCCACTTTGGACCACAGGCCCCATTCATTTGACTTCCCCCAGTTTCTTGTCTTTGAGGAGGGCGGTCCACAATAGACAGCAAAGGGGGCTGAAGTTTGTTTTTCTGGCCATGGGTGACTTCCTCACCAGAGTTGGGGCAAAGTTGTTGAGCTAAGGCTGGGAATGGGATTTGGCTTCATGCTGGGAGACGCAGTTCTCCCCTGGCTGTTTATTGAGTGTGGTTTGGTGGCTGAGCAGCTGATGTTTTGCAGAGACAGCTACGGTTTGGAAGCAGAGCTGATGCTTTGCATGCTGAAGGTCCCAGATGGAGTCCTTGAGTTCAAGAGGCAGTCCCAGTTAGCTGAGGGGGACCTTGGCCCTGAGGCTTTGGACAACTGGACTATACAGACTGATGGTTAGTTGTTTACTGAAGTTCTGTTCCATCTCCCATGAGCTCTGATCTTCCCCAGTTGGTCTTCACAACAGCCCTGCAAGGTAGGTCATACTGAGAGAGAATAATGGTCAAAGGTCACACAGTGAGGCCGTTTCTGCACTAGACTGTTATAGTGCTATTATTCCACTTTCAACATCCTGTGGATCCTATGGAATCCTGGGGTTTGCGGTTAGGGAGGGGCCTTTGAGGCCCTTCCCTAAACTGCCAACCCCAGGTTTCATAGGATGCTGGAAGTGGAATAATAGCACTATAACAATTTAGTGCAGAAACGGCCTGTGTTTCATGGCTTATTGGGGATCTCCTGAGTTCCAGCCCAGTGCCTTTACCACTGTACCACACTGGCATAGGGATACTTATAGTCTCTTATAATCTTGTTGGGCTAAAGACATGTTAGGCAGTGTGCAAAAAAGGAGTGGGGGAATCGACATCTTAGATATTTCACAAATGCACCCCTTCACTCATCTTTTGAGTTTTTGTTCCAAGTGAACTGGAAGCAAGCGTGCGTGCTTAGAATTTCTCCTCCATTCATTGCTAAGCTTGAGTACCAGTCTTGGCAAAATATCTAGTGTGTCTTTATAATTGGTTCTAATGCGTGTCGGCTCAGCTGGCTTTGCTAGAGTACGAAACATTGCATTACATGGCAGAAAACATTACATGGCAGGTCCTATTCTGGTTTGGGTATGAGGAGTTCAATATTGTGTGTTTGATCACAACAACAACTTCTTTTGCTACAGTGCAAGGACAAGTTGGACAATGTATGATTTTGCACTCTTCTTGTTGTTGAGTACAACCGTGTATATATAACCACAAAATTCAGTAACCCTGCCCATTTCTCCACAAATAGTTGTGTAAGCAACATGGCAACGAGGTGCTTAGGGGTTAGTGATGCCACAAACTACTGCTATTGCAACCATCTTCCTAAAGTGAAGTGGATTTTGAGTCATGAGAAGACGCTGCTACAGAATATGTCCTGAGATCCCTAGAAAGAAGAAATATAAATAAAAAGAAAACTATTGTGCTGGCGTGATTAAAATGTTGGAGTGGACATAGGAGATCCAAGTTTGAGACTGATATTCACTTGCTGAGGGTAGGCCACTTGTTCTCAGCCTGGCCTACATCACAGGGTTGTTGTGAAGACAAAATGAGGCAGAAGGGAGCCATGTACATTTTCTTGTGGTTATGGGATGAAATGTGGGATATTTGTGTACTAATAAAAATATTAGTAAATAAACTAATAAACAGCAGATCAGGTTAATGAGAATAATGATAATAGTAATGAGAAATTCTTGGTCTGTAACGGGTATTCCATACATATGTCCAGCACAAGTTGCCAATCCACTGTCAGAGGTGCAGCTAGATAATTTTAGCCTCTAGACTTGATAGGCTTACAGGTGGCTCTCTTTTTCTTTAGAAGGTAATGTCATGTGTATTACTTATTTCAAAACGTGTTAAGCCAGCCTTGTGATCCATGGGGATTCTGCTGCTTATTCTACCAATGAGTCCCTGATTGTCTCTCTATAGTCTTGCCTGCTGGTGCGACTGCCCACCAGCCTGGTACATTTCTAGTTCTTGTTGTACACTGGAGCTGTATAAACAAAGAAGTTGCTGAACATGTTGCCAGTCACAATATAAATTATGTCTTGTGGGCTGCACGTTGAGCAGCTCTGTTTTTGGCTGTTAAAGGAGAAGGAATATGCAGGTAGATATTTCTTCTCCTAGTATTTTAAAGCACATCATAGTCGCTGTCTTATGAGAAGTTGCATCAGCTTCATAAGGCACATTAGTTCCTCCTTGTATTGCAAGCTGTGGGATCTCTGAGGGTATCAGATGTGCTCCCAACTGGCTTGGGACTTGAACTCATGGCTTCTCACCTCAGAGTTTTGGTTTGAAAGGATGTCATGAAATACAAAGAAGAGCATTTCTTTTATAGTTTAGTGCAGATCTGTTTTCCTCATCCCAAAATACTTGGGCAGGCCTTCCCACATTTATGTTCGATTTTCATTTTTCAAAGGCATTTCTAGCCCTTTCAGTAGTGGAGTTGTGACAACAACTGTACAAGAAGAATCCTGTTGCTTGCTAAGAAGTGATACAGCTAAATTAATTTTAGACCCATTAAACAATCTCTTGTTCTGTTCTGATTGCTTTGGCATGATTCTCCATCCTTCAACTCTTCTTACTACAAATGTCTGGCGACAGGCCTAACTCACATCAAGAACCCATCCTGGGACCCTGTGCCAAAACATATGAAGAAATAATGTCTGTTTCCCAGGGCCTGGTTGGAGGCAGGCATTTTGTTGAAGTTAAGCATTTTGGGGGCTGTTCAGGGCTAGAATGGAAGATCCTCTGGTACGCCCATGTATGTTGCCTTTTTTGCATCATGGAAGAAAAGCAGAATGGGGGGAGACACTTTGATCATGTGCAGAGCGATTTTCTCTCAGCATGGAGCCACTACCACAGTTCTTATACAGCAGAGACTGAGGGGCGAAATATGGCTGCCTGGTGCCTCTTTAAAATGTAACTTTCAGGTTCCTCTCCAAACCTCCCAGTCCATTCTGAGAAATAATGAAAGTAAGTCTCTGCACCATGGACAGGTTGATTGGCCTGAAATAATATGGAGAGTTAATTGTGGGGGTGTGACACTCAGTGGTCTGCGGAAGACTTCACTGAGGGAAGTTGTGAGGTTGCTCCTTCTGAAGTGTTATTGGTGAGCCAACCAATAAACCCGTTTTCCTTATAAGGCTAGTACTCATTTTCACTCGCTCCTGTGCTTGCACTACTTCCTCCCTTGCATGTCCGGAACTCAGCAAGTTGCCAGTTGCGGCTTGTTCTGAATGAGGAAGGGAACAGAGCTTGGAAAAGGTAGTTCTTTGGATGACAACTCCCAGGGTCAGTCAGGAGTTCTTTGGAGTTCTAATCCAGAATCCCAGAAGTTCATTGGAGTTCTAATCCTTTGTTACGCTCTGGAAAGGAACAAATTCTAACATTTAGGGAAACACTTAAATGGGTAAAAGCAAGCGGCAAAATCTCTTGCAAACCTATCTGTTGGAATTGATTTCTTAAGAGTTGCTATCTGGGTGTTTGTGACTGTTAGGACACATTCCACCTCAGCTTAGTTGTTCTCTTGGTCAGGATTTACTTAAGAAATGCTTGACTTCTGGAGAGACTTTAGAGTGTTCGGGGTGCTCCAGGTATATCCAAGAGCCTGGGCTGCTCCAGCCCAGGGTTGTCTCCTCTCACAGGCCTCCTAGGACAAGTGTAGGAATCACCCTCCAGTGCTGTTGGATTGCAGATTCCAGCAAGTCCTAGTCAGCATAGCCAGTAGAGGAGAATGCTGGGAGTTACATTTCCCCAACATTTGGAGGAACATATGGTCACTACTGCCACTTTAGTATCTTGAACAAGGAATCTTTCCTACTGCTTGCAATGAGTGCAGTCCTCCAGATGTTGTTAGACTCCAACTTCCAGCAGCCATAGCCCCTAGTAACAGGATGAATGAGGAGGATTCTGGGAATTGCAGTCCAGTAGCATCCGAAGAGCTCCACATTCTCTGCAGTGGCCTTGGGGATGGACCTTGTATGTTCATAGTAAGAGTGCGACCATTGAATTATGGATCATTTTGTGTCTAGCACAGTCTTGGTTTAAAAAAACCCTAAGACAGAGGTACTAAGGAAGGCTTAACATTTGCATTCTTTACTACTAATATGGGCAGTGTTGCCAGGTTTTCAAAACAGCAATGGAGCACAGTTGAAATTCATGGCTTGCAAGCTCGACAATCAGGAAGTAGTTATTGGCAAGCTTGTGTTCTGATGAAATACCAAACTTCATTGTAAAATCAACATATTATCCACACCCATAAATTACATGATGCACACATTCCTGTCTTTATGAATGAACCACACCCCAAAATGTGGGATTTGGCGGGAAGGGGGATATCTTGCTTAGTTTGAAAAAAAGAAAAAAGGAAAAAATACAAGATTTCCTTTTTAATAAGAGACAGCTGCCAACCCTATGAGGGTCGAGCTTTCCAATCTTCAAGTAAGGGACATCCCTTATAATAAGAGATACCTGGCAACTCTAAATACAGGGCAATGAACAGGCAAAGAGAGAGCGCCAGCCTGGTGTAGTGGTTTGAGCCTTGGACTACCGGGGTTTGAGTCCCTACTTGGCCATGGAAAACCACCGAGTGACTTTGGGCATGTCACACACTCTCAGCCCCAAAAATCCCCATGATAGGTTTGTTTGCCTTGAGGTCTCCATAAGTCAGAAAGACTTGAAGGCACACAGCAACAATGTGTTTAGAGGGGTTCCTGTACAGAAACAAAGTTGGATTTAACTGAAAACAGGCAAAGGTCATAGTGTGGGTCATGAACTCCCCACTGGGATTGCTATGAGTACTTCTTTTGTAGTGTGTGTGTGTGTGTGTGTGTGTGTGTGTAAGACTGAGAGAGAGAGAGAGACAGAGACAGAGTGTGTAACTTCCAGTGAGGATCTGGTTAAATAAGTGCACCTCATTGTGCTAGAGTAAGCACTATTTCTCTTCCCTGCTTTTGGATGTCTGTTTGTAACCATAAGAGCTGAACACTTGCTTGTTTTTAAAAAATGACTTTCAGGACATTAGATTCTATCATTTGGTGCCCCCTCCCTCCAGCTGAGCAGCCATACACGTACACCCGTCCCAGGCAGTATCTTTCTCCGGTATCTGGTGCACAGTCTCTGCTCCGACACAAGTCAACAAGAGCCGTGAAGGAGAGAATTGTTCTCTTCCTGCTGGTGTCAAATGAGGGCAAAGAGCACTGAAGGAAAAAAAAAAAAAATGTGGAACAATTATCATTGTGTAAAGTGTTGAAGGGTGGTTGTAGAGGCCCAGTAATTGTGGCCCAACCCAGCTGGGCAGCTTTGAGTTATACTTGCACGCCTCAGAGGTTCAAAGCAAGAATTCCAAAAAGAGAACCAGTAGGCCCGAAGGCGTGTGGGTGTTTAATGGATCAATATCCCTCCGTGAGCCCAGGCGCCTGCTTGTTTCTTTTCCTGCTGCTGAGGATGGAGAAAGGCCCTGGCTTAGAACCCCAGATTTCTAATTTCTCAGCCGGGGGAATTCTTTCTGTGTGGGTTTATTTGTGTCGGCAGTTGGAATCCCAGCAACGGGACCCAGAATTCTGGGATCCATGAGGTCTCAACTGGGTCTGTGAAAGGTAACCATTGGCCCATGTGCAGTGAACAGCACCCTCGAACACATTTGTCAACCATTTCTCATCCTTCTCAAGGAAAGTGGGCCAGGTTTGAAGCAGTTTGAAAACTGCTAGGGTTAGAGGGTATGTATCTGGTGTGTATATACAGGAGGAGGAACTGAGTCTTTAAAACAAAGTGTTTGCTTCAAAGGAGCCATGAGCCAGGAAGTTGTTAAGCCAGTGTTCTGCTGAGCCAGGTGGAATTTTGTGTGTGTGTGTGTGTGTTTGCTTATACTAGGTTCCTAAGAGAATTGCTGCACAGATACTGATTTGTTTGGCTGTGGGCACAGTGTGGGGATCTCCAGGGAACGGCACACACCAGAGACCTGGGACCTGCTTGGCAGCATGGGTGCCTAAGGCTGGGTCCAAAGGAAGCAATTTTGGGAGTGGTTGGTAGGAATTCAGGGATGTGTAGGAATGGTAAAAACTGCTGTGGTTGAGCTGATCAACCAAGTAGAGCTTGGAAAATAAGATTCTGCAAATTATCCTCCAAAAAATAACTTTTCCAGGCTCTAGTCCAACATTTTATGGCCCAACAGAGGCCTCTGGGGTGCCCAAAAGCAAGGCATAAAAGCGATCTAGCCATTTCTTGTTTTGTCCTTGGTTCATCTACCCTCAGAGGTATATTACCCCTATATATTGCCCCTATAGCTATTGAGCTATTGTGACTAGTGGCTATTGGATTTGTCATACTTTATTTACTTTATTGGTACTTTATTAGACCTTGTTTCTGCAGATATGTTCCAGACCTTCACTCAGTAGCAGAGATACTGCTTATGCAGAAAAGATTCCAAGTTCAGTATTTGGTATTTCTAATCAAACAACTTCTTCTGGTAACAGGAAAGATTTTTTTGCCTGAAATTTCTGAAAGTCATTACTAGTCAAAATAAACAATACGGTTCTAAGACACTTGGGTTCCTGCTTTTCAACATTGGTTGTTGTTTTTGTTGTTCTGTGCCTTCCACAGGTTTCTGACATGGTGACTCTAATGTGAACCTGTCATGGATTTTTCTTGGGATGATTTGCCTTTGTCTTTCTTTGAGGCTGAGAGAGTGTGACTTGCCCAAGGTCATCCAGTGAATTTCCATGGCTCAGTGTGGATTCAAATCCTGGTCATAGTCATAAGTCCTGAGTCAAACCACTATACCACATTGGCTGTCTTCAGTATTGCTGGGGCAGGTTAATTTGTATTTTATTTATTTCTGTTAGGTGATTAAAAACAAACAAACAGCACTTCTGACAAGTTTGTTCTGGATCCCAGAAAGATGCAGTTAGTCACTAAAACTTGATAATTATTTATGTTAGTTACATTTCTATCTCAACTTTGGGGGTTGGGTTAATTTTTATTTTGCTAATTTTTTAAAGTGACATTTGTATCCTGCCTTTGTGTGTTTGACTCTGCCCATCCCTACTTTATACTCATAACAACCTTGTGATGTAGGTCAAGCTGAGAAAGAGTGACTAGGCTGCAGTTGCCATGTGAATTTCATAGTCCAGTGGAGACTGGAACCTGGCTTTCCCGTTAGCTAATCCAGTACTCTTCCTGTTAAACCACAGTGCCACTTCCGAGTTTAAAGTTTTCTCATTGGATTATGGATGCTCTATGAATATACAGCAGATCTGGTGTGTTTGTGAGAGCCTTTTGCTCTAGTTCAGGCGTGCTCATTTTTGTCTCCTCACAGAACCCGGGAGTCCTACTGTGAATTACCTTTCCAGTTCTCCTGAGTTAAGCGCTGTTGATCCTGGCTAATCCAAGCCCAAAGCGAGAGTGTGTCACAGTCATTCTCTTCTCCTGGCCCTCCATTAAGAACTCTGGAGGCACAGACCTTTCAACGGTGTCACAGTGCAGAGGATTAGAAAGGCCTGCACAGGAAATGGTTTATTTTTATTTCTTTTAATGCCTCCCACCAAGTATTCTGAAGGACACAAGAGGCTGGACTGAAGTGAGAGATGACAGAGCATCATCCACCACAAACCAGAAGCCTTGTCTCTTTCCTCTTGGCCACCCATGCTCATTCTTGAGGCCTCCGTTTGTTTCCAGGATCTGTAGAGTTGGGCTCTTGGGGCTCAGTGGTGCCATGAAATCAAGCTTTTGGAGCAGAAGTCCTGTGTTCTTATTCAGCAGAATGAGCAGGAGAGACTTCCAAATGGTGGAAGTGGTGGATTTCAATTCCATTCCAGGAAGTTAGATTTGTAGTTTTAAATATTGGTCTGAATTTGCCTAACCCATCAACAGACTGAAAGAGAATTCCACCTAGGAGTATAGCTATGGGGGGGGGGCATGGAAGAGCCAGATGAAGGCCTTGTCCCCCTCCCCCCAATGCAAATTTTGCTCCTCCCGAAAAATTTTTAGTTCAGTCATCTTAGGGTCGCCATAAGTCAGAAACAACTAGACAGCGTACTACCACAACAAACTCCAAATTTTTAGCATTGTGTTAGCAAACAAAAAACATTGCATTAGAATTCAAGAAGTGGGTGGGGAAGGTAAGCAAAGTTATGAAGGGAATGTCAACAGAGCTGCCTTGGAGTGTGATGGAGTCACCTTTTTGGAGGTTTTTAAACAGAGGCTGGATGGCCATTTGCTAGGGGTGCTTTGAGTGTGTGTTCCTGCATGGCAGGGGGTTGGCCTCAATGGCCATTGTGGTCTCTCCCATCCCTATGATTCTATGAAATGTAAGTTCCAGATGTTAATGATTTTCAAGCATCTCACTCTGGCAATGCTAGAATTGGGGGTCAGTGCTCTTGCCCCCCCATAGCTACACCCCTGATTCCACCTAGAGTTGAACTGTCATAATTTCCCTTCACCTTCTCACCCACTTTGTTCCTGTTAACAGTTGTGTGAAAGACTAGAGTTCAACCCACATGGCTATGCTTCATCTTTGTTTTCCAATGTTGGTTTTGTATGTTTCCATGAGTGGATATTCTGCTGGCCTATATGCATGTATGGCATCAAACCATAAACTACCTTCAGTTGTGTGTGTGTCGACAGAGAAGGAAGAATTGTTTTAAGTAAATAAATGTGGAACCAAAAAAAAACCAAAACCCAACCCTTTATTTGCTTGTGTTATCTGACCTCTTCCGCTACATATTGGAATTGGACTGCCTGCATAAACAAGATGCTGTGTGGAGCACTTAAGTCATTTTTCCTGACAGTCTTACTCAGCATCTCTAAGTCTTCTTTCTGGCTTCACTGGAAACTGCACACCTGTGTTTTGGGTTTATCTTCCTAGCCATAAGAGCTAGGTGTTGTTGTTGTTGAAAGCTGAATTTTGTGCTGGATGCCAGATGTTGTGCTTGTGTAATGTGTGTGTTTGTTTCTCTAACCTCTTTTATTAATCACATATTTTCTCCAAAGAAGCTCAGCATGCTGCTTGCTATCCATAGTCTTGATTTTGTCATTGCACAACAACCCTCTGAGGTAGGTTGGCCTGAGGCAGTGACTGGCCTACATCCATGCAGTAACCTTCATGACTGAGAGGAGATTTGAGTGTGAATACAACTATCTTTAGTACAACACCCTAACCACTATACCATGAGGGTTGTTGTTTTTTTACAGATACATGGAAAACAAAGCACTGGAAATGACAGGTGGGGAATGCTGATGTTCTGAGTAGTGGATAATTGGGATCTGAAGCTGGCTATTCTGGCCAGCCTATAAAGAGGCAACGTAGAAAGGAAAGCAAGCCTTCCCCAATCCAGTGCCCTCCAAATGTGTTCATCTTAGTGCTTGGAAGACAACTCCCAGCATCCCCACTCGCTATGTTGTCTGGATGACTGAGTGAGGTTGTGGCTCAAAAACCAAACTTTTCCAAGTTCTGGATTACAGCTTCCATCATCCCCAGAGGGAATGGCCACTGGAGTGGATCCAAGAGGAAATGAGGTGTTTTGGCTGAGATGGGAATTTGGGAGGTTTTGCTTTGCAGTGAGGGATGTGGCAGCGGTACCCACACTCAGTTGAAAGAGAAGCAGCTGCCTGGGTAATGTGAGCTGTTCCGGATTTCTTGATCTTGTTAGACATATATGTGGCTGAGAGGTAGAACAAGGACACCAGGCTGGACTTCTGTCCCCACCCCCTAAATGTCCCTTCTCCCCATGCAGCTAAAAGTAAGACTGAACTTGAAGATGCCACTGGAATAGTGTGAGTGAAACAACACCTTCAAAGTCCCAGCCTGCTCCAGCTCTGAGCCCTTGACATAGAGCTCCTAGTTTTCCTTGCTGATGTATATGACTGAACCCCTATCCAGCTGACCCCATAGTTTTCAACCCTTGGGCTGCTGTCATTCACCCTCTCCTCAAGATCTCACCCTGGATTTAGTACTTGGGCCTCAAGGTGGCCACTGTTACTGGACAAGTGGCTGTGTTAATTATTGGGTTCTGTTGGTAAAGTGTGACCAATCTTCCTTGTTAATTGTTAAATTAACAAATCTACACAGAAAAGCAGAAAATAAAATTATGCTGGTTCCTCACACAATACCTTTTAATAACTCACGGCCTTTCTGTACTACACTGTTATAATGCTATTATTCCCCTTTCAACATCCTATGGAATTCTGAGGTTTATAGTTTATGGAGGGGCCTTTAGCATTCTTAGCTAGAGAGCTCTTTGGCTTTGGTAAACGACAAACTTGAGAATTCCACAGGATGTTGACAATGGAATAATAGCAGTAGAACAGTGTAGTGCAGAAAGGCCTTCAGTTTCAAACAGAGAACACTTCTTGCTCAACCTTTTCCACCTCTCAGCTTACCAAAACCAAACCAAACCAAACCCCTATACGTAGCTCCTCCATTTTTCTATTCTTTTTCTTTACTGGGCCTATCTCTATTTCTAACTGGCCATATATAACTCTTTTTGCATACAAACCTCTATTTTTTCATATATATTTGTCCTCTCATTGCCTCCCCCAACAGCATTTCATGAGCAATGATTGGCTGTTTCTACCCAGGCTTGTCCATCTTTTTGCATCACAATGCATTTTACTCAAGTGAGATGAACTAGTTTTGTTCCCCTGTACTAGCGTGAAAACTGAGGCAGAGAGACTGGGATTCAGCCAGCACCTCAGGGGATGGAAAACGTATGGATTTAAACATTTCATTTTAAATGGCACTCTTACCTTTCCATCATTTTCCACTGCTTACCTTTGTATTTTTAAAAATAGTACAAAATCTCCAAAATAAGATGAAAGGAATAAGAGATCTGCCTGATGAAATTAAATAATCACAGCCTAAAAATGAATAAAATAGGTCAACAGTAGCTAAGAGAAGATCAATATTAATTGCATTTTAAGACTCGAGAGAATAAGACAGAGTTAACTTGGTGTTTGGTAAAATCATGGTGCCAGTGAATGTGTTGGAGAAAGGAGTTTGCATTTTGAGGGGCAGGTTTCCACCGTAGAGGAGGTCTTCTCACTGGTAGTCACCTGCCTAACCTTTGAAGTTGGAAAAGCCCAAAGGAGAAGCTCTGAACTGCCTTTCTGGATGAAGCCAATGCTTGATCAAGTCCAGCATTTCTGTCTCTGATGGGAAGGACAACCAGATGAGAAGCCCATGAAACAGGTCACGCTGGTGACAGATGACCATCCCCTCCTGTCTGACACCATTTTCTGACAATCACTAATAGACTCCACTTGAACAGAGAAGGCCCATTATTATGTCTGAATGCAATGGATAAGACTTGGATTTTTTCCCCAGATCTACAGTGGGTCCTCCATTTTCACGAGAGTTTGGGGTGCAAAACCATCGTGAAAGTGGAAAAACCACAAATAACACCCCTCGCTCCCTCTCCCATTCCCTTTGAGGGGCTTCCCATTCCAATGCAAAACAGAAGGGAAGTGGGGGCTGTGGGAAGCCTCACTTGAGTTTTCCATGGCAGCTCTAAATGCACAGGAATAGGAGATAAGAAGACTGCTGAGAGGAGGAGAATTGGGGTGAAGGCACATGCACTGTGAATAATCAAATTCGCGAAGGTTAAACCTGTGAATGTGAAGGAATGACTGTATTTGTTTTTTAAAATACCATCTCAGACTTTGCTGCATCTTATGGTCAGTATCCAGGAAGAAATATACCCTCAAGTTGGTCATCTTTGGCCAAGCGACCACCAAATACTCTTGCTTTGGCTGTGTAGTGCACACACAGGAACATTAAAAGGGGAGAATCATCTGTCCTGATCTTGCCTTTCAATGCTCTGTATTAAATACCTTCCCTCACCCTCCCTTGCCTCCCATGGGGCATCTTCCCACTTTCTATTCATCCTCCTAGAACTGTTTTTTATTTAGCTCTTTCCAGACAGCTAATGATGTGATCCTATTATAGGCTCAGCTCTTTCTTTTCTCTCTCTCTCTTCTCCCCTCCTCTATCTCTCCCGTTCCCTCCCTCCCTCCCTCCCTCCCTCCCTATTTCCTCTAGTGGGTGGGGGAGCAACATCATCGGATGTACCCCTGCCCCTAGGAAGGAGGGCAGATCTTGTCCTAGATATCCTGAAATAGCAGCTCTGGCTGTAAGTGGCTTACATTTTAGCAGCTGATGGTGGAGGTGGCAAGGGGAAGGGGTACTAGACTCCAGCAGATGGTGGGCTTTTGGTGTTAAAACAAAGGAGCCTGAATTTGCATTTGTGCACCTATCAGAACTTGAGAAGAGTTGCTCTCTTGGACTACAGCTCCCAGAATCTTTCAGTCAGCATGCTGACCAGGGGATTTTGAGAGCTGTAATCCAATATAGTAACTTTACCAAGCTGGATTCCTTGCCTCTGTCATCAGTGTCACTCCTTGACTGCCTGTGATCAAGATTTCAAGAGCACTGGTCAGTCTGCTTGGGTTTTAGTCAAAACTTTAAAGGAGCTATCCAGATTGTAAAACCATTTTTGGAGAGAGTGTTCAGCACCTTGGTCAGCACCTTTACAGTTCAAACTGAAACCCAAAGTAGATTTACTGCCCTGCAGACCTGGAAATTGCCACTGCAACACACATTATGTGCTTGGGGCAGGGACCAGTGTCTGTCTGACTGGGTTATAATTAAGTGGTAACCATAGAAGAGAGGATTGGCCAAGTTCTCAGAAAATTTGCTGATGTTCACTGATTTGCTGGTGTTGAAGCTCCGAGAAATATGGTTAAGTATATAATATGAGATGTGGGGCAGACCTCTCTCAAGAGTGGTCTTCAGTGGGGTCTGAGACAAGGAGAAAATCAGAGAACCCAGGCTGATGGCTCTACAATGGGATATTTTCCCTGACTGCCTGAGATTTCTAGCTCAGAGCATGAAATCATGACTGTTTAATGTTACACCGTCCTGATGCTTCCGGGTCGGATATCTGATCCATGACACGTCCCAGGGGAGGAGAGCAAGGCTGGGATTGTGCTTGTGTGACAGGTCTGTAAGCAGCGAGGGCAGAAAAATGAGAACAGGAAAGGCAGGCGAGAACAGCTTCTCTCTCTTTTCTTTCTGAATGAGGAAAACAAGAATGGCATTGAAGGCTGCTGGTCAGCTGCTCTTTCTCTATGCCCGAAGACAGAAGAACGGTGGGAAATGTGACTTCTTGTCCTTCATCACACTGAGCTTGTCCCAGTGTAGGGAAAGGACCCCCAGGCCCCTGTCCTTTCGATGTATAGACACAAGTTTGTGATGAGAAACCAAAACAAGGACTGACCCTCAGACAAGAGGGCCTGGGAGAAGTGTGGGCAGGTGGCCAGTTCTTGCTAGAAGGCTTTTTGCAGTGCTGCTGGTGGTGATGAGTTGAGTAGTACAACCCAGGATTGTAAGTTTCTGTATGTTTTTCAGTTTGGAAATTTACTGCTTTGGATTACAGCTCCTATATGACCTAGGTCTGGACTGTCTGAATGACCATATCTCCCTATATGAACCTGCCAAAGCCCTAAGATCCTCAGGGAAAGGCTTTCTCTCAGTCCTGCCATCATCCTAGAGTCGCTTGATGAGAACATGGGAGAAAACTTTCTCAGTGGCTGCTCCCGCCCTCTGAAACTCCCTTTCTTGGAAAGCCAAGTTGGTCCTCTCCTTGTTCTCCTTTTGCCAGCAGGCAAAGACATCCTTATCTAAGCAGGCTTTTAATATGTGAGCAGGTGGGCTTTTAATTTATCAATATATTTTTAATTTTTTTTGTAGGTTTTTATAATTTATATATTTTAATGTTTTTTTAAAAAAATTATTAATCATTTAAACTTACATAACAATACATAACAATGCTTAACACACAATACAATACATAATACATAATAAACATAAACTTATAAACCGCTTCTACCCATAGATTCTTAAACTCAGTTTATATATATATATATATATATATATATATATATGTAATATTTATATATAATTAAATATTTTTAATGTTTTTATTTGTTTTAGATGTTTTATTAGCATTTTTAGCTTCTTTGGAAGCCACCTTGGATCCCACACTGGGAGAAAGGCGGCATATAGATATAAAAAATAAAGTAAAATAAATAGAATCCCTCATCCAGCATGGCTGCTGGGAGGTGGAGTCCTCAAAGGTAACTTTTCCTAGCTCTGACTTTTTTTTTTAAACCTAAATATTGTATCAAGGGTATATGCAACTCTGCCAACTATATTAAATGAATCTGCAGGCTTCGTGCATGTTGTTTTATTCCTACCACTACAGAGTGGTAACAATGATGTACGCTGAAGTTCCTATCTCCCAAATTCTGATGTCATGAGTGCCCTGCAGACTCTCAAGCCTAGGTATGTCTTTCCCCGTTTTTGTGTGATGTCCTCTTTTCTTCACCCAAAGACAAGGATAGAAATGTTAGATTGGAGCTCCTAAATTCCTTACTATTCTACCATTGATGAAAGTTGCAACCCAAGAGCCTCTGGAGAGCTCTGTGACTCTCATCCTTCATGTAAGAGTTCAGGAAGCCCTGTGTGGGATTAGCTCATTTTCTGCTCACAGCAGCCTTGTGAATTAGCATCCTCAATAATGGAGGAAGAATCACCAGTCAGCCCGGCATGACTTCAGCAAATGTTTGGGGCGTCAGCTTTTTAATACAATGTAAGCAATTAAAGGGATACTGTGTAATCATGTTTTGGTAGTGATAAACTTAAAAAAAATGTGCTGCTTGGTTGACAGTATTGATTCCTTCCCCGCTGTATTGATCTGTTGACATCTATTATAAATTTTTGGGTCTTTGTTAAAAAACAACTACAACTTGTAAGGTGGATTCAGGACAGCCCTAAACAACATAGCCAATGAAGAAGGATTCTGGGAAATGCAGTCTGGAAGGAGGGCCCAAGGTTGCCCATCCCTAATTCAGGATCTAGAGTAGACCTGTACAACTTTGCAGTAGGTAAGGGCCAAAATTAAATAGGCTAAACTTCTTCGGGCCGCAGATAAGTTTTTAAGCACCTCACTTTCCAAGTAAAATTATAATAATGGTATAATATTTTTTTATTTACAAAATAAATTATAGTGTAATTAATGATTAAACTATTTTGCAAATAAACCATATTATAAAAAAAGGGAAATTAGGGAAGTTCTTCCTAATGTTTAGGTGGGATTTCTTTTCCTGCAAGTTTGAAGCCTCCTCTGTGTCCTATGGCCTTTCCACACTACACTGTTATAGTGCTATTATTCCACTTTCAACATCCCATGGAATTCTGAGGTTTGTAGTTTCTTGAGGCCAAAGAGCTCTCTGGCTGAGAATTCTGAAGTCTCTTCCCTAAACTGCAAACCCCAGCATTCCATAGTGTGTTGAAAGTAGAATACGAGCACTGTAACAGTATAGGGTGGAAATGGCCACTGTCTTACTCTCTTACCTGGTGTTAGGATGACTGAGATAATGCAGGTGTAGCAAGTTGGGTTCACACAAAACCAGTAAATAGGATTATTGGAAAGACAAGAGAGCTATGCCTTAAGAAATGTAGCAGTGTGTAATTTGCAAAAGATTTGCAAAAAATCAAAGGGGAGGGGAACAATTTGAGGTGGCAGAAAAAAAGTATTATTTATGAGGAAGGGGGGAGAAAATAGATTTGGAGGATAAACAAAGGGAATTCCAGATGGTGAGGGGTTGGAATTTGTGAGGGTGCATGCCAGAATAGACCTAAATTGCATTTTAAATGCAATTTAATTTTTTTCCAATGCAATTTAGGAGAGATAGGAGCTGAATGAGGACCTGACCTGTAATAAGCTGCTTCCCCAGAGAGTCCCAGTTCGCTGTGTAACAGTCCATGTTGGCTTGCTCAGGGAGGAGAAGACCACCTCCTTTCTTGTCCCCTCCAGCCCCAGCTGGTCTTCTCCTTTTCCTGACACTTCCACTCTCACCGCCCATCTAAGGGAAATGGAAAGAGAAGAAGCAACTGCCGCCATCTTGTACAAGGGCAAAAGGTAGCATCACCTCGGCTCTCTGCTGCCCCCAGAGGGAAGGAGGAGGGAACAGCCCGGCCAGGTTCATTCAACCATCAGCAACCTAATTGCTGCAACCTTTTTCGGCCCTTGTGCTCACAAGCAATGCAAGCCGCATGAAATCCTTTGGCGGGCCACATGTGTCCTCTGGGCTGTATGTTGTGCAGACCTGATCTAGAGGGTGCCTTGTCTAATTGCTTTGTGGCAATTTTTAGATCTGTTTCTCTCTCTTCTCCTCAGAAATTGAGCCTTAATGTTCTACAAAAGCTGAGGAAACTTTGGCTGTATATTTCCTCTTCTGACCTGGCCAGTGGTGAGGTATTTTGGTGGCAGTAGTCCATCTATATCTGAAGGGTTCAGCTTGCTCCACCTGCCATGGAACATCTTGCGTAGTCTTAGGAACTAGAAACTTGGCTTAGAAGAGGAAGATTTTTGTTCTTAGCATGCTGATTTCTGTACTGAAAGGACTATTCTGCAGCATAGTTAAAGAATCCACATGTTTTCAGCAATTATCCTCCTAAGTCTTTTAGTATTTCCATTTATCCTTTTACAGTATGCTGAACTAAGTGCTTTATAACCTTATATTGTGCTTCTGACTCCTCCTTGAATTTGGCACTCTCCTAGATTCTCCCTTTCTTTCTCAAGGTCTGGAAATGACAGTTTCCCCTACATCCTCCTGGTTAGCAGAGTGAGAATGGGAAGAAAGGAGGCTCTGCTTACTTTTCAGCTGGGATCCAACTTATTTTCCTGTGAGGTTAAGAAAAAAATCCTCTCGGTGCAGCCCAGGACATTAAGTTGCTGTGTGTTTTTTTTAAAGGGTTTGGCTGCATTTTGGAGGCATTTGCTGCTCTGCATCTGGTGCTTGGGGTACACAGTCTTTGTAGTCAGCAGAATGTGCAGTTGCACTTTATGTGCTGACACTGCTTCCCTCTTGTCCTTGATGCTGTCATCCTGTTAGGTGAAGTTCCTGGGAACCAGCAGAGGTTGGGGTGGAAACAGCACCAGCAGGTCTGTTTGCCAAAGCACCAGCATCTGGGTATCATAATGTAGTTAAGACAGCTGCTGTCCACTTTCACTCTGTAAGGCTATAGGAATGAAGAACCTTTAGTGCTCTTGAATGTTTTGGACTAATTCTTGCACAATCCTTCACTGGAAATGCTGAGTGGAACTTATGGGGGTTGGAGGCTAAATCTTCCTCTCCTTTCTTGTTCCTTAGCCCTGCAAGCCCAAGTTTTTGTGTTTCAGGTCCCACAGTGTAGCCTTCCCCAACACAATGTCCCCCATAGCTCTTGAACTACAGCTGCCATCATTGCTAGTAGGGGATGCTGGTGTGGACTGTCCTTGAGCTAAATGGACCTGCTTAATGAAAGCAGATCGCTGTTTTCCTCTACACAGCTTGGAAAAATTAAACATTGTACTACAGCTTCCTAAATGCTGCAGACAATCTTGCTTTGTCAACCTCCATAGGTGTTGGACTACAACTCCCACCATCACCAATAGGAGATGCTGCTATGGGTGGTCCTGAGACAGATGGACCAATGATCTGATTTAAGAGAAGGCAGCTGTTGGCTGAAGGATTTGGGCAGTTTTGACCCATTAATGTTTCCAAGCTCTGTTTTTTATGAAGGGTTACAGTTGCATGTTCTATCATTCAGTCCTGGAAGTGGGCCTCTTTTTCTGGGAGAGTCCAGAGTTCTGGAGATAACCAGCATAGTGTAGTGCCCAAATGTTGCACCAGGACTCTGAGAGATCAGTCTGAATCCTCACCCACCATGCAAGCCCACTGGGTGACCTTGGGCACACACACACTCTCAGCCTCAGGAGAAGACAAGGAAAGTAGGACAGAGTCACTAATAAATAAGAGTTGACTTGAAAGCATGTACCGATAACGGCAAATCTTGTTAAAGCTGTAAAGAATCTGTCAGAAAAAGGTAAGCAGCAACTGTGGCCAGGAGATTCAGTGGGTTGTGATCCTTCCAAAAGTAACTTTTTCCCAGTTTCACCAGAGAGCAGCAAGGGGTGGCTCACTGGTTACTCCTCCAGCTTTTTCTTCTGTGACTAAAACTCGGTGTTTTTCATGTGCCAGGTGTAACTTGAAAGAGGCACAGCTTGTCCTGGCAAAATAAATGTCATAATTAAGCCGGTTAAGGATGATGGTTGAGGCTTCACTAACTGAATTGCTGTGTGTTGTGAAGCTGTTAAAGACACAGGAGTCTGGCTTGGTGGGTGGGAATGCTAGCAGCCTTTCTGGGTGAGGCAAGAGGCCTCCTGGGCTGGGCTGGGCTGGGCTGGGCTGGGCTGCTGACTCAGTCCCCCAGAGAATCTCATTTGTTTCCCCTCTCTGCCTCTCTCAAGGAGAATTTCTAGCCTCTTAACAAACTCCACGGGGGGGGGGTATTTATCACATTTCTAACTGAGATCTGGCTTCAGGCAGCCTCAATTAGCACAGTAATTGGGCTCAGGGAGACCTGATCTGTTTGTGTAAAGCTGTAACCTCTGAGGGAAATGGAGGCCAAGAAAAGGGGTGCCTCAGGCTGAACAGGGATAGAAAGGTGTGTGGTAGCAGGTTGGCTAGTTCAGGGAGAGGAAGAAATCTGGTTCGTGTATTTCTGCCACCTTTATCATCACTCCCTGCCATTCTACCTAGCTTAGGAATCAATATAGGTAGGGAAACTTTGAGATGACATTGTGCTTCAACTCCCATCATCAGGCTGGGCAAACCTTAGATATCCAACTAGATATCATTGAATCATAGAGTTGGAAGAGACCACAATGGCCATCAAGTCCAACCCTCTGACATGCAGGAACACACATTCAAAACATCTCCAGCAAATGCCCATTCAGCCTCTTTTTAAAAACCTCCAAAGAAGGTGACTCCACCATTCTCTGAGGCAGCATATTCCACTGTTGAACTGCCACAGAACATTGGCAGTCCTGGCTGGGACTAATGGGACTTGGAGTTCCATAATGTCGAGAGGGGCACAGGAGAGTAAAGCGATCTCGTAAAGTAGCCTTCAGAAATGTTTTTCCCCTCTGCAAACTGCTTCTTTCACAGTGTGCCACAGGTTTCCAAAGTGCAGATTAAACAGATGACAGACTGGGGGAACATGCAGCAAAGCATGCCAAAGACACTTTTGTGGGGAAGGCATTTAAAGAAAGCAGTGGTCATGCTGGCTGGGGGAATTCCTGGAATTCTACTCCCCAAAAGTAACTTCTCCAGCCTCTAAACTGCGGGTTGGCTCCACTCCCTTCAGATTTTTCCTGCTGTCATTCCTGTTTTATTCTAAAAGGCTCCCCACTTCCTGCATAGCGAACTTTGTAAGGCAGTAAGAAGGGTTGACACTTTAATTTGCTCCGCTCCTATGTTGTATCTCTTGTGTCTGGTAGAGCAGTGGAACAGGTTGCTCAGAGGATCCTGCCAAAAACCTCATCAGTGTAGGTCAGCAAGAGGAGGGACGATGTCACAGTACACAATTACAGTGCTTTGGTCTTTTGATCATTGCCATGGCTGCATCCTGTTGAATCCTGGGGTTTGGAGTTTGGTGAGGCACTGGCATTCCCTAGTTGAGTTTTCTGAATGCCCTTCCCTAAATTGCCAGTCCCAGGATACTCAAGGACAGAACCATGGCAGTTAAAGTGGAGTGACCATGCTATAATTGTGCAGTGTGATTCAGCTAAGTTGTATCAAAGTCTGCCCACCATTTCAAATGAGAAGCAGCAGGCTGTCCACACTTAATATGCCTCACGTGGGTTATCTGATGCCTGTTAGATGGGACTATGAAGTTTCTTCCAATTGTATTCTATGACATCTGGTTGTAGGAACAGGAAATGCTGTTGGCGGCAGGAGATCATTGTGGATAGGGATGTGGAATGCTAGAGTCTCTTAAAATCTGAAAAAAGTGTGCTATAAAATCAGCTGTGACTTGTGGCAACCATATTAATGAGAGACCTCCAAGAGACCTTGTTATTAACAGCCTTGCTAATGACTTGCAAACTCAGGGCTGTGAATTCTTTAACTGAATCAATCCACCTAAACATGGTGGGCTTCCTCTTTGTCCACTGCTTTCAACTTTACCAAGCATTTATATTGTCTCATGATATGTCCAAAGTATGATAGCCTTGGTTTAGTCATTCTGGCTTCTAGGAAGAGTTCTGGTCTGATTTGCTTTGGGGACCATTTCATTGTCTTTGTGGCAGTCCATAGTATCTGTAGTAACCTTTTTCAGCACACCTAAAATGTTTTTTTTTTCTTGTCAACTTTTTCACTCTTCAGCTTTCACATTATTATATAGAAACTGGAAATACTGTGACATGGATGATCCTAACTTTGGTATTCAATGCTGTACCTTTTCCCTTGGTATATCTTTACAATTGTCTTCTCTTATATGCATACTCTAACACAGTGAGGGTGTGTGTGAGTACGTCAGAGAAGCTGAGACTAATACTGGCAGGAGGCTAGACTCTTGAAAGAGTGAAAAAGCTGACAAGGAAAAAAATCATTTTAGATGTGCTAAAGAAGATTACTACAAGATACTATGGACTGCCATAAACTCTAAGCTCCATCCTAATAGGGTCACCAAAGGTGGAATGTTCAAAGTGGAGGCACTGATTAGGATGCCTCCATCCTCTCCAAGGAGTCCCTATTTAGAGACAGAACACTAGGCCAACTTTAATTTTTCTCTTTATTTTCCAGGCATACCTCTACTTGGGTGTCTTTTTGTGCTGCCATTGACCATTCCATGGACCCGACTCACAGTGTCATGGCTGGGAATAGTGCACTACCTGGCGTGCATCTTCCCACAGTTGGGCAGTGTGCTCTACCACCTCTTCATGAACCATGAGGGAGGTCCTGCTGTCTACCATACCTTGCTCACCCTTGATATGTGTGGGATATGCATGGTCAACACCTTGGGTGAGTTGAAGGCTCAGGGCAGTGTAGTAGTTCTGTATGTGGAACTATGCTTGCTGATCTGACCATCTGGTTGGCCACTATGGGATCACAAGGCTAGACTAAATAGGCCTTTGCTCTGATCCAGCTTAACTCTTCCCATGTTCTTAAAATTCTACAGTGGAAGCCATTTAGGAAGCTACCTTATGTGCAAAGCCACCCCAGTAGTCCTGCTAGTCCAGTACTCTAATTGGCAATACTTTGTAGTCTTGTGTACAGGCCTTCTCTATCTTTGTCTTCCATTTAACTGGGAGATACCAGACACTGAACCTAGGCCCTTCTGCATGTAAAATCCAGGTTTTGCTAGAAGCATAGTTGGAATGAAACATGGGTTTGAGTTGAGCAGAACTGGAAGTGCTTTGGAATCTTTGGGACATACAGGCCAAATTCAGTCAGCAGGTGGTGAAAGCAGGTGGAAAGAGTGGGGAAGGTTGTAGAGGAAGGTTGGGAGAGTGGTCAGATGTAGAATTGAGGGAATCTGGGGAAGCTTGAAGGGAAGAAAAAGTCTGTCCTGCGACAACATGGAGGGCAGAACAAATATTGGCTGTGATTCTGTATCACCTATTTAACTGTGTAACTACTGCTATTACGTAACTAAGTAGTGTCTCCTGGCCTGACCCTCTCAATCCCCACTTAGCAAGTAGCAATCATTGCAAGCAAGAAGGTCTGTTCCCCTGTCGATCAAGAAGCAACTAACTGACATTTCCAGCTCCTGCTGTGCTTCATCTCCATTGTGACAGGCAGAAACAGGGTCTCTGTCACAATTCCCCCTCATGCCAAATATTGTTTGCATAAGGGGTGTGTGGAGGAATGTCAGTCAGCTGCTTCCTGATTGACAGGGGAACAGATTCCTGTTGGATCACTATGGCTGCTGCCTGGTAAATGGGTACTGGGGGATTTTCATGGCTCTTACATACTCCCTAAACTAGTGAATATGTAAGGATCAAGAATTAGTGAATTCTAGCCACAGCTGTGAGTGCTAGAAACTGGCCACACAACTCCAATTTTAGTTGCTTTTGTCCTTTACCATTCTGAAGGGTTGACTCTTTGTGTGTGTGTCTCTCTTTCTCTGCAGGTGCTCTGCCAATCATCTACTGCACGCTGGCCTGCTTCCCAATTCCCCGCACTCTTTCCTTGCTGGCCTACACTGGCTTGTCAAGCTATGGCATCTTCTGCGCAGTGACTGCCCGCTCCAGCGTCAGTCGCCTGCGGGCCTTTGCCTGGCAGGCCCTGTTCCGCTTCTTCTTCTTCTACCTGCGCTGGATGGGACTGGGAACGGGTCATCCTTCCTCACTGCGTTCATACCTCATAATGGATGGGTTGGCCTTCCTTGGTGGAGTCATCAATATCTCGCGGGTGCCTGAGCGCTGGAAGCCGGGCCGTTTTGACTACTGGTTCAACAGCCATCAGATTATGCACGTGCTGGTGGTAGTCAGTATCCTCTATTTACACTGGGGAGTAGTGGCTGATCTACAGTGGATCGCCAACCATGCCTGCCCAATGGAATGACCACTCTGTGTCTGGGCCTGTATCCCAGCCCTCAGCAGGAAAACCCCACTCAGTGAGAAGTGGGAGGCCTCTGAGGTGTAGGCTGTTAGTTCTTATTGTTCAAAGTCTTCTACAAGGGCTGAATTGGACAAGGAAGTAGATTGAAAAAAACCTACTTAGAACAGGGTGGGGGGCCCTTCTCCTGGGACCATGGTTTTCCATTGGATACATACTGATGGATCAACATTTATGGGCTCTGGACACTTCTGGGTCAACAATGGATTTCCATTGATCTGAGGTGCTTTGAAATCAGCTAGTGGTCTCCCCCTGTTCTTCCAAATTACTATCACAAGGGTGGGTGAGCAAGAACTATTTGGTTAGGATATGGTCTTGCTTACTGACCTAGTCTCCTAACATGTGGGGGCCTTACAGCCATTCCCTCTAGGCTGTAGGCCTTCCTCTAGGCCTTTGTCATCAGAGCTAGATTTCTCCTGGGCTGTGGTGGTGGTAATGGAGGAAGAATACTGTTGCTTTGACCTAATTTTCACCTGTTTTGAAGGTGAAGTATGCACTGGGAAAAAAAGTAATTGAGTAGAAGATGCTTGTTTTGAGTACAGCTTCTCTGCTTTCTAGAGACACAGTATTTAAACAGACTTTTTAATCCAGGTATCTTTCAGACACCATGCAATACTTTCTGGTTTTTTTAAAAAAGGGCTGGTTAGACACCTGGGTGCCAAGGTCAGCTGCACTTGAGTGAAGGGGAGGGCCTTTTGGGAGAGAGGTGGAATGCAGCTAGCCAGCTGATTAGAAAAAGGATGCTCTCTGTATGTATTAATTTGCTCTGAAATGACTTGAAGCACTGAACCAGCAACTCCCTTCCCCTTCCCTGCCAAAGAGGCTATCAGGAACCTTAAAACTGGGTTGGGGTAGGTCAGGAATCCCAAGTTTCCACTTCTGGTAGTTTTCCCCAAATTTGGGATAATGGCTGTCTTTCAGCTAGTCTCCATTTCCCGCTTTCTGCCAGAGCATATGCTTTTCAGAGATTAGTTTATCATGAAACTGAGAGAGCTCTTTTAGCTTTATCTTGCAGTGGTGCTCATGAACACACAAGTGAGTTGCGACTGTTTTCCTCCCTTGCTTTTTTCTTGGCCTGGAGACAATTCCAGTCCTTTTTCCAAATTTCTGTTGACTTCTTTCACCAGCCTTTTGAATTGATGGTCCATGGTGAAGGAGTTTTGCTTGTTTGACTAAACATGAATCATCAGCTTGATGCCTACTCTAAAAAAGAAAAAGAGAGAGAGAAATGCTCATGTCTTAACTCGTATCCTGTGGTCAGCAGCTAGATTTCTCTGTGGGCTGTTTGAGAAGATCAGAGTGGAAGGCTGAGCCCCATATCACATTCTGGCAAAGCGTTTTAGCCTTTCCTTTACACTCCTCTCTTGAACTCCAGGTTAGGAACTGGGTAGTCAGGCATTCCCTTCAGGTGCCTGAAATTTGGCCTAGAGCCCTTTAGGTGCTCACTTCATTTTAAGTGCTTGCCTGATGCCAGGGAATGCAGTATCTTTTCTTTTTAAAAATAAAAAATACAGTCATGTTTATGTTGTTCAGTACATGGGCCTTAGCCCTCTTCTGTAGTAAAGTCCTTAAGGATTATAGCATAAGAGGCTGGTCAGTGTAAAACAGAAGTGAGTATTCAGTGGCTACTCAGATGTTCAACTATGGTCCCATCATACTCAACTATTAGGCATACTGGCTAAGGGGCCACGGGTCCATCACCCATAATGTAAATGGTTCTTTAGCTGGCATTTGTTCTAGGTTTTCATAGCAGAAGTTCTTAAATCACCATCTTTTGAGGATGGGGGTTAGCCTTAAAAGAATGCACCCAAACCTGTCCAGCAAACCAGTCCAGATGTGGTGGCCCTTATAAAGGCATTTTCAGTTTTAAGTTCAACAGATATACTTACCTAGGTTACAAGACTGTGGCTTTTAAAAAGCTCTTGTAGATGATGATGTTCCTCCCTTCCCACAGTGGGGATTTATCTTTTTTCTATGCAGCACCGATCTTAATCCATACTGTTATCAGTGGCTGAGCAAAAAAGCATGTGTGAAAATAGTTAAGAACTTGTTCTGGTGATCCATACTGATAACTAGTTCTCAGTGTGTAGCAAAGCCAAACCTATTTGGATTTGATTGAGTCACAGCCAAACTAGATAATGCATCTAGTTGTATCTTTCTGTGAATGTGAGTGGGTAGGAAAAGTGAAAGTTACCCTCTTGCAGTTTCACTCATCAGAAAGTGAGTGGGTGGGAGTAGAAGACAGCCAGATTGGAATGAGCATCCCCACTCCTTCTTCTGTTTAAACTCTCAGGTGCCTGGGGCTGCATATGTTCTTGTGAAAAGTCCTGCAAATGCATGTCATATTAATTAGGATCTGTCATCTTTAAAGAGAATGACTCAGCTGGTGGGTAAGAACTTGGACCAGTCAGGTACAACTTTAACAGTAAGTGCTGATGGGAAAGAGATTTCATTGGCTCGTGGTAGAAGCAGCTATTGTAAAGGTTTCTGCCTTGGTGGAGAATATCCAAGCTGAGGCCCTCTGTTTACTTGCCACAGGTTGTCTTCTGCTGAGGCAGAAGGAAGATGCATTAACAGGTCTGCATTAGGAGGAGGGAAGGACAGGCTCAAGCCTCCCACATTGGGGTGTGAAGCATCTTTTCTGCACTGCTACTTCAGGCTGCAGAGGTTTCACCTGCTGCTACAGCCCATTCTTGTCTCTTGTTATCTCAGGGTAGACGGACATGATTAATGTTCGCAGCTTCTTTGGGCTGAAGCAACATATCTCTTTAAAATAAAAGAGCAAGGTACCCAGTTAAAAATGCACTTCGTGGAGGAGGGAGAGAAGGAAAATGTAGGTGCTTATGGTCCCAGAACCTCTGGTTCGACAGATGGCATGTCTGGGCTTCTAATAAAGAGATGTCTAAGGAACGCTTGTGTTTTGCCTAGCCTCTCATAAGACGTGATATTTCTGATCTTTTTGGAGCTCTTCGGAACCTTCTTCCAAATGATGGTTACAGCCTCTTCCTTGCAGTTATTCCTTCATAGTGGGCACAAGATAACTCCCCAGGTTTCAGTCTTCAGCTATTTAGCATTCCAGACCCTAAGGGCTTTGTCCATGGCACATCATTTGAGGCAATTATTGCAGAGGTGGAACCTGTAGATGTTCAGATGTTGGGATTACCACTCCCATAATCTCTTGACCACAGGCCACTCTGTCTTGAAGAGTTGCAAGTCCAACGCACTCCTGACACCAGCTACACTTACACTTTTAAATTATCTGTGGCTCTCATGCTGAGGTCAGGTGTATTTTATTTTGTTTAGAGCACAACTCTTCTTGGCTTAAAAATGCTTAGGAGAATCATGAGACTACAGTTAATCTTACTGAAAGCAGTGAAACCAACTACTTCAGTACGTATCACTATCTGTTCACTGAAGTCAACATTCTAGAAAGCTAGTGGTTTAATTATCCTTTCTGTGGTAGCCCCACTTGAATACCTCCTATGACCACATATGCCCGACTTGTTACTTGAACTGGTAGCGTTAGAAATTAAACATATTTCCTGTGACATCAAAAGAACCAAAGCAGACTGCTTGAGGAGAGTAGATTGATTGTGGGGTTTCAAGACCATTCTTAAGAGTTCTGGGGTGGTGGTAGGTCTTGATGGTCTGTATTTAGGAAGATTTAGGAACATTTATTAATGGTATTCAAGTTTCTGAACTGGGACTGAACTACACATTTTTAGCAAGCTGGTAAGTAGAATTATTTTAGTGTATACACTAATTGTTATTGTCATGAAGTGAAAAAATGGCATCTAACAAAGCAAGAATTTGGTTAAAATTGTGGGGCAAAATTACAGAACCGCTAAGTTTGTGCAGGTATGTATGTTATACAAGAATCCAGAAGTGCACAAATCCATAAGATAAGATGTAATTTGACAGAACTTCACTCAGAATCAAAACAGTCTCTTCATCTAATAGGGCTGCACAAGTTACTGTGTTTTAACTGGAGAAATTAAAGGCAGCTGGAACACACTAGGTACTAATATCTGTTATGAACAGAATTCTAGCCAGATGTGCCTAGTTCTACTACTACTTAGCTCTGCCTGCTACTACTTGGCTTTATCTAAATACTTAAAAAGATTTCAGCACACAGACTATGTGTTCAAGATTTCTTACTCAGTTGGTTTTAAAAACAAACTGAAAAATCTAGTAATTGTACAGACTGCTTCAATGGCAAGTGATTTGCAGTAACTGGCTTCTTTAACATATCTGATTTGTTTCTTAATAGCCATCCCTCTGTCTTCTTTCTTTATGGGGTTCCAAATTGGACTATGATCAAGTCATATCTAAGGAACAAAAACATGCAACATTCAGTGAAAATTTGTCAATGCTTTTATTGTCAAATCCTACAGCTGTCACCTTTGTAAAATCCCAGAATGGAAGAGAAAGTTAACAGACCCCCGTCCCACAAATGGCAGTATATCCCTGATACACAAACAGAAGGGGACAAAACTTAAAAAGATATGTGTACACTATGTGTTGAACCCACATCCCCCACATAAAAGAGGGACCTTGCTTCCCTCAAATGACTGATGGTACTATTTGCTGCTTGGAACCCCTGAATACAAGAACCTCAATCTCAAAAACAGCTTCCTGGGGGGCTCAAGCAGAGAAGAGATCCACAGGCCAGCATTCCTAGAAGTCTTGCTACTTAACTATGTCACAGCCCATCCCCTCAGTATACAGACCACATATATAACACAGATTAGAGGGGCTCCTCTGTGTACCCACAGGAGCCTAAGCAAATCAGTAACAAGTCCCATCAGCTTTGCCACTTCAGTTCAGATGCCATCGAATCTTCAAACAAGCTCAGCAGGTTTTTTGGTTCAAAGGTGGAGCACTGATTTGAGCACTGGGGATCAACTGCTTCCCATTCATTTTCCTCATCATCATCTTCAAAAGTTAGTGTACGTCGCAGACCATTCACAGGCAGAGAGTCTGATGAAGTAGGGCTGCTGCTTGGGGACTTTGGGCTGATGCAGCTGAGGTTCGGGCTACCATGCAGTATCAAAGACCTGCAAGAAAGCAAGAAAAATGGTGCATTAAAACAAAAGTCAAGAGGTGCTACCAGATGTAGCTTGACAATGAAGGAAACAAAGAACTTTGCCACAAAACCTTCATAGCAACAAGTGCTGACAAAACTTTAATGTCGAGAAAATTGCATCTTCTACAATACTTAAGATACATTTACATGATATAACTCAGCTGAGTGTACATAACTGCTCACCAGTTGAGTCACAAAAGAGGCTGGACATTTATTTTGTACCTTCAGTTTGCCTGCAGAGGCTTGTGTGAAAGCCATTAAGAGTACAATTGCAATTTCTTGATAGGCCATCATGATTAACAGCTTACCTGTTCTTTCTGCCACCATTCTGGGGGGATGAGGGATGTCGCGGGGTTGAGGTACTTCCTACACATGGGCATATGTTCAGCAGTGGGGAACCAGGCTGTCTGGAATAACAACAATTTGGATGTTACCAGTGTTTGCAAATGATGAGCTTTAATTTCCTGGAGCCAGCAGAAGCCAGAAATAATACAGAGAAATTGTTAAGAGAAGGGGATGGGAAATGCAGACCAGCCTCCTTAAACTGATTCTGTGCACACATGCTTCAATGGATAATGGCCTGCATGCCTTCCAATTAGAAAATGAAGAGGTCCAATCACCTGTCCTCCTCACTTTCAGAACCAATCTTTGACAAAAAAAAAGAAAGAAAGAAAGAAAAAAAATAATATGAAAGAAGGAACAGGAGCAAAAAACAGCAACTTTGATTACCATTGTGGATAGTTATTTTACAGAAGTAGCTTAAGAGAACTTAGCTGTTAGCACAGCTTAAAAAAAAGCAGGGTGGAAAATGAGCTTGTTTCTTCTTCACAGAAAGAAAAATGAGCTTTGTATAATGAATCAATTTGGGTTTTTTATAAAAAAAAGTATAGGAATGCAAGTCCATTTGTAAAATAAATACAGCCACAACGATTCATGATAAAGGTTTTTAGTCACATGAGAAATATACACTGCCATTTTTATGAATGCCATAAGCTCGCCTTAACTTCGAAGGAACAAAGTATCAAGAAAAAAACTGTGACCAATTTTGTGGTGCAGAGATCGCCAGAAATACAGGTAGGATACTGGATTGTGATTGTATGCTATGTTACCTGTTTTCTCAAAGACGACTAGTAACTTGCTTAATATTATAGGTCTAATTCATCACAGTTAATGTCAGGAAGAAACTCCAACCCAAGTCATTCATTTAATTTCTGTGCTGCCTTTTCCTCCAAAACAAACTCAAAGCAGCTTACATCATAACAACTCCTCAAATGACAATTGAAAAATAATCTTAAATAAAATTGCTACAATAAAATTAAAAATAACTGCACAACACTTGAGAAAACACTGATTGATATAAATAAGCCATACCAAGTTAAACAATATGGGCTAGAGACAGTTAAAAAACAACTGCATCATGGCCTATCAACTCAGACTGGCTAGTGAGTCTGAATTTCCAAGAAGGGAATCTATCATCTTTCTTGGCAGGCAGAGTTTGCTTCCTTCAGGCTGCTGGACCAAAATCTGTCACACATGGCAAAATTACACAGCTATCTTTGAACTGGGCTTGGTTCATACCTACTCTGTTTGGAGTTAGCTAGTGCTACAAAAGAGCAAGCATGCCTTCTCTCACTTCAAGTGTATTCCACTTACTTGTCTGAGGACTGCAGCTCCACTGGACAAGTGTGGTTGTGGCGCCCAACTGTGCCTGAGAGCTCAAAAACATCCTTGCTGAGGCTCTCTTCAACATTCCCATCTTCCTCTTCACCCCAGTCACTTGAAAGGCTGCTGTCTTGTAAGGGTAGGACAAGGGGTGAATGTGGAGGTGTAACTGGAACATTCTGATGCCAGAACAGCAGCCAGTGAGCTGGGCTGCACACAGTCTCCCAAACCCACTGCATGAACCTAAGGAGGGTCTGGAATGAGTGGAAGGGAAGAGTCACACACTGAAAATGGGGAAAGGGAAAGATCAGAAAAAGGCTCCCACACCACACAATGACACTGAACAGTGACACCTTCTTATACAAAACTAAGAAGCAGCGTTGCAGAGGCAGGCATATCCTCAAAGCCACCCCCTCAAAAACAAGAGTTATAAGTTTAATCAACTACAAAGAGTACACAGAACTGTCTGATATGCTCATAAGAAAACAAACATCTTTTTTGAGAAGGAAACTTTGGCAAAAATAGAAAAGGGCTGCAAGTTATCAACACAGTGCAAAGAAGAGGGCGACTTGGTAGTACTGTGAAAAGTGCAGCTGGGGGCAACTGTAGATTAGTACTGTGATTACCACCAGTGAAGCCCATGCTCACTTTGCACATGGAAAGCCCCCGCTGGATCCCAGATTGTGCCAGCAGCATCAACTTCCGCCACCTGGCTGTCTTCCACATGAGGTTAGAAGCAAGCAGTGTCTCCACTGAGGGACGGAGATGAGGGCTAGGTTCCAACATGGCAGCCAGAAGTGTCCGCAGCTCAGCAGAAAGATCTGGAAAGGAAAAGAACCTTAAGCTTGCCTATCTTGCTTTTCTTCAATATATTGAATTTTTCATGTCATCATGACAATTTTTCATGTCACCATTTCCCTCAACCCTTTAGGTTTCAATGGCCAATTCTCCACCTGACTGCTTCTCATGGGGACTGTTTCTTGCTCTGGTCAATACTGTCTGTTGCTTCCACTCACCTGCAGTGAACTCAGGAGGCAGATAACCCTGTCGCAGCTGCTGCCATCCTTCACCTCCATTGGGGAGTTCCATGTTGCAGGCAATCTCTAAGATGGTTATGCCAAGACTGGGAAGGAAAAGAAAACACACAGATAAAGAACAGGCCAGCAAGCACTATCAGACTACACAATGGATCAGGGAGCAAGAGCCACAAGTGAGAAGCTGATGGTCAACTTAGCTCCCCTCCTTCCCACCTCACCCCACACCTGAAGACGTCAGCAGCCTTGGTGTATTCTCCACGGAGCAATTCAGGGGCCATGTAACGGGGATCCCCTTCTTGAGCATCACTGAGATCCCCACAGTCCAGCTCTAACATGAGCCCAAAATCACCCAGCTTACAGACATTGCTAGATGAGAGGAAGATGTTTGCTGGCTTGACATCCATGTGCAAAAGGTTTCGGCTATGTAGATGATGCAGTCCTTGCAGCAAGTCCCAGAGGAATGCCCGCACCTGCCATTCAGGTAGTGGTCCATACTTCTCACAGTACTGTAGCAGACTGCCTGGGCACAACTCTGTCTGGATGTAGAGTTGCCCACGCTCCTCCCAGGCTTGTACAAAGCTGACACAATTGGGATGGTGCCCTACACGTTCATGCTTGCGCACCTCAGCTAGCTTTTGCTGCCTGTCACCCTCACCTCGAAACGGCTCCACAGAACGCTTCACAGCATACAGCTGTCCATCCTCCCTATAACGTACCTGTAAGAGAGAGGAAGTAGCCTATTCATGTCCATATCCTAAAGAAGGTTCCAAGGCTATTCCAC
Organism: Ctenosaura bakeri; assembly: GCA_948474755.1. Classification (NCBI taxonomy): domain Eukaryota; kingdom Metazoa; phylum Chordata; class Lepidosauria; order Squamata; family Iguanidae; genus Ctenosaura; species Ctenosaura bakeri. Next base: position 125,842 of record CAOLHI010003071.1, on the reverse strand, counting down.
AGGCTATTCCAGAGAAAACTTCCAGAAACTCTTGATGCTCAAGCAGGGAATGGGAATATGCTATGCTAAGAACATCCAGGTTTTAGGACAAGAAACTATGCTCACTTGGCATTATTTAAGTTTTAATTAAACTGCATCGGAATGTACCATTTGTTTCCCAAATATAAGGGACAATTAATATAAACAGTGGAAACTGGGTGTTTAAGGTACTGCATTTTAATCTGAAGAGTGTTTAAATGAGTAGCGCAATAAATTACAAGAAATGTATGTAGAAAAGCCAAATAGGAACTAAATTTTATATACAAATTAACCTCAAATACAAGAGCTTTGCTGGATTAAACAAAAAGTCCATCTAGTTCAGTTTCGGTTTTCCACACTAGTTTACAGGTCACCAACAGGCAACAATGCCAGCTCTCCATTGTCACATTCTCTACTTACAAACTTCTATTTGAGATGTACAGTTTCTAGACATTCTAGCTGTCACACCTGGTAGAGACTGATAAACGTATTCTCCATGTGTTTTTTCTAATCATCTTTCAAAGGCATCTAAGTCTATATGTCTACTACCCACAACTTGTGGTACAAAAAATTTTAGGTTAAGTCTGTCCTATGTGAAGTAATTTCTTGCATCAAGAGACTGGTTGTCCTTCTGCCTCTTCCTTACCTTGTACACTTCACCAAAGGAGCCTCGTCCCAGGCAGCTTAGCTGTTGGAAACACTGCCTGAAAAACAGCTCTTTTTTGGTGGGGTCATATAGGTGACTACACAGGGGTGCTTCTTGCCTCTTTTCTCCATGGAAGGAAACTCTGTGTGCTTGGAGCTTGGTCCATGGCTGCAGCCTGCGCTCAGAGAAAATTCGACTCACAGTTGGCGTACTCTTGTGGCGTGGTCGTGGAGGGAGGGTATAGCTTAGTGGCTGGCGGGCCCGCTTGACCGAAAAGCTGCATTCTGCTTCTCGAAAGAAGGCAGGCACCGGGAGAGGAGTGTGGCTCAGCTGGGACTCGGCCTCTGCACAGTCAAGAGCCACAGGCATATCTGGAAGTAGAATTAGAATTAAATGGTAATTTTCTCCACTATCAGAACTAAGAAGTGATGAGTCTAGTGCTGGGCTTTTAAAATCCATGAGCCACAGGAGAGGGTGGGAGCAGGAAAAAAACACATATAATATTGAAAATATTTTCAGGATGGCGCTCTGAGGAGACTAACATAAGTGACACTATAGTGCTGGAGAGAAAAATGGAATCCTGACAGACCAGTAATTCAGCTTGGTATCAGCCATGACTAAAAGACTTGCTCCAAAAGTGAAATCTTTCTTCATGTATAAACGACATGAGGAACATGAAGAAATGGCATTAACTAGGACCATACATTCCATTTAAAGTCATTCCTATATGCAAGAACCAAATTCATAAGCATAGGAATCCCGAAGAAAAGTATTACTAGCATCCTTTATAAGCAGATGGCTCTTCATTTTCACTTTCTAAGTCTTGCAGCAAATAGGCTTTTGATGTGCTTTTCATTTCCTTTATAGCTTGTTTTGCAGCATGGAACTATTTATTTTTGTTTGGATTTATTTCCAGGTTCTGCCTACCAGTCAGAGGTTTTAAGAAGTCATGCCTCTGATCAGCCACTAGAGTTCCATCCTCAAAGATCCATGCCTCGTGAATGGTCCCGTCATTTGGAGAGCATTTAAGGTAAGATGGATTTCATCCATCTACTGCAATTGTCTTAGAGTCATCAGTAACAGTGATGGAGCTTTCTAATGGTCTCAGTGATTCCTGAGAAACCACATGACATTCAGATGAAACTGGCAAGTGTGGAATCTGAATCTTTAGTGGCACTCAAACGTAAGCAAAGAAAGCTTGTCAGCAGAATCACGGAAAGAAGAAAGTAAGCAGAACACCAATAAGAAGATACAAAGAGTTTCAGAGTATCAATTTACACCACAATTTCCTTGCTTGCATTATATATCATAAGCCACTTAAATCTATGTGAAAAACAGGGGATGCAATCTTCAAAACACTTTCCAGAGAAAAGACCAAATGTAAGACTTGTTTCAGAATAAAGATGCATAGCACTGTGCTGCATATATTCTAAAAATTTACAAATAATTGTATCATTTACTGTATTTTTAGCCCATCCTTTGGTCCAAAAACATTCAGAGTGGCACATGGTGACCTATCATTTCCCTAAAAACAACTTGGGGAGATAGATTATAATAATGTCCCAGCTGGAGCTTTCCCCCATTCCTGTGCATTTTGCCCTGGCATAGAGAACTTGGTGAGTTTCCCCCACTCTCCCCATTCCCTTCCATTTTACATGGGAATGGGAAGAGGGGAGCTCCAGAAGAGAATAGAAGGGGGAGTGGGGGGGTTATTTACAATTTTTCTACTTCCACAAGACTTCTGCACCCCGAAACCTCACAAAAGTGGAGGGGTCACTATACATTTAAATGAGTGTCCAACTGTATTCTTAGAATGTAAACATGGATTTATTGTTCTCTAGTCAGAAATGACTTGAAGGCACACAACAAGTGATTTGCAGTAGATAGGTAAGGACTTATGTCTCCTAACTGTCTGATAATAGCAGTAATCTAGTGACTCTTATCCTATTATTGCCACCCTAGTTACACTGCTGAAATCAAGAGAGAGGAAATTTGTGAGGACAAGACTGTTACTCAGCCCAGTTCTGGTGCTCAAAACAAATTCTAATATTCAGAATTCTTTATTTTAAGTATGCATAATCTGCCTGTGAGATTTTCTGGGTTTTAGCAAAAAATCCAAAGCAAATCCCACAGGCCTGAAGCCCGCACATTTCTGGCCTACAGTGAAAGCCTGGACTCCTCACCGGAGTAGTCAGTAAAGTGAGAAACAAATCATTCCAGATCTCTCAGTTTTTGAAGACCTTCAGTCCTCTGAAGATCTTCTACTGCCCCAAAAGATTCCACTCTTTCTCCCTTATGGTCGTCTCTGTTTGGAACACTCTCTTTCTCTCTCTCCCTCTCTGTTATCTGCCTTCAAATCACCTGCTGATTTATGAAGACCCCATGGATTCCACTGGTTTTTTGTTTTGGTAGATGTTGGCCCTTTCCACATGTGGGCGGGGAAACGGGGAAAGCCACGCTAAAACGTGGGCTCACCTCGTTCCGTCGCTGCGTGGAGCAGAGCATTTCACTGCTCTACACGGAGCAGCGTCCTGCGGCATCCTCAGCGCCCGGCAGCGCTCAAAATGGCGGATTTTGACTGGCGGAGCCTCTCCACCAATCGGAGAAGCTCGCCAGCCAGAAATCCCGCCCCCTGCCGATCTGCAGGGACACCCTTTCGCGCGTCCGTAAATCCATACGAGCGCTGCGACAAGGCTGGACGCCCCGTGCCTTTGAAAAACCGCATAAAATGTGGTTTTTCAAAAGCACCGACCACGGATTGGTGTGTGGAATTACTCGAGAGTAATCCACCCCAATTCGCGTAACGGTGTAGACGACCTCCGTGGAGGTTGATCTACACCTTTTTTTAACCCCATGTGGAACGGGCCGTTGTTGCTGTTGTGTGCCTTCAAGTAACTTCTGACTTATGGCAACACTAAGGCAAACATGTCATTTTGGGGTGGGGGGGAGAATTTGTTTAGAAGGGGTTTGGCTTTGCCCTCTTCTGAGGCTGAAAGAGTCTGACTTGCCCAACGTCATCCAGTATGACACTCAGACCACTACACCATGCTGGCTCCCAAAATGCAACCCAAATTCACTTCCTGACACCGCTTGGCCATCCTGACATGTAGTGTTTTCTCAGGCAAGGAATACTCAGAGGTGGTTTTGCCTGTTCCTTCCTTTGAAACATGGCTATACATCTGGTATTCATTGGTGGTCTCCCATTCAAGTACTAATCAGGGCTCACCCTGCTTAGTTTCCAAGACCAGACAGGATCTGTTCCCTTTAGGGTGTGGGAACTGCCACCTCAGAAGACCTTTGTGATATCAAAACTATTTTTAAAACCTTCCTCAAAAAGCACCTTTTCTGAGTATCCTTTGACACAACACACTCCTAGTTTTCCTACCTTAGGTATCAAGTAAATTATATTCAGAAATACCAGTTCATTTGCAAAGTTATGAACAATGGCAATGGCTTCCTGGCACTCCACATATTTTAATATAAGAGTCCTCATTACTGCACAAATAACAAATGGAACCTTCTCAGAGTTTTGAACCCCAGGGGAAACTGGGTTTTGATAAGCAGATCTATTGTTGTCACACATCAGCGCTAACTGACTACTGTAAAGATCTGGAAGACCTGCATCACCTTATAGAGCCCTTTGAAAATTAGGGCTAGGGTCATGATTTCCATCCTTCTGGATCCTATTATATTCTATCTCACTCCCACAGCTGTATAAATATGTTTTATACCTGAGGCCTTAATACCAATCGCTATGCATCCAAAGAAGTGGGTTTGTATCCATGAAAGCCCATAGGAAAATAAAAACCAGTTAAGTTGTAATGGTGCTGCCATGTTTCTTCTCCCCTCTCCTTCCTCCCTCCTTTTTAATCCTACTTCAGCTACGCAACTAATCCAAAATATTTGCGGGGGGGGGGATTAATCTAGTTGCAGGAAAAAAAAGTAATGATGTTTATTTGGCATAAGGTTTTGTGAGTTCTAATCCATTTTATCAGACACATTAATGCCAGAAGACTTTTTTTAAGCGTAAATAAGTGTCTAACTGGGATGGGTAGTGTGATCCTCCAGATGTTGTTGGACTGCAGCAACTAGAATTCCTCAGAACTGGCTCTACTGGCTACTGTTGATGGGAAATGCAGTCCAGCAACACTAGGAGAATGAGATGTCATTATCTCCCGTCTAGAACAACAATATTTTTCCAGTGTTCTCTTCATCCTCTCCTCCTTCAGGTATGACTTTTCAACTATAATCTTCTTGAGGCTCAGACACATTTTCTAATGCAAAGTATCCATGTTTATGGTATATATAAACAACCAATAGCAGCAACAACACTTTCAACAGAGTACAAAATACAAGCAGAACTAGCCCAGAAAGGGAAAGAAAGGAGGGGAGGCAGAACAGACATCCCAAAGCATGGCATTTTCCAGATACGCTGGGCTGCAACACCATCATCCTCCACCAACACAGTCACTGTTCATGCTGGGTGGGGATGGTGGGAGCTGTAGTCCAAAATAACTAAAAGGTGCCCTTATGGGATGGCATGGGAGTAATGTTCCAACAGGAGAACTACATTCCCACTAGTACTGCCAAGTTTTGAAAATTACTGTAAGAGAATGGAAATTTATGACAAATCGAGTTGGCTAACAATAGCGTAGCTATTAACCAGTTTGTGTTCTACCTAAATCTAATATATAAAAGTCAAAGCTTGCCTGTTCATCTGTGTCTGATGAAGATCTCATATGATTGGCTGCCTGTGAAGATTCTATGGAATCCTGGGGTTTAAAGTTTAGGGAGGGGCCTTTAGAATTCACAACCAGAGAGCTCTTGGGCCTGGCCGGCTGCTGTGGAGACGAGGCCTAGCACTGAGGAGGAGGGCAGTGTATTCCCTCAGGAATCCAACCTCTGTGTGTTAATAACTCTGAAGACAAGATTGGACTGGGGAACATGGGAAAAAGTTACAGGTACTGAACAAGACAGTTTGGGGAATTAGAGGATCTCAAATCTTTCTAACAAGTATTACCTATGAGAAAATAAAATCCCAGGCAACACCAGGTATATGTGCTAGTACTAAATGAAAGTACTGGTTTTAGTTAACCATGTGCTCCCTCATAATTTTAACACACAGTTCACATTCATAAATCGCACGATGCACATACCTGTCTTTATGAAGAGCCCACATGCCAAAACTGATATTTTCTTGGCCTCTTGTTCGGCTTATCGAGAAGAAAAGCTTTCTGACCCTCAAATGAGGTATATGGCCTCACAATATGGGACACCTGGCAGCCCACAGCTAGGGGGAAAAGGGGCCAAGTTCCCACCTCTGAACCAGGCTACGCACTCCTTTCCCTCAACCCACAAGTTAATATGGGTACGGTCAACACCCCAGACCCCTCCTTTTTCTCTCCTTCGTCCCCCCCCTCCGCATTTAATAAACCCCCATATAGGCGTGCGTCTTACCTCTTTCCGCACTTTTTCCCTCCAATTTCCTTCTCCCGAGTTTCGAAAAGCTGAAGTAAATAGCCTTTTTCACAACAAGTACCCGGATGCAGCGGTCTTCTTTTCCCTTTTTTCTTCCCTCAGTCGGGGCGCCCCCTTCCCTTTCTCGAGGCGCGCGCAAAAGCCGACCCTCCCCTCCCCCAGCGGAGAAAGGCTCCACCAACGCCCCGCGCTCGCGCCAAAATTCCAAACGGCCTCGCCCACTTCCGTCTTGCTACATCACAGCGGCGGCGGCGCTGGCGCGCGCGCGCCTGAGCAAGACCAGCGGGGGGGGCGGTAGGAAGAAACCATAACAACGAGAACGCGCGAAAGCCGCGAAACCCGCCCCCCCTCAGAGTGCATCTTAATTTGCTCTCCTCCTTTCCCCGCCTTCTCGGCGCCATTTTTTTTTGTTTAGCCAGTCAGGAGTCGCCAAGGAGATGATGAAAGAGATGGGCTTTTTGGCGGGAAGACAATAGACAAGTCTTACTGGGCTGTGACTCTTTTTTTTTTTTAAATCCTATCTCTCGTTGGGAGTGATAGTTGAAGAATTTCTGGCCCAGTGTTGTAATGGGCCTTTCTGCGCTACGTTATTTTAGTGCCATTATTCCACTTTCAACATCCTGTGGAATTATGAGGGTTGCAGTTTACTGAGGCCAAAGAGCTCTCCGGCTGAGAATTCTAAGTACCAAATCCCAGGATTCCACAGTATGTTGAAAGTGGAATAATAGCGCTATAACAGTGCAGTGCGGAAAAGACCGGTGTTTCTCATAGTCTCCAGCACAGTCGGTCGAAGTTTCTTAATCTGGGATTCTGAGAAGTGTAGCCCACCCCCCATAACATTTCCCAGCTCTAGTAAATAGTATGGGCTGGAGCACGCCAACTTTTGCCCAAAGACTGAAAAATCTTTGCCCGTCTCCAGCAATCGTTTAGCTGTGAATTTTAAAAAGCAAAATTTTTAAAAAGTGAACTGTGAGGAGTGGAATTTTGTTGTTGTTGTTGTTTGTTTCAAGGCATTTTGTCTCTCCCATGTTCTTTCCTCACTGGTTTGACTGTATTTCTCCTATAAAAGAAAATAATGGCCATTGCATCAGGGTTGCAATGTGTAACTTAACAATGATGGACCTGTGTCGCTGACAAAATTATGCAACCATGGGCCTTTCTGCCCTGCACTGCTATAATGTTATAATTCCACTTTCAATATCTTCTGGATTTCTGGGATTTGTAGTTTAGGGAGGGGCATTTAGAGTTCTCAGAGAGCTCTTTGACCTCAGTAAACTACAAACCTCAGAATTCCACAGGATATTGAAAGTGTAATTATAGCACTATAACAGTGCAGTGTAGAAAGACCCAAAGTTAGAAAGTTACAATGAAGTGGAATGTGATACCGCACAAGATGACCCACTGGGCAACAGAGTCTCCCACCAAATAATGGGGTGCTATAGAAGATGTCCTAGTGTGCACTGGGAGCACAACTGCACAAAAGGGGATCACAAAAGATGGAGACATTTTTCCAGATGGGTAAAGGGCAGCAATGACTTTCCATGATCCTCTATTCTGGATGGGTTTGTGATTCTGTTATCCCCTCTTCTTGTACTATAATTGTGCAGGATCAGGTTTTTGCTCATTGTGACTGTTGTGTGTCATTACTTTGCACAACTGCCACTCTGCTCACTCAGCTTGTACAATGGTCATAATGGTGCAGCTAGGACTTCCCACCTGGGAATGCATATTTGTAAATTGGTTTATGACATTGTAAATTTCAAACAGGATGCCAACCAATATCTCTTTAGAGCCTCTATTTGAAGTTTAGAAGCCTAAATGCCTTAAAGGCACCAAATCCCCTCTGATCTTGCAAGCTAATCAGGGTCAGCTCTGGTTAGTATGTGGATGGGAGACCACCAATGAGTTCCTGAAGTTGCCGGTGCGCATGTGTGTGCACACGCACACCTCGGAAGCTTATGTGGTATTAATTTATTTTCAGGCTTCATCCAATGATATAGTGGAGCTAGAGTTCTCAGTGTCAAAGAGAATATTGTCCAGCAAGGGAATACAATAAACCCCAACTCCCCACATCACTCTGAATTAGTTGCCATCCCCATAGTAGATTTTTCAGCCCTTCAGAGTTACTGTTAGCTGCTTGGTCAATTATCTGAGTAATAGCCGCTTTACCTGGTTGCTGAGTTTTGGCAGATGGCCTTCTCTAGGCAGAGTTGATGTTAAGCCACATTCTTTCCATTTTGTTATTATGGGTTTAACAGTGTGTCAGGGGATTTTCTATATCACAACCCTGATTAATGCTTCAGCACAACTTTATTCTGGACTTGTTTGCATAACCCCTTGTCTTCATGATGCTGTTTGTTTCCATAAATTCTCCAACAAACTGGAGCTTTCCAGAAACAAGTCCATTTCAATCAGAGATCCTGGGGCATTCAGCTGCAGACAGATGAACTATTCAACTACTTATGTTATCACTACTACAGTATTATATTTTATGGCCTTTTAAAAACTATTTTAAATTAATGTTTTAATATAATTGTTTGTTGAATTTTTAAACTTTTGTGAGTTTGTCCATTGTTTTAACTGTATCTTTAATTCATATTGTGAGCAGTTTTGGGTCCCATATTGGGAGAAAGGCAGGCTATAAACTCTGTTCATTAATTATGTGATTGCTGGAGACAGTGGGTTGGACAACAGCTTATTTAGGTGTGCCACAGCAATAAGACCAGGGTTTTTTTGTGTGTATGTATATGTGGTTAAATTTTGTGCCACAATAATTCTTTTGCATCTTCATAATGCTGACTACCTGATAAGCATCAAGTAGTAGCAATGCCAACTGGATCCATTTCAGTTCCAGTCTGCAATACAAGCAAATGTGGAAAAGTAAAAGGGGCACGTATAAATATTTCTGCAGTCACTAGATATTCTTACATTATATGAAGTTCCTCTTCTGACCAGTGGTAACTCATAGCTCCAGTGTTGTTGCTGTGGGAGAGAATCTGTTTTGGATTTTAAATCAGACTTTAATGTTGCTAAATATCCCCTAAATATGTTCAGTATCTTGAGTGGCTCCTTTAAAATTCAAACTAAAACCAGAATGGATTCACCAGCCAACTAACACCAGAGTCCCTCAGTGATGTAGACTCGAGTTGACAGACTCAGACTCAAGTTGGACTTAAGTTGCTTCAGTGACTTGACTCAAACTCGACTTGGCTATAAATGATGCACTGACTCGACTCCACTCGAAACTTGTATATTTTTAATGATGCCCATGGTTCAGTAACATAACACATTCACCCAGAAACCTTATGACTTTGAAAAATGCCTCCATCTCTTTTTACCTACTAGTCACATGACAATCTCTCTCAAGCCCAACGTGTGGGCTCATTTCTCAGAGGGGAACAGCAAATGGGTTAGGCAATGGGCTTGAGGCAGGCTTAAGGTCTGCTCCTCAGCCTGTCCCTGCTGCATATTGGAGGAGCCTTCTAAAACATTTCCTAAGAGCAGAAGACAAGACTTGCCCCCCCCGAATACAGGGTGCATTTCTCAGAGGGGAACAGCAAATGTATTAGGCAATGGGTTTGAGGAGGAATGATCTTTCCTTCTAAATCTTTTTAATCATCAGTAATGGGGAGTAAGATAGGATCCTATTCGCCACTTCCAAAGCTGCAGATGTCAAAACTGCAAATATGGAGAGACAACTCTGCTTAAATCGTTAAAACTGACTTTATTTCTCTCTATCCAATAATTCTGGAATTTTGGTTGGGGTATAAAGTTGGCTTCCAGACTTGAGACTTGACTTGAGATATGACTTGAAAGTATCTTCAAAGACTTGAGACTTGACTTGAGAGTTGGAGTAAAAGACTTAAATACATCACCGGAGTCACTACAACCCTGAACAAATAGGCTTGTAATTTTGTTCACTGAACCAGAAGGATCTTCTCACACTGTTTACTTTACATTAGCTGCTGCAGCTGTTTCTCATTCATGCAAAATCAGAAAACGAGGAGGCTTCTGAAACCTTTTAACCTAGAGCAGTGGTTCTTAACCTGGGGTCTGAGGACCCTTGAGGTCCACAGAGTCCTGCTGCTGGACACCATTTGCAGAAGAAACAGGGACACAGCAGAGGGAGTGCAGATGCCAAGGGAGTGGTAGCTGGATCCCTCCCCCACTACACATCCCTGACAAAAGGGACATTGTAGCAGGTGTGTGTGCCTGCACCCAAACTACTACTTTGGAGACCAGAGTTTGAATATCTGCTTGGCCATGGAAATCCATTAGGTAATCTCAGGCACATCACATTGTCTCAGCCTCAGAGAAAGGGAAAGGCAACAAATCTTGCCAAGAAAATCCCCAAGATAGTTTTGCCTTAGGGTCACCATAAGTCAGTTTTCAAAGGGGAGAGACATGATGGCTAGAAATAACCAGTTGCGTAGGGACGTGGGGGTGGGAGAGGCGACTTGCCCCAGGCAGCAATGTTTCGGGGGCATCCAGTGTTTTGGAGGCCCCCATACGTCCTGGCCATGCCCCCGCGCACAGTGGCCACACCCCTCACACCATTGCCCATCTCCTCCCACCCACCCCCCACACACTCCAAGCCCTGCCACTGGAAATACCGCCCCCCCCCCGTCAGTGGCATATTGTTGTGTGCCATGGAGTAACTTCTGATTTATGGCAACTCTAAGGTGAACCTACAATATTTTTTTTTTTTTTGCAAGATTTGTAAAGAGGGACTTTGCCTTTGCCTTCTTCTGAGGCTGAGGGAATGTGACTTATCCAAAGTTACCCAGTGGTCTGAGCAGGGATTTGAATCCTAGTTTCCAAAAGCCTTTAATAAATAAATATTTGAATATTTAAATCTAAATTTAAATATTTAAATGTTAAGTATTAGGGGTCTCCAGCAACAAATTATATGTACAGGGAGTCCCTGGTAAAGAAAACATTAAGAACCACTGACTTTGAGAAAACCCTGACAGCATTGTCCCTTGCAATGAGCCAATAATCCTCCTCAGACGTGCAGCCTCTTACTTAGTTAAGTGTACTTAACTAAGTAACTTCTCCTGACCCAAACCCCCAAAACCTGATGAAAATGTCATTAATCCATGCTCTGATTGCCAGCAAAGTAGATCTCCTTCTCCCTGTGCACCTGATGCCCAGTAAAGTTGGCTGGGGGTGGTGTTACAATTGTGGCAATAGTGTCACAATTGTGACTAAGTAGCGATTGTGAATATGGAATAGTTACTTAAAGTCAGTGATCTGTAACTGTTCTGTATTCATGATTGCTACTTAGTCACAAATGTTAAAGTAAGCACCAAGCTTTGTGTTGGACAATGTTATGCTTCCATCCCTAATAATAATAAAGATACAAGACCAGAAAAAAAATTGTAGTTGTTTTTTTAATTGAAAAGAAACAGGAATATGGGGCTCCATATACACAGATAGGAATAATCTCTAAACTAGTGAGGGTATTAAGGACACACTCTTTGGGGGAAGAAAGGGATTTCCAATTCTGCACTGACCATTTCTATAGCATTGGATCTCTACCATGTTAGAAGCTTTGGGAAAAGTGCTGATGGAAGCTTTAAAACCCAAAATGCAAGCTTGCCCCACTTTTAAAACGAAACATTTGTAATAATAAAACAGTAACATGGTATGAAAAAAGAAAGGCATGATCATTTATACTGGAAAGCTTCGGTGTTGCTGGTCATCAGAATTAGCACCAAAAGGTTTCTGAGGTGTCTAAATCCTGCTATGGGCCATTTCTTGGAGCAATGTCACTTGCTCAGCATTTTCCAGAAGAACAGCGAGCTGGGGAAGGAAAGGTGAGGACAATAAGACAACTAGTGTTACATTTATCCCAGGTCTGCGGTTGACAGAAGCAGAGCACAGAAAGGCATGATACGGAAAGGATATATGATTATTTTATTCACAAAACAATCATATAGAAAAGAGTGTTCTTAGCATTCACAAATGATACAGCTTTCTGGCATGTGTGTGTGTGTAATTAACCAGAAATACTCTCAAGATGGAGCCAAAGGCATATCTACATTTCAGGGATATAACAAATATAACTGTTGATTCTTCCTTCAAATCCAGAGAAGTTTAGATTTGTAAGTGTGGTTGTCTTTAAAACGTGTGGTTGTCTTTAAAACGTGAATCCAGTTTTTGTTAGAGTAGGTCCATAAATAGGTCTTTTCCACACTGGACTTAGCCTGGACTCAGTCCATTACTTAGTCCTTTATATAATATTACAGATGGAGTGGAGAAGTGTGACTCTTCAGGTATTATTAAATTAGGACCCTAATCAGTCCTAATCAGCACAGCCAATGGTAAGGGATGATGGAAGCTGGCATCCAACAACATCTGGAGGCCAACATATTGCCCACTTTAGTTACAGATGCCAGGCCTCTAAGGAAAGAAGGTTTTAAAACTGCCCATGTTTATGGGATAAATAATGGTCACCTATTGTTCTATGGAAGCTTGGACTATGCAGATGTGGCTGAAAAGGGGGTGGAGGAAGATACAGTTTCTGGATGAGGTGGGTAACAAGGACAAACAACAGTCAAAATTAAGGAAAGTACACAAGGATCCTTCCTCTTATCTTTTACCTCTGTACCCATTTCCCAGAAATCCATTCATTCCATACTTTGATTCTTTCCCTCCTAAAGGTAAAGAGAAAGAAAGCTGATAAAATTAACTCTGAATTGTGCAGCCTTGTTTCTATCCTTTTGCCCTCATTTAATTTTAGTTTATTTTCATTAGATCCGAACTAACAAATTCCCTGTATATCACCGTGCAGTCTGCTTCTGTACAAATTATACAAAACTCATGGAGCTGGATACAAACTTTGTTATCATTATGTATAGCAGACCCATTGAATGAATCATATTTAACTGATCATGATTTATTAATCATATTGATTCCTCCAGTGAGTCTGACGGAACCATGACTTAATTCTGATTCCAACCCACTACCTTCAACTAAAAAAATATGTTAAAATAAAAGAGAAACATTCCTTGGGGTGGCTGATGCTTTTAGGGGGGAAATGTTGTGCTTATTAGACAAATTAAGGTAAATTATGGTTATATATGTGATGTATGTGATGCACAGTAAGGATAACAAGGAAAGTGATCTGTTGAGAGGGGTTGAGAATATGGAGGGACCAGTGAGGGGCTGAATGTTTAAAGGGTTGTTTAAAAGCCTAGGTAGATGCCACTCAGAGGGAGTGAGACATTTGCCTATCAAAGTTAGGAATATGAGAGAGAGAGATGTAGTAATCATTAGGGTCCGAAACATTAGAGTCAGGACAGTTGGTTACCATAGTTAGGAATGTGTGAGGAAGGTGTGACTTAGGGCTACCAGTAGTTAGTTAGGGTAAGTCCAAACTTAGATGTGTTAAATAAGTAATCTTTTACTGTACATTGAATTTCTCTTTAGTAAATTAATTTTTTGTATTATATATTGGTGCCTCTGAGAATGGTACAGTAGTATTAGTGGTGTGGATGAGTTCAGACATGTGGTGCAAGAGTGGTGGTGTGGAGTGGTGGGATTATACAAATAAAGTGCTAGATGGGAACCACGACGACATCTGGAATGTCCCTCCATTTGGTATCATAGTGGTGGGACAGGAGGAGTCCTCACAGCACAGGTATGGGGGCACCTACCATAGCCTCCCAGTGCTTGTCCAGGGCCTAGTGGACTACCATACCCGCCTGGTGCTTGCCCAGCTGCGAGGGGACCATAGGCACCTGCCAGACAGATTGAAAACCAAAAGCTAAGCAAACTGAAAGTATAAATGAAGGCACAGTGAAAGTAGAGTGAAGCTTCTGGTTGCAGAAGATGCAACAAGCCAGTAGGAGGCACTCTAGAGAACAGCGCAGGAGCCGAACTGGAGAGAGTATTGATTAAAAGATCCTGCAGTCTTACCGGCCCCCAGCCCGTTAGCTTCTCCACCATTCATATATCCCAGGCCATTTCCATTCCCTGCAAAGGAAGCAGAGGGTGAGAAAAAGAGTCTACCACAAAAAACCCACTCTATATCCTGCCCATATCCTCCCCTGACACTTTGGTTCTTGGGGCATTTTCTCTAGACATTGTGGGGGTGGAGGTTAGAATCCAGGAGCCACAACATCCTAGATTAGGGGTGCAGTTCAGGATTGTTCCAAGCACTGAGATTTCCAGGCCAAAACCTGAGCCCCAGGGACAACCTGATGTCATTAAATGTTATGTCTTAAGTACCAGTCGCAATTGCTTATAGCCTGTAATTTGAATACACACACACACATATACACAATGGGGGGGAGGAGAACAGGAAGGAAGAGAGAGAGAAAATGTTTCCTGTTTGTAGATTAAAAGATAAATTTTAGCTAAAGAGGTTTTTTTCTCACATCAAGGTGAAATAAGGGAATTGTTCCTTCTCACTTACTTAGGGAGATGGGATAAGGAGCATTTAATTTAGCCTACTAGTTTCTAGCTAGAAAGTAGATGCAGAGTGGAGGGTGAGCCCTGGCATCACAAGAACTGGCAAGAAAGGAGGAAGCTACGTAAATACTATATATACTCAGGTATATACGGTTGACCTCATGTATAAGTCGAGGGCAGGTTTTGGGGCCAAAATTATGGATTTTGATATGACCCTTGGATAAGTTGAAGGTTGTTCTGTGGATGAAAGCGGTAGTACTGTCTCAGAGGGCCAGCTGCCCCTGGCCACCATTTTCCTCTCCAGGCATTCAAAAAGGTAAAAAACAGCACTGTGGCAGAGACAGTAGAGAGGGTGGATGCTTCTTTTACGTGTCCCTTGGTGGGCAAAACTCTCACCTTTTGCCATGCGATTCAGAGAAGAAGATGGTTCGTTTTTTGATAAGAGTTAAGGTACATCACTTTGCCCCGTGAATAGGTCAACCCAGTTGGGGTCAATTTTTTGACTAAAATTTCAAGATTTACATAAGTATATACAGTACACAGAATCCTAAGGAGAGTCTGCAAGTTGCACCAAGAAATCAATTAAGCCTTGAAAATTGTAGCAAGCTGCTGCTCTATTAGGTAAGCTGGAGATTTGTACCCTGCCAGCCCTTTCCCTTGTTTGCAGCTGATCCCACAAAAACTGGAAAATCTGCATCTTTGTGTCTCCTGCCTGAAGGCAACCCACAAAAACTGGAGACTCCTGGCCACACCCTGAACTCTGGCAACCCTATCTTACATGTGATGTTTGTCATTTCCTCCCCACAGTACCCTTCTGTTGTCTGTAGAGGGCAGAATAAACCCATTGCTAAGCCAGAGATGGGCAAAATGCAGCCTAAAGGCCACAACGGCCCCCAGAAGCCACATTAGCAGCTCGCCGGGGTTCTCCCAGCCTCAACCTATACTTCTGCTTGCCACCCCTCATGTGAGGTTAAATTCCTGTGGTCTGGGCAAGGTGAGGCCCACTTGGATAAAAGAGACAAAGAAGTAGGGGGTCTAATTTCTAAAATCAAAGATGCTGCAGACTTCATTCCTGTCTGATAGTCTTGCACCCTGACAGATAATCCTTTGCCAATATTCCCACAGATGAGTTGAGTCTAGCTTCAGTTACTCCTTGTTGCTGTGTGTCTTCAAGTCATTAGGTGACCCTAAGGCAAATCTATCATGGGATTTTCTGGGGCTAAGTGTATATGACATTCCCAAAGTCATCAGTGGGTTTCCATGGCTGAGCAGGGAATCAAACCCTGGTCTCCAGGGTTGTACTCTAATGTTCAAACCACTATACCACACTGGCTCTCAGTTACTTAGAATCCAGGAATTCCTTCCAAATCACTAACCTGGTGGTATCATAGTTAGATCCATGTACAGGGAAGACTAGATCTTTTCACAAGCAGATCTTGGAAAGGGGCAATCATGTGACTGAGTCAATTTCACTTTTTAGGAGAAGAGGGCTAAACTTAAATTGACTAGACTAGAAGATTGCTACTTGCTTGTCAGGAAGAGTAAGACAAAGTGCAGGAAGTCCATCAGAGATAAGCTAGAATTTGGAGGAAAGATAGTGAAGTAGCAAGAGAAGAGTGGAAAGAGGTTACTAGAGGGAATCTTTAACCATATGGTCCTTGTTTACCCTCAGCCCCAAGTCTGGCAGGCTGAAAACCATATGGCAGCTGATCTCATCCTACCACAGACATGGACATGCTCCAGACCTCAGAGGGCTGCAGCAGCTGATTTCAAGCTCCTCTTGAGCTCTGAAAGTGTTTCATTTTGACTGCCATTTTGGGTGACTAAAAGTGATGTTTTGTCAGACACCTTGTGGGCTGTTCTGGAGAAAGTATTTCTTCCTCTTTTGGAGTAAGCAACCCCTGAAACAATTATTGCATTTAGAAAATACTTCTGGTGTGTTTTTTTAAACTGAAAAACAGGACTTTCTGATTAATTTTTTGAAATGGGGCAGCGTGTTACTGTAGTCTGGGGAGGATCAGCAAGGGTCTGAAGAGCTGCCAGGGACTCCTCTTCATGTAACATGATTCCTACCCCTGTTCTAATACACCCCACAAGCTCAATATATATCAGGAGACCAATCAAGATGACTGGATGCCACCCAGCAATGTCCTCTCCTACCTTTCCTTCTCCATTCTTGTTTTGCTCACTAGAAAAAAAATGACTGCCATCATTTTGTGGCACAGTGGTGGCATGTGTGGCAAAATCAGCAATGCCACCACCAATGTGGCATCAGTGGGTTCCAGTGTGACCCCTTGATCTCCATTAGGTGCCCACCTCTAGTGTACAGTCTGGATCATTGCTGCTGAGGATTAAACTTCAAGTTGTCAGTGCTTGGTTCAAAATTCTGCTCTTGTGCAGAGGTCAAGCTGTCCTACCTGCAAACCACTCTGCTCCTCAACTTACCGAATCTCCCGGCACTGTAGTCTCCTCTCAGACCAGCAGCCTCAGGTTGCTGTGGTTGACCACGGTATGGGAGCTGCCCTGCCCCTGTGATGTAGATGGGAATCAGGAGAACGGCAACAGAAGGCCATTAAGATGGCAGAGAAAGAACACAGCTAGTAGTTAAAGCAATCTTTCCATCCTGCCACCACAGTGCTGATGAAGTCTAAGCACTTTGCAAGCAACCCCCGTTTCTCTTCATGACAACAGTTTGCCAGCTTGTCAGGAAGACTGGTTTTCCTTACACAAAAGAGGCAAATAGCAGAGAACACCCAACTGAATCGATGTTAAAAAGAGGACATATTCTCCAAGTGCTCAATGGATTATTTTAATTTTTTTTTTATGTTAGAATAAACCCAATACATTATGGCCTATGTATATATTTCAATGGCCTTCTTCAGGGGCTACATCAAACCAATTAAAAATGGAAATGTCTGATGAAAAATCAAAGGACAATATACCACAGTTTATTTCGGTCCAGCAAACAGAGTGAGATGTTCAGCTCCAGAAATTTCCACTGCTAGACAGCATAGTGATACGTATAGGCTTTGAGCAATATACAAAAATTGAAATCTATGAATGATGTTTCATGCTGATATTACGGTATAATTATGTGTCGTCCTTTTGATTTTTCATCTGGCCTTTCCATATGTAATTGTTTTCTTTTGTAGGCCCTGAAAAAGACCATTGAAATATATACATAGGCTGAAACGTGTTGGCTTGTTCTACAATTAAACAAACCAACCAACAAACAAATAATAAAAAACATCCAATGAGCACTTGGAGATGTAGGTCCCCCTTTTGCCCTCAGGTTTGGTTTTCCTTATATACCAGCAAGAACACTCACCTGCATATTTGGCGACGGCAGCATCCCCACCAGGGACTCCTAACTGACCAGCATAGGGAATTTGGGCACCTGCAAAGGGGACAAAGCCAAAACATCTCAGTACACGACCCTTCAGTCCACAGCCCTTCCTTTTCAACTGATTCAAGGCTTATATCAGGAGCAGGCAAAGTTCAGCCCAAAGGATCCAAAACATTTCTCGCTGCAAAATCACCTCAATCGGGTACGGAGAGCATTTCTTCCATGTTTAGCCTCCCTACCCAGGGGTGCCCCTGGGGCCAATTTGGGACCAAGAGCATTTTTTTCAAAGAGGAATTAAAACAGAAGTGACTTCCTGTTGTTAAAAAAAGGCCTAAAATTGAGACTGTCCCATCACCAGTGTCAAAATAAGATCCAGCTACCAGTTCAGTTAGTGTCCATGGGGATGGGGTGCCATATTCCCCTTCACCTCAGGCAGCAAAAGGTCTGGGACTGGTCCTGCTTTGCATTTTCTGTGGCTGAACCTTGGGTCATGAATTTCTGGAGTGGAGCTCAGCGGAACCATTTAGGTTCATTTAAATCATTAACATTTAGGTTCTGTTACCTGCTTCTTTCTTCCCTCTCAGCTACTACTTAGTCACATCTTAGAACTCTTGACTGGGGGGCATTGTGGGAGTGACAGTGTTGTTGTTTTTTTAAGAAAACAATTTTTCCAAAATTCATCTCCCATCCCTGCATTCTATAACCTACTAAATCTTACAATCCTTCCCTCAATATTACTAATATGGTGTAGCCTGCGGCATGAATTACCTTGGATGTGTCACTAGGACAATCCCTATGAGACCTTGAACAAATCACCATTTCTCAGCCTAACCTACCTGACAGGTTTGCTGTGCTACAAATCCCCCCAAGGTCCATGGAAGAAGGAAGAGAAATAAACACGACAGATTAATACATTACATTACCGTTGCCATTACCATATCCACTTGGCTGTGGTCCAGCGAAGCCGTTGCCTCCAGCTCCATATCCTGGAAAACAGGCATAAACCAGATCTTTATAATTTTGTTTCCACCAACCCAATTGGAAATTGAAGACTTAAAGCTGAATTTTCTACCACTTTACCCTGGAGTATATCTAGGGAATTTACTTTGTGGACTGCAATGCCAAATTCCCCAAACAGCCACTGCAAAGTTATTTTTTTA
The DNA here is from genome assembly GCA_948474755.1 of Ctenosaura bakeri. Taxonomy (NCBI): domain Eukaryota; kingdom Metazoa; phylum Chordata; class Lepidosauria; order Squamata; family Iguanidae; genus Ctenosaura; species Ctenosaura bakeri. The sequence goes on along the minus strand of CAOLHI010003071.1, from coordinate 106,776 downwards.
CTACAGCTTCCAGAATCCCCAATTATTATGGGAGAAGTGCCATGACCAAGTTCTGTTCTAGAGAATAATTCCTGCTGAAGAAATGGGTTCAAATAAACACAATAAAAAAAGTGGTTTTTAAGTAGTTTCTGCCTCCATAACTTGATCAACAGCTCCACCTTCTGGACATATTAGTATCATGAAAATAATTCTCAAGAATTTAGCTCTGTGCTTTTTTTCTTTTTCAAATAGACCTGTTTTTGAACTAGGAAGATGACAGACTATCAACAGACTGCACAATTTGCACATAAAACAGTGATCTGGATTATTTTTGTGAAATGCACATATTAGGTAACTGGTTAAAACATCAGATGCCAGTGGAGGGAAAAAAGTGGTAATAGACAGAAAAATACATAAAATTGCATGTACCACAGCAGTATGGGCTAAGGAACTAGTTTTCTTACACACATGGCTAAACCATGCATTTCACTGCTGCAAGATGTAGCAATGGCCCCCAATTTGGATGACTTCAAAAATTTAGACAAATTCATAAGGGATAAAGCTATCAATAGAGTCAGTATCATGTAATGGTTGGATTATGTTGGACTACAACCTTGGAGGCCAGGGTTTGATTATCTGCTTGGCCATGCAAACCCACTGGTAGACCTTGTGCGCATCACACACTCTCAGCCTGAGAAAACCCCACGATAGATTTGCCTTAGGGTTGCTGTGAGTCTGAAACAGCTTGAAGGTAAACAACAACAAGGCTCTCAGTGGCTGCTAGTTGTTCTGGTTCTATATTATGTCTTGTATCAAAAGCACATTATCTCTAAGAAACAGTCAGTGGGGCACAAGAGGGAAATACTATTGCCCTAATGTCCTGTTTTTGTGGATTTCCCACAGGCATCTGGTAGGCTGTAGGCATCCGTAGGCATCTGGTCCAGCGTGGGTCTTCTGATGTTATTACTTCTTATCCTAAGTCAGGCCATTAGTCCATGTAGCTTAGTACTATGTATTTTGATTGGCTTGCTGACTGAAATATCTTGCCTTTGCCAGCAAGGACTGAATCCAGAACCTTCTACACGACAATCCATCACTGAGCAATGTTTCCATCTTGCTATGACAGTGAATGTCAAATCTTGGAAATGTTCCTTTTTTGAACCACAAGTCCCCACAGTCCCTAAGCTAGCATGGACACCAGGCAGACTCTTCCAAGTTACAATGAATAAGCATGCTTATATCTAAGCAGTCCATGATCAAGAGCACATCGGTCAGTAACTGTGGGCCCTTTCACACTACACAATTATTGCACTATGATTTCACTTTAATTGCCAAGACAACATCCTGTGGAATATTGGGATTTGCAGTTTAGAAATGGTGGTGGTTAGAATTCTCAGCCAGAGAGCTCTAATGCCTCATCAAACTACAAACCTCAAGATTCCACAGGATGCAACCATGGAATTTAAAGTGGAATCATAGTACTATAATTGTATTGTGTGAAAGGAGCCACATACCCTCCAACATTTCAAAACTGGGTCATGCATGGGCTGCATCACTGGAGTATGGTCAAGATGGTAAAAGTTATAAATGAAGAAGATCACACAAGCTAGGAGAGGAGGCAGCAGTTTGCTTTTGCCTGAAACTACTGGGAAGGACAAGATTCTGCATCTCCACTCCTTCCTGCTGACTTTTTCCACTTAGAATTTGTAGCAACTGAACTAAGGGGAAAGTTCACAGAGGAGAGAGAAACTGGGATATTTAAAGAAATTCTAATAGTGGAAGAACAGAGGATTCATTCTGTCCTGCCTTCTGCTTTCCCCTCACCATTGTCATATCCATTTGGGAGTCCATTGCTTGGGTAACCACCAGCTCCCAGACCACCAGGATAGGCTGTTGAAGAAAGGATAGAGAAAACAAACAAATCAAGACAAAAATGACAGCCTCTTCTCTTTTTTCTCCCTGCTGGTTTATTAAAGGCATAGCTTATGTCAACCCTAGCACACATTCTGTTAGGCTGTTTCTAAAGTCCTCAGTTCCTCTAGATTCCCTGGACCACCTTGTTTCTGCTGCCCCAAAGGGTGAATTGCCTTCCCTGTTGCCTCCAGAAGCGGGAAAGTCTCCTTTTAAATAAATTGCAGAGCCCTTTGCACACTTTAATATTAAAAAATACCCGTTGTTCAAAAGCAGAAGCTTACATTGTCATTTCTGGGAGGAGGACTGTTTGTTGTTGTTTTTTTTTTACATTTTTAGCAATCAATTTAGCCCCCCAGAGAGTTTCAGGGACAGAAAATTGGTCCCCAGACTTAAACCATGGTGTCTGATGGACATTTGTATCCAGAGAATTTCAAAACATAAAACATTTGCTTCTGAAAGCAGAGGTTTTTTTCTGTACAAATAGGACAAAGGTTATAAGGCAGAGGATGTTATTTCCAAATAGGGTTGAACCATATGTCTTCTCTATGGACAAATAATATACTCTTTGGAGAGATCACGGTGACTCTCCCTCTCTTCAGTATCCACTTATTTTTGGTCCCAGGAGCCCTCTATAGTAGTCCCATCCACTTTTGGAGCTCACCTTGCTGTAGTCCTACTGCTGGGTAGCCACCAGCACTGGGTCCTGCCCCATAGGCTGCTGAGAGAGAGCAAGAGACAAAGAAGAGAGAGAGAGGAAGAAATAATTCTCGTTGCACAAGTCATTCTGGACATCTTGAGGCTGAATGAAGGCTAAGACTAGTGATACTCTGCTTGGCTCATTCTAGAATTTGGCTTGAGAAACCAAGCAACATTCTTTCTTTATTTCAGGTGGAATACGGATTGTTTTCTAGCCTGATTTTGAAATTCTGATCACATTACACTTCTTATTCAGGAGCTGAACAGAGTCTGAATGCCTTCCCTCAACTATTGTATCCCACACACATCCTTGTATCTTCCTCTGTTACTATTTACTGTCTTTATTTACCTGGTGGTAGTGGTAGCAATGGAAAGATTTTGCTCAAGGAATCTCTAAGTCTTTCATTCCACATTCCCTGAACGCTGAGTGCTGCAGCAACAGTGTCTCAGGTATTATAGATCCTGGAAAATATAATTTCCCAAGGTTCCCAAGTCCTTAGGAAAGCAAGTGCTCTGAAAACTCTGTGTTCTAGCCTTCTTATGCCCAGGTCACAGCTAAACACGCTCACAGCAGGCACATCCCAGTATGGATGATGTTTTATCTTCTAATATATAAAAGTCAAAGTTTGTGAGTTTGTCTGTGTCAGGCAGGTGAAGACCTCATATGATTGGCTGTGTCACGTGATACAACTTCATATGATTGGCTGCCTGTGAAGATTCTATAGAATCCTAGGGTTTGCAGTTTAGGGAGGGGTCTTTAGAATTCTCAGCCAGGGAGCTCTTGGCCCTGGCCAGTCACTATGGAGATGAGGCCTAGCAGCAAGGAGGAGGGCAGTGTATTCCCTTAGGAACCCTACCTCTGTATGTTAATAACTCTGAATACAGATTGGATTGGGGAATATGGGGAAAAGTTACAAGTACTGAACAAGACAGTTTGGGGAATCAGAGACAGAGGATCTCAAATCTTTCTAACAAATATTACTTATGAGAAAATAAAATCCTGGGCAACACTGGATAAGTACACTAGTCCATATTAAAGAAGGCTCAGACAGATTTGACGACACTTTTCTGCCCCTGTGATAACCAGATACTCTGTTGCAGAAGTCAAGGTGTTGGAGAGGGAGAAGGACTTGAATTAAATTCTAATCCCCAGTGAACTTACTTGTGGATATATGTGCAAGTACAACTCAATTAATAATGCAATCAAATGTTACAAACTGGAAACATCTATGGATCTAGTTAGATGTTAAGAGGAATATGCATTCTTACAATTCACCTATTTTCCCTCTTACAAAGGGATGTGTTCACAGAGGCATGCCTCAGCAATCAGGCTTGCAAAAAGAGCCATGGTTATCTTCCAGTTACCAAGTGCAAAACCAATCATGCTAAATGCAAGCTATTTTGGCGAGGAAAACCATGTGCTATGACAAAAATGTTTTTTACCACTGAGGGGAGCCTTCTACACACAGACACACACACAAAAAAAAGAAAGAAAAGTGCCACACATATTGTCTAGTTTGACTGTATATTCTGAACCAAGTGAAGACAAACTTCAGCATCACCATTTGGGATTCGTTTAGGACCACCCACTTTTGAATTACAAAATTCCATCCTTCCTCAGGTTTCTGAGGACACTAGTTTAAGAATGTTTTGTGTGACATTTAAATAGTATGGATACTTGTTTACCATGTTGGCATTACATAAAATGGATTGTTATGGTATTGCTATGAGTGGTGAGAAGGAAACAAGAAAGGAAAAAATGGAGAGAGGGCTCAGGGAAAGAAATGGGGGAATTGTGAAGTTACCCTTCTAGAAAAAGGAATTCCAGAAATCTTCCAGCCAACATGGCCACACTGTTGGGAGATTCTGGGAACTGTAGTCCAGAAAAATAACTTTTCCAAAGTTTTAGACATGTGGACAACTGAACTCTGCAGAGGTACATAGCAAGTAAGAGAGAGAATTGTTCGGACATTTTGAAGGAATGTAGGATAGAGGCTTGCTGGCCCTACCATTGGGAAGAGTGTAGTATATGACTTAGGCAGCAGACTCCGAGTGTCATGAAAGTATAAGAAAATGTTAATTACTTTGTTGTTATATTTTTATTGCCAGGGATCAAGGAAAGGGGCTTGTTTGATTTCTTGCTTCATGTGCCAAATGAACTTGGCTAACTTCAGGTATTATGCGCCTTGATGTGAGCAAGCTGGGTTCATAATCTACTCCTTTGCCTCAGGTAGCAAAATACTGCAGGCTGGCTCTAGGAAGCAGTGAGAGCGAGAGTGTTACTGACATGTGAGAAACAGGATAGGTAGGGGAAGGACAAAAATGGCAGGTGGCTGTTATGGACTAGCAACTTGCTTTTCCTTTTAAACAGAACAAAGATTCTCAGGATAATGGATTATTCATGCATTTGGAACTGTGGCACACTTGATGTCACTGCTCAGAAAAGCAGCCCTTAATAATCTGATGGCCAAACTGCAATTTACCTGCTTTGGAAGGCTTGCCTCTTGTACCAAGACCTGCAAGTTAAACAGGGAATGAATCAGTCAAGCCAGAAAGCTAGGTAGAAAGATTAAGGCCATTTCTGCACTGCACTGTTATATTATTCCATTTTCAACATCCTGTGGAATCCTTGGATTTGTAGTTTAGGCAGGGGCTTTTAGAATTCTCAGCCAGAGAGCTCTTTGGCCTCAGTAAACTACAAACCCCAGAATTCCACATGATACCGAAAGTGGAAAAATAGCATTAAAACAGTGTAGTGTGGAAATAGCCTAAGACCATACTTGTGTAATTTATGCAACCAACATGAAAAAGAGAGGAAGGAAGGAAGGAAGGAAAGGAAGGAAGGAAGGAAGGAAGGAAGGAAGGAAGGAAGGGGGAAAAAATTATGACCTGAATTGTGCAAACTGAATATATTTGCATCTATGTGCTTATTTTGCTTAATTCTGCTTCTAGTAATAACAGCGAGGGGGAAAAGAGTTATGTGTATCATTCATACCCTGCTTTTTTACCCTTGATCATTTTATTGAGACACTATATGGTTTCCAAAGGTCCATAAGATACTGCCCACAGTCAATAAAGCCTCGAAGTTTCTGGCCATTTCTGCAGTAGACTGTTGTAGTGCTATTATTCTACTTTCAACATCCTATGGAATCCTGGGATTTGCTGTTTAGGGAGGGGCCTGAGGCCCCTCTGCAAATCCCAGGATTCCATAGGATGTTGAAAGTGGAATAATAGCACTGTAACAGTCGAATGCAGAAATGGCCTCTGTTTGGTTTTACACAAAAGCAGAGCTTTGACATTTTGACGAGGAAATGTAGCCGGGTTGCATAACAGGGCTCAGAGTACACATAAAGTCTTGGCAGTCCTTCATGTTCTGTCTATTTAAAGAAGACATTCAGCAAAACGTGTTTAGCTTTTGCCTTGTTGAAAGAGCAGAAAAGTAAAATGCTAAAGTCTGATAACTTTTGAATTGGTAACAAGCGAAGGAAGAAGAGACGAAAGGTGTCTGTGGGAGTACTTACCTCCCAAAGGAAGACCAGTACGGGGATAACCAATGTCTCTGTAACCTGGAAAACAATGTTGCATCATGAATTATGATAAAGTAGAAGTGATATTCCAATGTGAACACTGTTGGTGTGTTTTTAAAATTTCAAAGATTCCTTCCTCAATTTTATATTTTAATTTTGTATGGCACTGAAAAATGGAAATAAATTTTCCATTTTTTAAATCAAAAAAGTTACTTTTTTGGACTACAACTCTCAGAATCCCCTAAATACTATGGGATGGGCAACCTCTTGGGCTGAGGGGGGCTGCATTGACCAACTCCCTTGAAACTATTGATGAAATTGGTGGCCACCACTGCAGCTAGTGATGAAATTGGTGGCCACTACCGGATTTCACGCTGCTGCCACAGTTCTTTCAGGAATTCAACAGCAACCGTACCAGTTCTCTATGGTACCGGAGGATGCAGGACAATCCACAACAAGTCCTGCCAGTCTACAAGGCAGAGTATCCCTTTCCTTTTCAGACTTGACTGGAATGAAAAGCAGACACTGCAATTTTGGAGGCACACATGGTGGCAGCAAAAAGTGCTGGGGAGACTGCAAAAAAAAGGGGGGGAAGAAAAGGCTCACTTTGGGGGCATGGGAAACCCACTCTTGCTCTAAAATATGTCTCCCTGTTTGCCTAAACTGAAAAGACCCTAATACATCATCCTTTCTTCAAGGGAGATGTTACATTTCCCATTCATTATTCTGGTTGCCTCTTTCTGCACCTTCTCCACATCTATAATATCTTGCAATGTTCATCTTTAACATGTTGCTCCCCTTCCTTGATGGGAGTGGGGAGGGAAAACTGTAGACATATCTTAGCAAACTGAGCAAGAGAGCGCCTATCCTACCTGCTCCATATCCAGTTGGGACGCCATAACCTGTAAAGAGACAGAAATGATTTAAAAAGAGAAGAGGACGGACGGATGGATGAACAGATCGGTGGGGAAGATTAATAAGTACAGGAACAAGTGAGAAAGGCTGGATTTTGTGGATATTCTTTTTAAAAAGAATTTTTATTAAGTGATTTTCAAAGAACAAGAAAAGTTACAGATAATATGAATAAAGAAAGAAAAAAAGAAAGAAAAGAAAGAAAAGAAAAATAAGATATAGAAAGAAATACAGACTTTCTTTTTGGCAGTTATACATACATACATAACATTATAATCAAACCTCTCGCGCGCGCCAAGATTACATTGTTCACTTCTCCTGTCAACAAAATATTACTATTTGTAAAAATCAAAAGTTGCCAGACCATTTTGTTTTTGTTTTTTTTCTGCAAAAAGTCTATAAGGTTTCCAATCCTTCAGAAACATCTCCAACACGTTCTCTCTAATCAGTGCATGTAATTTGTCCATTTCTGCTAGCTTAGTCAGTTTCAACAATCCTTCCTTCCTTGCAGGTAATATTGAGCTCTTCTGTCTTACTGCTGTGATCATATATGATTGCTCCCTTGAATATTCTTGATGTCTGTAGTGATTGCCTATCCCTGGCATAACAGCTGACTCCAAGCTTTGTGGATCTATTTTTTTAAACTGGAGCATGGAATCCAGCTTCAAAAATGCTTGCTGAGGTGCGTAGACATAATGTTAAATGTTAATGAACAGGGTGTTTCTGAGAATGTACATAGTTCAGGAATTTGTGATCACCAGAATCACAGTTGCAAACACAACATTCACTCTTGGTTTTTCTCTCAGTCACAGACACAAAAGCCACTTCTGGTTCGCCCACCCCACAAGCAGTCTTTACTTACAGAGCTAGGAAAAGTTATTTATTTGGACTACAACACCTAGAATTTCCCAGTCAATATTGTCCAATGGCTGTGTTGGCTAGGGGATTCTGGAGCTGTCATCCAAAAACTGGTCATTCCAAGTTCTGAATTTTCAATCATCAAATCTAAAGTAAGTCTCTTGGTACCATCTACCAGAAGATCTTGATCTACCTCCTGTCCCCTCACCTTCTCTGCCTTAGATTATGTGGTCTTTTTTGGGAAGCCAGTCAACTGGCAGAACACATGGGTGATGGCACCATTGACTGACAGATGAGAGATCCTGTCCTGCTGGGCTGAAACCTAGATGTCCACAGGCATTGCTTACCTGGCTTGCCTCCAAAGCCTCGTCCAGCCCCAAATCCATTCTGAACTCCTGCAAAGACAGAGTAACAAAAGTCAAAAGCTGTGAATAGGATGGCTATATTGAGATACCAGATTAAAGATTTGTTCCTGTCTAATCACCACCATGACAACTGATAAAAAAATTACAAGGAAAACCAAGGTCATTTCCACACTACACTGTTATAGTGCTATTATTCCACTTTCTACATCCTGTGGAATTCTGGGGTTTGTAGTTTATTGAGGGCAAAGTGCTCTGGGCTTAGAATTCTAAATGCCCCTCCCTAAACTGCAAGCCCCAAGATTCCGCAGGATGTTGAAAGCAGAATAATAGGCCAACCTATGCATCTCAACTCTGTGATTTGCTGGAACAGGTGTGCTCACAGAGATATAGAATAATTACTGCAGTGTTGTAGTCAGAGTGCTGGGCCAAGGGCAGGAAGAGCTAGCTTCAAATTCCCATTCAGGGATGAAACTTGGCATGGGGAGGTCACCATCTCTTAACACAGCGGAAGGGAGCCTCCAGTGTGAGATCTTAATCTGGCCCACAGATGATTGGAATCCGGCCGACAGAGGGTGTGGGAATGAGTACTCAGCAAGAAAGGTCAACCTATCTGCTCCATATCCAGCTGGAACTCCATAACTTATCAGAAGGGTTTGAAAGAGATTTTCCTCCTTCCCAAATCTCTCCCTGCTTCCCCAAACCCCTCCTAGTTGGGAAGTAAGTCTGTCTTCAGAATAAGAGGAGTGACTTGAGGGGAAAAAACCTCATATACCCCGCTTAGCTCTTTCTAGGAAAGCTGGAATGAGAAATATACTAAATGAGTATAATCATAGTATCTGCTTTCTTAAACTTCTTCCTTAGAGAGGCCTGGCTTGGCTAATTAATATAACCTGCATATATCCATACTGTTATAGTGATCTGATACTTTTAACAGTCATGGTTCCATCCTATGGAATCTTGGAATTTGGCCAGTGATCAGGGATTCTGGGAACTGAAGTCTAAAACATTTGGAAAACCAAAGGTTGAGAACCACTGCACAAAAGTTCCTTAGCTGAGAATTTGAAGAACCTCACTAACCTGCAGATTTCAAGATTCTATCCAATGGAGCCATGGTAATTAAAGCCATATGAAACTTCTAGTTGTTTAGTGTAGATACACTCCTAGAACAAGGTGGCAGTAGAATGTACTGTTCCATTAACTGGGTGTGTGTGTTTGTGTGTGCTATTTTGAAAGGCCGCCTACATAAAAACACACACATATTGGCATCCCTACATGTAAAACAACAAGAAAGTGGATGCACATAAGCTAGAGCTACACGTTTTCTCCTTGTGGGTTTTTTTTTTTTTTTTTTTGGTCATGGAGAAAGAATATTTAAAACTGTGAGGACTGACCCAACTGCATTCTGAAACGATACATCCCCCTCTATCACTTCAGCTAGCCTCTGCCACCTCTTTGTGGCTTCCATTTTTGAAAGCATTGCGGAATTAAATGAAAACATGTCCGTTTTGATCAGCTTTTGGACTGTGAATTGACACTTTAAATATCTTACTTCTGTGCAATTTATTCCAGCGGCATGGCTAAACCTACCCATTCCTGTAGGTACTCCTTGGGTCCCATAGGCAGCGTACCTCCCTGTCAGGTTGGGAAAACAGAAAAAGAGAGGATGTAAAGGGAAGGACCATAACAGATTTGGTGGCACAGCAAATTATGACATTGGCTAGCATTCTGTATTGCTAGCTAGAGTTACAGATCTGTAACTGCTCTATATTCAGTAACACTACGTAGTCACAATTGCGGCATGACAGGCATACCTTGGTTAACAAAGCCTCTGACAAAGAAGCTACTTTTAACAAAGTCTTTTTATGCCTGCCCAGCCCCCCTCTTCCTCATCCTCCGTCAAAGCTGGACATTTGTAGCAGCATCAACAATGGGAAGATGGTGGAATAGGACTGGAGAAACACAGCTTTTGGTATCAGGTTGCAGCAACTTGTCTGTAGTGAACAGTGCAATAAAGCTTGAGCCAGGAGGGAACGGGATTCTGCTCTAGCTGTGTGTCTGCCTACAGCAAGCAAGGCAAACAGTAACTGCCTCAAGTATATCAGTTCCCCTTCTTTCATGAACATCAGTAGCAAACGTCAACACAGGTATTTCATTTTCTCCAGCTTCTTGGCGTAAAAGAAGCCACCCCCTCCATACTGCTGCCTGACTTACCAGCCTTGGCTCCAGCTGGTCCCAGCCCAGCTGATGGCTGCATTCCTCTGGCACCTAGGAAGAATGGGATACAAAAACCACAGAGACTGCATTAGAGAGTTCAGCAGAGCTATAGGGCAGATGGGTGGAAGCTGGGATGCCCCAGAGATTGGAGATGTTATTGCCCAGAATTGCTTGGCAAACATGGGCAGCAGGTGTGCTGACTAGGAAATTCTGGGATTTGTGCTCCACTGAGCTTGGAAGTAATGAATTACAAGTTACCTGTAAAATCTTGCTGTGGTAAGAAGGCTGAAACAAAGTCACATGTCAAACATAACAAATGGAAACAAATTTGCACCAGTTACTTCTCTGGTGCAATGAACAGCATATTCTGGTTACTTTTAGCATCCGTTTAAAGTAAAGGTGGTTGGTGGCTTCCATTTTAGTGGAGTGGTGAATCTATGTTGGGCTTGAATCTGAGCTTTAAATGAGCTATCCAACACGCTGAGCCCTATCCCCAAATTAGACTCAGGGCCTTTCCGCACTACAGTATTATAGCACTATTATTCCACTTTCAACATCCTATGGAATCCTGGGGTTGCAATTTAGGGAGGGGCATTTAGGATTCTCAGCCAGGGAGCTCTTTGGCCTCAGTAAACTACAAACCCCAGAATTCCATAGAATGTTGAAAGTGGACAAATCACACTATAACAGTGTAGGGCAGAAAGGCCAATGAAGAAGACTTTAGTGCATTTCTATTTATTTCATTGTATTTCTTGTTACAGGAAATATTTCACTGTCTTGTTACAACATCTTCACTGGCGACCAGTTCACTTCCAGACACAGTTCAAATACTGGCTATGGCCTAAAAATCCTATCTGATTATTTAAATACTCCCTTTTCCTATATGAGCTTGCTTGAGTTTTGAGATCTGAGGGCAGGGCCTTTCTTTCCATCCCACCACTGTCCAAGGCATATGTGTTAGGACTCGTGAGAAGACCTTCTCAGTGGCTGCTCCAGGGTTGTGGAATTCCTTCTCATGGGAAGCTAGGCTGGCTCCATCTCTGTTCACTTTCCACATGCCATGTAGAGGAAGGAGAGGGCTTGTTTTCTGCTGCTCCAGAGACCAGGACAAGGAGCAATGGATTCAAGCTGCAGGAAAGGAGATTCCACCTGAATCTCAGGAAGAACTTCCTGACAGTCAGGGCTGTCCGGCAGTGGAAGATGCTGCCTCGGAGTGTAGTGGAGTCTCCTTCCTTGGAGGTTTTTAAGCAGAGGCTGGATGGCCATCTGTCGAGAGTGCTTTGAGGGTGTTCCTGCATGGCAGGAGGTTGGACTGGATGGCCCCTGGGGTCTCTTCCAACTCTACATTTCTATGATTCTATGATTCTATGCCTATCTTCCTTCAAATTGCCTGTCAACTTATGGTGATCCCATAAATTTCATAGAGTTTTCTTAAGCAAGTAATACTCAGAGGTGGTTTGCCAGTTCCCTCCTCTGAAATATAACCTACAGCCCCTGGTATTCCTTGGCGGTCTCCCATCCAAATACTGACCAAGACAGACCCTGCTTAGCTTCCAAGATTGGATGGCATCCGGTGCCTTTAGGATATTTAAGCCCCTACCACCAGCACTGAAAGGCTTCTTCATTGTGGTAGGCCTTTGGCACTCAACTGGTTATTGTATTTTTAATGGAGTATGTGTGCTAAACTTTTATTTTTACAGTTGTGTTTTGAATACTTTAACATTTTTTTAAATAGTGCTGTTTACAATTGGATCGTTTATTTTTTTTCTTATAATGATTACATTTAAGTATACTTTGTTTTAATTTACACTGTGAACCATTGGGGGGTTATGTTGGCAGAAAGAGAGGTTTATAAAATCAATCAATCAATCAAGATGGAGGCTGTAGGCTTGACAGAGGATTCTCACCTCTTAGCAGGGATGGAAGGTAAAGGCTTCGGCCATTTGCTTGCGGCTTCATTCCTGAAACGGGCCCACAAAAACAGGGGAATGAGATTGGAGACACACACATGCTAAAAATCACACCCCTGATACAGAAGAGTCTTAAATCAGTCTCAAAGAATGTGTTCTTACTAGTCATTCAGTTAGACGTCAATCCCTATTTCATTCAAAGGACAGCCAAATGTCTTCAAACAGCAAACAGTACTGTGCTTGAAAACACTGGCCATTTTCTGCACTAAACTGTTATAGTGCTATTATTCCACTTTCAATATCCTTTGGAATCCTGGGGTTTGCAGTTTAGGGAGGGGCCTGAGGGAGGGCCCCTCCCTAAACTGCAAACCCCAGGTTCCATAGAATGTTGAAAGTGGAATAATAGCATTATAACAGTCAAGTGCAGAAATGGCCACCCTCTTTGGCAAGTGGAAGAGCAACTTGTGATTGCAACTCCCATTAGTGGCGAAGGATTATGGAAGCTGCATTCCAATAGTATCTCAGGCATGTGCACAAGCTGCATCTGCCTGCTGTGTGCAAAGGAGGGTCCAGTCCATGTATCAAGCCCAGTTTCAACCTAAAGAACCTTAAGAAGAAAGAGGAATTACTTGTTTGGATTTGCTAAGGATTCTGGGAGTTGTATTCTAAACAAGTAACTTTTCCAAGCTCTGATTTAAACTACAGTAAAGATTTCTAAATTTGCACCTATCTGTACAGATTAGTATATGCAAATTTTATGCAAAGCTCTGTCCCTTTTTTTTGTAGTGATGCATTTTTTTTCCATTTTACTATTCTAAATTCCTTCAGTTTATAAATCAAGATGCCTGTATCTGAAAGATTAGAGTGACTAACTATATCTTTCTTGGGTCATTCATTCATGCACCCCTCAAGCAGGAGTTTCCAGAGGGGTTGCTATGTTAGATAGTTGCAGGCAGGCAGGCAAGCAAACAAGCAAACAAGCGCGCGCGCGCACACACACACACACACACACACGAGTCAACTAACTCTTGGGACATGTTAGAGAAGTGCATGATCTCAGATTTTATTGGGCTAAAACTCCCATCAACTCTGTCTACCAGTTGTGCTGGCTGGGAATGATGTCAGTCATAATCCAACAGCATCTGTGGGGCTCAAGGTTGAGGAAAAGACTAAGGACGTATCCACACTGCACAATTGTAGCAGTTTGATATCATTTTAACAGTCATGTCTCTATCCAATGGAATCCTGAGGTTTACAGTTTGGTGAGGTACTTAAGACTTCTTTGGCAGGAGTGAATAACATTGTAGTTCAGGAACTGCTGAAAGTAGCATCAAACTGCTACAATTTTGCAGCGTGGATACAGCTCGCATAATGGTGGCATCACCTTTTGTGGAGCTCACTTTACCAGTTGCATGAAAGGTTTTCCACAACTGGCAGCTGTCTGAAGCAGGCTGTGGTCCATACAGACATCTGCTCACAATAAATCTGTTAGCCGTCAGGGTGCCAGCACAAAACTCCTGTTACCAAGAGAGCAGTTCCTCTTTGGCACCTGATGGAAAAACATCCATCACCAATCAGTCACACCAGGCCCAGCAAAGCCAGGTTTGGGTCTTTCCACAAAACCCCTTTCAAAACCTGGGTTCCCAATGCCAAATGGATCATTTCCTCTCAGCAGAGAGACATTCTGGCCCTCAGTGCACCTGCAACCCACCCTGTCTCCTGGCTCAGGGAACTGGCCTTCTTGCCTGCCTTTGTGGCTTTGCAAGGAGGTGTCAAGCCTTCATCCCCTGGTGAGGGCACTGAGGAGCTCTTTGTGTGTACAGGGCTGGCAACAGCATGGATGGAATGTGGCATCTGTGTGCCAGACAGAGATGCAACATGGAAGAGAGAGCATGTAAATCACCTGCTGTTGCCCAGATGGGACTTCTGGGATCGCTCGGAGGCCAAAGGGGGATTCTGACAAAGGGTATGAAAGACTAGCTGTGGGCTATGGGTCTTGTCTTCAGTTTCTTAGGGATAGACTCCCAAGTTTCTTGGCTTCCATCTTCCTGACTCTACACAGAGTGTCTCGACTTTTAATGGCAGTACATCAAGGGATTACTCAGTTGCTGTCAGTTTTAACTAATTCAGAGTTCACTGCAAGTACTGCAGTTATTTATATATTCTCAAATTACTGTCACCACCACTATCATTCATCATCCTTAAAATTTTGTAAGCCATGTTTTCCTAACTTAAAAGGGGTGGTGTAAGGGGAGACAGTTCCTGATTGTAGGCTCACAGTCTGATGGATATAATGCAAAAGCAAAATGGAACACAGAGGGAAGAGTATTGTAGCAATTTAAGGAACCAAATGTTAAAGAAGCAACATTGATTTTACAATCCTATATGTCTACAGTTATAAAAATATACGAAAAGTCCTGCTGGTTTGGATCAAAGCCCTGTTTAGCCTAGCATGTGTTCCCCACAGATACTTTTGCTTAATCACAGAAAACTTCAGCATGCTATTATAGTTCTTCTTTAAAAAAAAGAAAAAAAACTTTCCCAAGCACTAGATGGAAGCAGATCTTAGGAAAAGTGCTTTTGTATTATAGTACGCAGAACCCAGCATCCATCCTCCATCTTTGTCCCGTTTTCCTCACTGTGCACCGGGAGGAAGATTGCCTCTAAACATGGAAGCTCCATTTAGGCTGAGTTTTCTATTCATTTGCCCAACCTTTTTCCAAATGCCATCAGACCTAGCAACCTGCCATCCTGTCTTCATTCTGACAATTCTGTAAGCTGGGGTGGGCAACCTGCATGTCCTGCCCTGCCAATATTTTAGGAGTCAGACTTCTATCAATCTGAGCCAGTATGAGCAATGTCCAGGGATGATGGGCACTGAAAGCCATTTAACATCTAAAGGACCACAGGACACCCACTCCTGCTGTCGTTCCCATATAAGGAGTAAAGAAATGCTTCCATTTCTCTGTTGTTAAAAACAACCCTGAATTTTCTAGTGTGATTATAACCTCTCTCTCTGTTCCTCTCCATCATGGATAGGGGAACTTTTGTTTTTCCAAATGGACTATTGCTCCCATGACCTTTTATCGTTAGCCATACCAGCTGGGTTTTCTGGAAGGTGAAATTCAAAAACACCTGGAGGCTCTCCACCATTGCTCTGTCTTGCTCAAAATCCTGACCTATAGGGATCCATTCCCAGAATGCCATCCCATTCTAGAAAGACCTAGCAAAAGAAAATCGGAAAGGAGAGCAAGCTCTTCCCTCCTGACTTTACTAGTGGGGAATCCTACAACAGGAAGGCAGCATAGCTCTCTCATAAGAGGACCAGAAGGTACACCACTTTCTACATTTTCTCTAGAGATCTCTGCAGAGTACAAATACTCTATCTGCACACAACAAAACAATGTTTGTGGGACCAGTGACCATCTTTCTCAGCCTAGCCTGTGGAACCTTCCACAGCACTTTCTTGATTTTTCTGTTGCTGAACTGGAACACACAGGGCTGAAACAACATCAATAGGAAATAGTATCTGTGCTAGACAGGAAGTGTGAAGTGAACTGTCTCTTGTTCCTGGACTCCACTACGTCTCAGAAGAAAACAGACAAGGTCTTTGAAGGATTGACTCTTCCTTCTTCTTTGGGGGGCCTGGATAGCCACACAGACAAGAGGACAGGGCTCCAGTGGTGTGGCAGAAGAGGAAATCTCAGGAAATTTCTGCTGCTTCTCCTGCTGTAATTTCCTCTTCCACACAACTGTTCAAGGTATGGGGACCTGAGCCAAGGTTTCTAGTAGCCATAGTTGTAGTGGTGGTGGTGATGATGATGATGATGATGATGATGTGATTACTCTACTCCACTGGAAAGCCTTCTCTGGGATCACCTTCATACATTAGGCAGATAAATATCAGAGACAGGGCATTTTGTGCTGTGGTGTAACATTTACAGGATGCTCAACTAATGCTTTTTCAGTTATTTCATATCCTCCAACCATCCCAACTTATCACAGACAGTCCAAATTAATCTTCTGCTGCCCCACTTTTTTCTGCTGCTTTTAAAATGTCCCTCCTTATACTCTTCAGTTTTAATCCCCTCCTCTCATTTTTCTCTCTTTCCTCAGTTTATTGCAAAGTGAGTTCAATAAACTCAGCAGGAGGGAGAGGCAAGGAATCTTATACTTCCCAGTTGGCTCAGGCAAAAGGAAACTGCTGCAGCCTCTCCTAGCTTGTGTGTTCTTCCTCATTTAACTTTTGCCATCTTGACCACTCTCTGATGTTGCTTGGCCACACATGTCCCAGTTTTCATCTGTGAAATGTTGGAAGTTTTTTTTTAAAGGAAGACAAGGAAATCTGTTCACAAGACTTTGGGGTTGGGGGTTCAGATTCCATTTTTTTAAATGATGGTCCCTCCTGGTCAGTTGCACTGAAATAATGATCTGAATTCTTCAGTTAGAAAGATGCTTAGAGGCCACGTAGGTCATCATTCTGCTCAATGCAGTGATAGCCCCAGTGTTAGCTGATGGCTTCCATGTCAGTGGCACACTTAATTTGCTCTGGGTTTTGGTTTGCAAGGATGGATGGTGGACTACAATTTCCATCATTCCCACATAACATGAGTGAGACTGACAGGAATCATGGTCTAATACAACTTCCTTATTGCAAAAGCTTTGCTGGCTTCTGGTCCGTTTCAGAGCACAATTTGAAGTGCTGGTTTTGACCTATAAAGCTCTATACAGCTCAAGCCCAGGTTATTTGAAGCATCATATTCTCCTTTACAAACTTGCTCAGGTTTTGAGATCTGCTGGGAAGGCTCTTTTCTCTGTCACTCTCACAGATGCCTCTGAGGTGGGGAATGGGAGAGGTCCTTCTTAGTGGCTGCCCCTGGGCTCTGCAATGCCCTTCTCAGAAAGGTCTGACTGGCATCCTCCCTACTATCTTACCATAAACAGGTGAAGACTTTGCGGTTTCTACAGATCTTTGAGGACTTATTGTTTAGGCAGGACAAGCATTGCACAAGGTACTAGATTTTCTGTTATTTTGTTTTGCTGTCATGTTCCTTTTACTGGTTCATGTTTTTAACTGGTTTTAAGTTTTTTTGGTCAGTTTAATTATTTTTATTTTATTTTTTGTACTTTATGAATTTTTAAATATATATTCTTTAATTTGTTGTAAGCCACCTTGAGTCCCAAACTGGGGAAAAAGGCAGAATATAAATTTAATAATGATGACGACGACGATACATGTGGATGCTGCCATTTTTGGGAAAGATATGTTGCACATTGCCCCAGCATTGTGCTGGCACATTCCCCTTCCAGCATAAACAACTTCAGTTCAGCAGATCAGAAATGTGTTTGTTTTTAATTTTTCTTTAAAACTTCATTTGATTCTCCTTCATCTACCTTTGGGTTATTCTGTCACTTAACATCCAGCCTGATGAAGAGTTCTAATGAACTCGAAAGCTTGCTGTCTTTACAGTCTTTCACCTGGTCCTAATGAAGATATTATTATAGTATTGCTTTTGGCTCGCTCCTCCCATGGATTGAAACACAATCACCCAGAATTTTTGTACATTGTCATCAATGCAGCTTTTACATTCATGTTGGAGGCTGAAATTAGAACAAACTCCCCCTTTAAAAAAATACTAAGAGGAGTAGAAACTTCTTTGCTATTCACTTGTTCCATGATGGAAATAAAACCCAGATCTTAGAAAATCTTGTAACCCCCCAGAGATGGAAGTCATTCAGGTTTTGGTGGCACAACTAAGCCCATTTCCACACTACATTCTCATAGTGCGATTATTCCACTTTCAACATCCTATGGAATCCTGGAGTTTGCAGTTCTGGGAGGAGCTAGCTGGCCCCTCCCGAAACTGCAAACTCCAGGATTCCATAGGATATTGAAAGTGGAATAATCACGCTATGAGAATGTAGTGCGGAAATAAGTTTTATCTGTGGAACTGTTTATGTACCTTTATGCTCAAAAATCTCTGAGCGTGTCACACACATGGCAAATTTGCAAGAGCTAAAATTGTTAACAAGAATTCAAAGATCCACTGAACTTTTGAGCAGTTAAGTAATTTCGCATTCAGAAGAAAATGGTTTTATAACTCTTGTCTCTCCATAACTCTCCTTCAAAATATGATACACAGGATGCTTTCAGGGCTCCCATGACAAACCCCACAGGCCCTGGACTTTGGCCTCACTGTCTTGCCCTGATGGCACCACTGCCACTAAGTAATTCTTCCCTTATAATATACTTCATAAATTACACAACTTCATAACTAGCCCTTTTGTTGACCTCTTTCTTTTGGGTTGCTCAGGGGAAGTGTTGGGATGGAAAAATTTGTCACCAAACATATATGACTCAATTGCAGGTGAATGTGAAAGGTGAACTCAAGCTGACCTAATTACTTGATTCTTGCATTCTCTGTATATTCCTCCCTCTGGGTTTCCCTGGACAACTTTTTTTAGTTCATTACATGCTGGACCTTACCTACAGCCTCTAGTTATGCTTATTCTTGCTTTTTATGTTCTATACCATAAAACCCCCCATTCTATAATATACAGAGGCTCATCCATATCACGTTGTCACAGTTGAGTAAGGAAACTGGTAACAGTATAGAAAATAATAATAAACGTAAGTGTGCAATGGATCAGTTTATACCCAAATACCAAGAAAAAGGAAAAGTTTAGATTGATAAATTTCTATTGTCTTTCTCTTACTCATTTTTAAAGCCTTAGTCATCTATTCCTTTCTCCTTCATAAGAAAGTTGTTCCTTCTGTCTGATACAAGCATAAAATTTGAATCCTCTTTCCCTCTCTCTCCTCCATACATGCAGACTTTGCCTATCCTCTTTTTCATTGTCAGTGCCCAAACTTACCTCCCTGCAGGCTGCCTCTAGCCAAGCACAGAAGGAGAAGCGAAGAGCAAAGACTGAAGCTGGCCATTGTCAAGCACTTCCAGCCACCTTCCTCTGAGACTCTGGATGCCACACAATGCTGTGACTGGGGAGGGAGGCAGCCCACTTTATTCCCTGCTGATGCTCCGCCCACCCCCACCATTCCTTCGAATTGGGTGCCTACACCACAATTCCTTTCCGGGTACCCAATAGGCTCCAGGGAAGAATTCCAAGGGACGCATGGGGTGTTACAGACACCCTGAAACACACTGCCTCTGCCTTGGTCACATAACAAATATTCATCCGTGTCCTCACACCCATATTTGCTGCTGATGCTGTCAGAAATAATCTTGCTCTTCTGTCCAAAGAAAAAAATTCCATACATGCAATGGGATCATAGGCTATATCTTATTAATGACACAATCCCTTTTGAAAATGCAATATTCAAATTTAAAAACTGATTTTTAAAAGAATGTATAAATATTTCAATCCAGTTTTTATGCTGCTTTTAATTGTGGTTTTACGGCTGTTGTATTATTGGTATGATGTGTTGTTTTTAATTTTGTAAACTGCCCTGGAAATGATTTGTAAGGCACTCTGGGAGTCTTTTTGGCTGAAGAGTGGGGTATAAATACTATAACCAAACAAATAAATAATAAATAAATGTCTTTTGCAAAGTGTGGTATAGAAACCTATAAAATTTATTTTACCTATAAAATTGATAATATAGTATAAATCAAGCCATAAATGCTTTGTAATCTGTAGATTCAGACATCAGCTCTGCCAAGAAGCTTAGTGCATGACCCTGGGGAATTTGTTCATTGTATGTCTCACTCTAAACTTCCCCACAGCATCAAATGGGAGAGGAAAAACCTCCCTTGCAGGGGACACAGAAATTTACTGGTGTGCTTGTCCCTGAACTATGTGACATAGCTTCTAGCTGTCCTAATTTGAAAGGGACAGTCTCAGCTAATCTTCTGTCATCCTATTTTTGAGCTGCTTTTGAAATGTCTCAGTTTCTCTCTCCTCTTCCCACTTCCCCACTTCATCCTCAGCATACTTAAGTTGCTGCAAACTGAGTTCAAAGTACAAAAGTAGTTTGCACTCACTCAAGTAAGTGTAGGGGGGAAGACTTCCTTTACTGAGTGCATCACATACTCTCAGCCTCAGAAAACCTCATGATATGTTCACTCCTAGCTTGTGTGTTCTTCCCCATTAACATTTGCCGTTTTGACCCCACACTGATGTTGCTTGGCCATGTGTGACCGGGTTTCATCTGCGAAATATTAGATGCATGGTGTGATGGCGAGATTTTTTGGTGGGATCTTTTTCTGTCTCATGTTCCAGAATAACTTGACTGGTCCTGGGTGCTATGTGCCTTAATTTGGGTCAGTGGGTGAGGAGAAGATAGTTGCTTCTCTGACTAAGGCAGCAAAATTTCTTGAGCCATTCCCAAAGGTGGCTAGTGGCTTCCACAGCCCTTTCCGCAGCTTATCTTCTTGCAGTGGTGTCTGATGGCGATCCTGGTAGTGGTTCTGCCAGGAAGAGACTGAGACAGCAGTGCTTCCCTCTGTGTAGGACTGGCTCTCTGCAGAAGGGAGCGCAATGGACACGCTTCTTCCTTTTGCAGTGTAGCTGGGTACTTTCCCAAGCTATGTTGGGGCAGTAAGTGCTTCCATCGCACTTCTTGCCCTTGTGCAGGACAGGTAAGTATGGGATGGTGGTGCGATCACATGTCATTGACGTGGAAAACCAGTCAATGATTTAACTCATGATCATGCTGCCTGGGGATGGGAGAGGGGAGGACTCTGATAACGTCATGCAGAAGCGTCGTCAGGGTCCCGTCCTTCTCCTTTCCTCATGGAGGGATGGGAAGATGCTGTGGAAAGGGACTGAGTCAGTGAGGTAATAAATCTGCTTCAGATTGTAGTATAAACTTAAAAGGAAATGTTGATCCAGACAAAACCCCAGAGTGGATTCACTGGACCGCTGACATAGGGCCCCTGCAGGCAGCCCTGATACATCCAAGAACAGCACACCAGCACTTGCCATCTTCAGGTGGTGGTTGAGTGCTAAGCTCTGCCACACCAAGGAATCTCTCAGCTCTCCAGTAAGATGACGGGGTTCATCAGCTGCCCACTGTTTTAGCCCCACAGTGTGTATCATTACAGGACACAGTAGTGAATAAAAGGCACTGGACATTTCCCAAACTTCCATGGAGGGTGCTGTGAAGAATTAAAAGGGCAGCCAGATTGAAACAGCTGTTCACACTGAAGGCTGCAGAACCAAAGGTATTACAGAGTTTGAGGAAGTTACTTTCTTGGATTACAACTCCCAGGATTTCTGGACATGCTTTCTCAGGTGTTCTGGACATTGTGATCTGAAAGCATAACTTTTCCTAAACTCTCACATGCAAACCTGCTGGGAGAAAACACCAGTATCAGAGAGTGCTATTTGCCTTTGTCCTCCCCCGCCCCCAGACCTAAAACTGGACCTTTCAGGATTTTACTTTAAGACTGTCCCCACCTTTATCAGCAGCATGACAGCCTGAAAAAAAAAATCAACTGACCCCTGAGATGAAAAGAGTGGGAAAGCTGCACCTGTTGAATTTCTACTTGCACATACCTCTTAAAGATGCACAGCCTCTATTTGTTTTTTTAAAAGTGGGGATATAAAGGGAAAACTCTACCTGCTCTTTCTACTTCAAAGCTCTTCTGTATAGAGTCATTAGCTAAAACTGCTATGCTGTATCCAAGGTAAACACTCGCTTGGCTTCCGTCCCCTTGAGCTTGTAACATACCCGCCTGGATGTTTGGTCAACGTTCACATCCAGCCAGCTGTGTAATGGCCCCCTTCTAGTTCTTTTCCCCCCTCCCCTCCCCAACTGTGTTTAAACTGTCTGGATGCTGTGATGGCTGTTAATCATGGGGTTTCTTGCCAGCTCTTGTTCACAAAGGTGCCTCAAAAAAACCCTCTCATGCTGAAAGTTCGGGAGGTGTGTGACACTTGGGAGGAAATGCTCAAGGCAGCTGAGCAGGCCTAGCTCACCAGAGTGCTGGATTTATATGACCCGTCTTCAGAGCTTGGACAACTTACTTTTTCTTTGGATTACAACTCCCCAAATCCTCTATGCAGCAGGACCACTGGCCATGGAATTATGAGAGTTACTGATCAAAAATGTAATGTAATCTTTCCCAGGCACTGGCTGTCTTCTGTGATGTTTTAATCTCGACTGCCCTTTAGGCTGCAGACCTCTTTGATAAACCTCAATCCTTGCTCTGAAACAGAGGAAAAAGCAGCCTGTCCTGGCTCAAAGAACTATAGTCAGCCTTTCACATTCACTAGGGTTAGGGGTGCAGAACACCTGTAAAAGTGGAAAAATCACTGGGAAGGGGGCAGAGGCATGGTGAGGACAACAGACACCCAGCATCCACACCAGATCCTTTTCTGCACAGTGCAGTTTCGGGAGAGGCTGGCTGCCTGCAAACCCCAGGATTCCATAGGATGTTGAAAGTGGAATCATCACGCTATAACAGACTAGTGTGGAAAAGGCCCAGGTCAGGGAACGAAGAAGGAAAGGGGCTTGGGAAGTATGATGGCCCTATACTTCCTCTCTCACCCATCTCTTTACTAAGGTGTGGGGCGGGGGGGCGTTGGGAGAGGGTCTGTGGTGCTGAGAAATTGGGTTGCAATCCATCCTTTAGCTGGCCAGGTAGCAGCTGGTGGAGGAGGAAAAGTATCAGGAGTGGGTTTTTAAAGGGCTGTGCAGCCTGATCAGAGCTGCTGAGAGGGAAAGTTTTCCTGGAAAAGAAATGCCTGAGGTGGAGTGGGACAGAGGTTGGATAAATTTGCAAATAATCAAATTCTTGAAAGTCAAATCTGCATATGTGGAGGGTTACACTGTGGTATACAATACTGAAAAACAAGAAAAACTGGTGTAAGGGCTGTTTGACATTATAATTCCACTTTAACTGTCATGCCTGCACCCTGGTTTGTAGTTAAGAGAGGCACTAGAGATCTCTGGCTGAGAATTTTAAGTACCTCTTCCTAAACTGCAAATCCCAAGATTCTATAGAAGGTTGCCATATATTATGTGTTATGTGAAATTGCCCTAAGGGTTCTTTAGATTAAGCCAGTGATGGCTTGGTCTCTTTCTTTCTCCTTCCTTTCTCCTGTTGTCTATTTCCAGTAATTGTTGGACATCTAGCATCCCAGCCCAAAGAAATGAGGCCTCCTTATTGATTTTGGGGGCCAAGACATAGGGAGAGAGAACACAGGGAATTTTCCTACTTTGTTCTCTTGCCTCTTAGGAAGCACATCAATGTTCTTGGTCCATGAACCCTTCCACTGACAAGCGGCTATCTGGAGGCTTGAGGCTTGATGCATCCAACATGAACATACTCCAGGGGAATGGAAGTCTCAGAGTGGGGTGCTTCACAACAAACACAGATGGTTGAAAGGAGGCCTGCGAAACCACTTGCTGTAACCACTCTGCACAGTCAGCTGGGTGCATCAACCACAGCTTTGCTTTCCCATCTCATCCCACCCTACCCCATTCTCTCCACAATGTTTTTAAGGGCTAGAGGTCACTGTCTGGGAATGCTCAGCAGACACAGATCTGGAGATGAAGAAGGAGGAATGGGGAGGGGGACACAAAGAAAGACAGAAGAAATTCTTCCTTCTTTGCTCCTGTAGTCGGCAAGACTCTGTTATGAGAAAGGCAAATCCAAACAAAATATTTAAAAACACAAAACAAAAGGATAGCCATTTGTGTTGGTAAAGAGGTAGGTTAGATTTTCCAGCACAGTAGCATCTGAATCATTTGAGGAGGCCTGGCCTTGCCTTTAGGCAACCAGAGGAGGCTGCCTTGGATGGCAGGTTCTGAAGGAGTAGCAGTGGTTGCCTCTCAGCTGTTCTCACTAGGGTTGCCCAAGTTTCCAGTTTTCATGAGTCATCGCCAGGAAGGAGATGAGGGTACAAGTTCTCTAGTTTTGGGGGGCTCAGTTCCAAGCAAAAAGAAAAGGCTGGGTGGAAATCTCCCCTTTAGCTAGGAAAGCACCAGCTTGCTACAGTTTTCCAGGCTTAATTGATTTTTTGCTGCAATTTACAAAAACTCTACAGGGGTCTATGTATTTACTTAGATAATTTCCTCCTTTCCTTGTGGTGCCAGGGCTCACCTCCATTCTGGTGGTGGTACCAGGGCTCACCTCCATTCTGCTCTGTATCCATCTTTGGGTTAGAATCATTTGTGTGTGTGCGCGCGCGCACACACATGTGCCTTCACGTCACCCATTGAGTTATGGCAACCCCATGCATTTCATAGGCTTATTTTAGGGCAAAGGGTACTCAGAGGTAGTTTTGCCAGTTCCTTCCTCTGAAATTAATTTTTGTTGTTGTGTGCCTTCAAGTTATTTCTGACTTATAGTGACCCTAAGGCAAACCTATCATGGGGTTTTCTGGGGCTGAGAGTGTGTACTTCCCTACTTCAGCCAAAGTAGACTGGGCTAGGCTAGATGGACTGGTCTGATACGAACAGTTTAAGATTTTCTTGCCCCAAAGGAAGAGAAACACAATTCGCTTTCTCTGGCTAGACATCTCAAAGACTAGTTTTCTCTTTCAGAAATCTCCCACTGTGAAAAGATTAGCTTCATTTCTTTTTACACTTTGCCATACATGATTATGTAGGAATAAAATACAGATTATTATGAAAAGAAATGAATGAAAACAACTTATATATACCTCACTTCCCTCGCTCACTCTTTCTGTTTATTTATTTATCTTTGCTCTGCTCTGGGACTCAAGGCAGCAGATACGGCTTAAAAAAAAGTTTCACATCCCACAAAATTTAAAAATATTGGCCAGAACATACTGGGGCCTTCTAATCTTTCCAAGTGGGCATACCTCTGAGGGAAATAGAACTGAGCAGTTTCACAACATCCGTATTCAAACAGGGGCTGGTGTTATGCTGTTACTTTACTACACAGCAGAGCCAGCAAAGTAACCATTGTGCATCTAATCAATGCATCTTCGCAACCAACAAACAGAGTTCCTTAGCACTACTCATACTTAGCTGCATACAGTTATGCAACGTCAATGATGACAGATAATTTCAGACAGTATTAAACTATCAACAGAGCTAGAAAGAGTTTAAAGGAAATCCACTTGGGTGCATCATACACTCTCAACCCCAGAAAACCCTGTGATAGGTTTGTCTAAGGGTCACGCACTACAAGTCAGAAACAACTTGAAGGCATGTAACAACAACAACAACCTTTTGCATTTCATATGATTCTTTCAAACGTTATAAGCCGCTTTGAGTTCTGGACTGGGAAAAAATGGGATATTAATAACAATGATGAGAATAATGCTCTTGAGAAATGTGCTAAAGTAGTTACAGAAAGCTTGAAAAACCTGTAGGTGTTCAGATGTTGATGAATACCAATTCCCATACATCCTAACCAGCCTGGCCATTGGTGAGGTATAATGAGAATAGTGTTATCCTGTTTTCTGGAGGTCCCGGGAGGGACACCTAAATGCACTCTCAATTATTAAAAGATGGGGAAATTAGCCAAGAGCACAAGCTAGCAATGTGAGAGGCAGGGCAACGGAATGGAATCTTTTACCCAATGTCTACGGGGTCAGGCTGAGTCAAGGAGCAAACAGGATTGAAATAATAAATGTTGTTTTATTAAAAACACAAGCAAACAGTGTATACAACACACTCACGCAGAGGACTAAGGAAATAAAGGTTGGAGTGGGATAGAGGAATTTTTATAGGAGTTGTTGGCTTGGGTGATACTACACCTGTCCTGAAGCCCGGGTAGTCTGCAGATTGAGTTCGGAGATATGAAGTCTCAGTATGTGGGACTAAGGGAAAGGCTCACCAAGCAAAGCGGCAGCAAGACTAGATGGAAGTCGGGAGCAATCCAAGGAAGCTCACAAAGTCAGGGGTTTATATAGGGAGAAATGTAGCCACAGGCTAGTCCGTACTTGGGGAAAACAATGAGTTTTGGGCTGGAGACAAAGCCTCCAAAAGGTCAGAATTTAGCATGATTGAGTTAAGTCCGAATTGACAATGGAGTAGACAGTATGCAAACGCAGAGTGCGTGACAGATGAGGATTCTCCTAATCAAGCCTCCTGCTCGGGGCAGGGAGTTCTTTGTAAGTAGTGTGCATACATAATAGAGTACATGCCTTTGAAGTCTCCTGAAGTGGTGGGACGGCTATTTCTGGCCAGCCTGTATTGTGTTGGAATATTACAGCGATTAGTGGCCATGCCTGTCTGCGAGCTTGTCCGGGGGACCTCGCAGACACGTGGAGAGGGATGGTAGAAGAAAGCCAAATTATTGATATCAAAGTGATATCTAATATCCCACAAATCCGGGCTAGCAACTGCAGTAACAATAGTTCCTTCATCAACACAAAGGTATCCCCACTCTAAGGCAACAATATCAGGCTAGCACTAAGGTGACCCAAATTCAAATCTCCCATCAGCAGGAAGCTCCCTGGGTGACTGTGGCTCAGCCTTTCTCTTGCTTGTACTCTCTATGGCTATTTCCACACTAGACTGTTATAGTGGTATTGTTCCACTTTCAACATCCTATGGAATCCTGGGGTTTGCAGTTTAGGACGCCTGCCTCTGAGGCCCCTCCCTAAACTGCAAACCCCAGGATTCCATAGGATGTTGAAAGTGGAGTAATACTACTATAACAGTCTAGTACGGAAATAGCCTGTAAGTGACAGCTCCTGGAATCCCCAGCCACCATGACCACTGGGATTATAAGATTCTCAGACCCACACATTTCAAGAGCATTGAGGTGATGGAAGGCTACCAGCCCAATCACCTCCTTTCTCAGTCTGACCTACCTTGTAGGATTGTAACTGTAGTAAAAGCAGGACAGAATAAACTTCTTCACTGAGCTCCTAAGATTCAGAGAGAAGATAAGATATTAGAGCAATAAAAATATGCTTTGCATTTTGAAGTTCTCAGTGCAAGTTTTTGAATGAAATTAGCTCTAAGGCCTCACCAACAGACCTTGGTAAAGATGCCTTAATTCAGACTGTGCAGAGTAGAATACAATATATTTAAAGCCAGACACAAGAAAACATCTTATTTTGGGCAGTCTAATTCCAGATTTCCCCCCTTTCTGCTACCTATCTCCTCTACTCTTTCCAATGGCATTTAGCTCTACATCCTTCTTCCCATTTGTTCTTTGTTCTCCTTTCTTTTTCTCCTCTAGTGAGAGTCAGTTATGTTTTTGCAAATCTCACTGCAGTGAAGTCATTTCCTCAGGGAGACTGAACTCCAGCCTGTTTTCAATTCTTGTTGGTTTATTCCTCCTGGTGTTTCCTCTGGATCCTGTTTTTGTCACTGTTGTTTGGGAATTTATCTTGCTTAAAATACTTCTGTTCCTTGACTCAAAAGAAGGGTGCCTCCAGGACATGTTTGAAAGAAAAGTCATTTTGGAAGGAAAATTTTCACGTTCTAACTTGTGCCAGAAACAACCAACAAATCCCATTTATAGTCCAACTGGTGAGCCTGAGAATGAGCAGAATGGAAAGATACAGCTGGACTGGAATTAAACCTGAAGGTGCTCCAAGGTAGAGGAGAGTTGGGGCTTTTAACATCCTTAAGTGCTACATCGAGAGCTAAGAGTTCTCTGAAAGGTGATGAGGCCCAGAGGTCTGAGACAGGCGGGGAAAAGAGCTAAGGTTTGGGAGCCAGGATTTCTAACTACTTTGGAAACTGATCAGGGACAATTCAAGACATTTTGCTGCCTGAAGCAAAGCAGAAAACGATTCCCTTATTCATCTCAAGCTGAGGCGTCTACTACCTGAGACAATCCCATAAATCACATCTCCTTGGCTAGAAAAATACAATGATATCATGTTAAATCACTTCACAGTTTACTGCCCTTTCATGACATTATAGCCCTCACTCTCAGTTCCAAGGGCCAGCCCTGGAGGTGACAGTGCTTACTAGGTCAGTACAAAAGAGAGCTAAGACTCCCATTTTGCTAGAAGAGGTCTCTACAAAGGAACAAGGGGGAGAGAGAGCATTATGCCAGTTTACCATCCAGGTAGGTAAGACTGATCCTGGCATAGCCCAAATCAAACCTAAACGACTTTTGAAATAGGGATGATACCATCATCTGTCCCAATGGATCCCTGTGGCCCTCAACACTTGCCCTATCATATCCACAGAAAACTAGCCAATGGTTGTTGTGTGTCTTCAAGACATTTCTGATTTCTGGCAAACTTGTCATAGGGTTTTCTTGACAGAACTTGTTCAGAAGGGGTTTGCCCTTGCCTTCCTCTGAGACTGAGAGTGTGATGCGCCCAACGTCACCCAGTGGGTTTCAATGGCTGAGATGGGATTCAACTCTTGGACCATTTCTGCACTACACTGTTATAGTGCTATGATTCCACAGTCAACATCCTGTAGAATTATGAGGTTTGTAGTTTACTGAGGCCAAAGAGCTCTCTGGCTGAGAATTCTAAATGTACCTCCCTAAACTGCAAACCCAGGATTCCATAGGATACTGAAAGTGGAATAATAGCACTATAACAGTGTAGTGCGGAAAAATGGTCTGAGTGTCCCAGCATTCTAGTTCAACACTCAAACCACTACACTATGCTAACCAATGCACACTAGTATAAAAAATGCATATATTGTAAATGCAGACAGCATGTTGATCAGAGTCATATCTAGGGTGGGGTGAGTAGAGCACGTGCCCTGGGCACCAATGCCAGGGGGAAGCAAAAAGCTGTGCATGTACGGGTAGGGGTAAGAGGGTGGGGGTTTCAACTTCTATACTTGCCCTAGATGCTGTTTAGACTAGATATGCCACTGATATTAAATAAATGGGTTCTTCTTAATTGTGCTGCAGAACTTCTCTTTCTTTCTTTCTTTCTTTCTTTCTTTCTTTCTTTCTTTCTTTCTTTCTTTCTTTCTTTCCTGAAAAAGGCTATCATAGCTATCTCTTTGAAAAAATATGCATACTCTCCAATTGTCTTGGTTTACCAGATAATCCAAAATAATTGTCCAAATAATTCTCAAATAATCCTCCTGCAGTCCCACTTTCTCAGTTGCTTTTTAAAATGTCCTGGGGCCTTTCTGAACTACACCCTTATAGAGCTATTATTCCACTTTCAACATCCTAAGGAATCCTGGGGCTTGCAGTTTAGGGAGACGTATTTAGAAGTCTCAGCCAGAGAGTTCTTTGGCCTCCGTAAACTACAACCCCAGAATTCACAGGATGTTGAAAGTGGAATAATAGCTCTATAACAGCATAGGGCAGAAAGGCCTTTGGTTTCTCTTTACTCTTCTCTTCACTTTCCCATTCGGTCCTCTGTTTACTTCAATAGGAGCACACCAATTTACTCTCAGTAATTTGCTATCAGTAAACTCAACAGGAGGGAGAAGTGAAGAGCTGGTGAAGTCTTGCCCTTCCTAATAGGTTCATTTGTAGTTTTTTTTCTTTTTCTTTTTTAAGGCTTTCCAAAAGTTAGTACATAAATTTCAAAGTTTATCTGCTTAAAATAGTAGTTTTGTGTGTTCTTTCTCATAAATAAACTTTGCCTTCTTGTTGCCTAGCCACAGCCAGATTGGATGGCAGAGTTTTGTTGAACCTGGAAACTTCCATACACATTTGCAGAACTATAGTTGGGTCTAAGAAAGGTATTACCTGCTTGCAGGTGTTGGGTTTTGTTTTGTTCTTCTAGACCAGCAGAGTGACCTCTGTTTTTCTAATTATTTTAAAGCAATAAATTATCTCTGATAAACCTTTCCCAGACCATTATCTGAAAAGCATCTATACAATCTTTTGCTTGGTCAAATACTGTCTGGGATTGTGTGTGTGAGATCCTCTGAAGGAACACTACATCACTGCCCCATGGCAAGGGAAAGAAGGGGTCTGCTCTTTGCTCCTGAATCTCCTCCAGAAAGCATAGAGAAAAGTGAGAAAGTCAAGACTGGAGAGGAATCTAGCAGCAGAGTGGTATGTTTGGACGTCTGGTGAAGGAACAACAGGCGAGGTCAAGATGGGATGGCTACACAAGCACACAAGGTCAAGGGGCAGAAGGAAAGAATGTGACACGCCGGGCTGCAGGAGGAGGTACAAGGCTGCTTTGGATGCAAAGTGTGTCCCATCAAGATGTGCTTCTGAGATAGAGCAACAGAGCTGCCGGTGTGGGAGCACTCTGCTTCTCCAGAGAGGTGGAAGTCAATGAAATTTACACACACACAGAAGTTGTTAGGGAGCTTCCTGATGGACAATGCCAACTGTGTACAAAGGCAGTTGGGTATTGCCAGCTGTTTAGAAATGAACCCCTGCAGTAAATTTTTCTTTCAGTCCCCAAATTTCTAGCATTGCAGAGTGAGATGGTGAAAATTGTTCACACCTAGAACTCTTAAATTTGTTGTGTATTCATATTCCCTTGGACTTTGCCTGCCTCTTTTCTTTGGATGCCTTAACTTCTAAATGAAGTTTTAAGGTATTGCAATGCTAGACATTTCAGAACTGAGAAAAAGCTTGTTTGAGGGGCAAAACTGCTATTCTGGGAGGTTAGTCCTTATGGGAGAAAATGCCCCCTTTGCTCCCCATAGCACCCTTGTGCGGGCCACACTTTTAACAGAGGAAGGCCTGTTCTGCCACTGGTCTGTTTGACGCCTTCCTCTATCTGAAAGACTATCCAGCCCAAGTCTAGCAGCAAGCTAAAGAACTGTAAGAAAGGAAAAAGCACACTCTCCAACTGTCCCAATTTGTCAGGTACAGTCCCAATTCATCCTCTGTCATTCCACTTTTTCTGCTGCTTTTAAAATTTCCTGGCTTCTCTTTCTGCCTCACTTTTCTCCTTTGTCCTCAGCTTAATTTAGTTGCTGCAAATTGAATTCAAAGGACAAGAGTAGTTTGCATTCAATTAAGCCAGCAAGTGGAGAGGAGAGCAGGGGGCCACAATGTTGCCCTTCCCAGTAGACTCAGGCAAAAGCAAACTGTTGCATGCTTTCCTAGTTTGTGTGTTCTTCCTCATTAGTAATTTCTGCTATCTTGATCACACTCTGATGTTGCTTGGCAGCTTGTGTCCTAGTTTTCATTGGTGAAACAGTGGGTATGGAAAGATGAGGACAAAAAGTTGCCCCTGAACAGTTAGCACCTGGACAGCAGATTCAGCAGTTGTGCAGGCTACTTGGTTAGAATCTTCTCCGTTATAATAAGATGTTGCATTCATAATGAGAGAAAATACTTTTTGGGACTATAATTCCCAGAATACCCCAGCCAGCATGGCTAGTGGCCATGCTTGTTGGGACATTCTTAGAAATGCATTCCAAAAAAGGCCCTTCAATGGAGGAGGCCTTCAGACAGGTCTTCAAGCTTACCTAATACTTCTTTTTCACTTATGGTAAATATTTCTAAACTTGTGGATAAACCTTCCTTAGAAGTTAACCATGTGCACATTGTTTTGTGAATCTGTGTTGTCTGTTACAGTTGTTGTCTTTCAATATGTCTTTTCTCTAGTGTCTAACATGGATGTGTGTGAATAAGGCACATCTTACAACAAAGATGCATTACCTCTTACCATTTGAATTCAGTCATCTTTCAAGAAGCTAAGAATCTCTTGAGAAACTGAAGGTTTAGGAGAAAAGGTCTTAGACTGTGCAGGTGATGCTAGGTCAGTGGAATAATCCAGAGCCATTGTCCAAATAAACACTCATGTATTTGTGCTGCTAAATGTGTCTTAATGTTCCATCCCTTGTGGTGAAAGACTATGCAGTTGAAACCCATCCCTCCTGCCATGAAGGAATCTCACAAATGCACCTTGTTAATTACCAACACAAACCTCCTGACAAGGCCTGTCCAAGACATTGCGTTGCCTGAGCAGAGTAGAAGATGACCCTTCCTTTTTCTGACCACTGCCAAAGTCAAGGTACATCATACCCAAGGTTAGTTGACCTGTTCTGGTACCTGAGGCAGAAAATCCTCACAGGCACCTCTCCCTAAGTGTGTAAAATAAAATAGTAATAGTGTACAGGTAGTTTGCTTCCCTGGTTAGTACTTGGATGGGAGACTGCCTATGAGTTCCAGGGGCTGTAGGCTATATTTCAGAGGAAGGAACTGGCAAAACCACCTTTGAGTATTCCTTGCCTGAGAAAACTCTATGAAATTTATGGGGTTGCCATAAGTCAGCAGGCAACTGGAAGACATATACACACAGAGTTTGCTACCATTTCTTGACAAATTCCACAGCCTGAGGTGGTGACCATTCTCTGTCTAATGACAGCCCTGCTTCTGGGCAGCCAGGGAGACAGCTGCAGGTGGGGGCTAAAATGAAGGTCCTCACCCTACAAATAAAGAATTCTGCCCTCAATGAAATTTTCCTTTGGATCTTTGGGGCTAATTTTTCCCCCAAGAACAGGTATAGTGTGTGTGTGTGTGTGTGTGTGTGTGTGTGTGTGTGTTTGTTGGGGGGGGGCTTCCAAGGTCTCCTCGGGGGCTAATGTGGCTCCCTAGACTTTTGCAGTTGCCCAGTGAGCGATGGAAAGATTTGTCGAGCTTGTGGCAGCATTCATGCAGGATATCACAAGACTGGAATCAGGGCAAAGTGGAAGTTCTCTGGGAAATCCTTACATTTGCAGGGATTACAATACATTTTGATAAAGGGGGAGGAAAATTGCCCACAAATGAAAACATGTATCTGTGAAAAATGTGAACGGATGCATTAGTTAGTGGGGAAAATGCTTAAAAATACGTATTTTTAAAAAAGATACCTGGTGGTTTCCATGTCAGTAGATCAGTGATTCCATTCCAGGTTTTAGTCCAAACTTTGGCGGACTAAATATGAATCTGTTCCAAGTATAGGGGTCAACACCTTTAATAACTCATTTAGAGCCTAGATTAGAACCCACAGCAGATTTTACTGCTTACCCTTGGGTTCTCCAGATGTTTTGGTCTTCAGTTCCCAGAAGTCCTAACCAGCATGGCCAATGTTCATGACCTCTGAGAGCT
Organism: Ctenosaura bakeri; assembly: GCA_948474755.1. Lineage (NCBI taxonomy): Eukaryota > Metazoa > Chordata > Lepidosauria > Squamata > Iguanidae > Ctenosaura > Ctenosaura bakeri. The sequence goes on along the minus strand of CAOLHI010003071.1, from coordinate 73,501 downwards.
GAAATCCTAAATATTGGGAGGACCAAAGTTTCAGAACCATTGCACTAAATGACACTGGGAAGAAAGCATACTTTAGGAAAACTAGTGATCAAAATAAATAAATATCCTGGTAGAAATTTAAAAAAAAAGAAATCTTACAACCCAATAGGAACCTGGAATGAGACAAGGATTCTAGAGAAATGCAGTGAAAGTGAAATTTGACAGATTTTAAATTCTGGTAGGACTATCCTTGAACTGATAGTTTTCTATTTTTTATAATTTGTTGTAAGCTGCTTTCAGCCCTGAAATGGGAAAAATGTGGGGTAGAAAATAACAACAATTTTGCTCTATAACAGTTGAAAATATTTGTCTGAGGAATGCCTGTATAATGATAGGAAGCTAGGCTTGGAAATATCACCTTTGTATTACTGTACTGATCTTCTGTACTCTATTTGTTATAGATTCCAGCATGGCCATTCAAGCCTGGAATCTGAAGAGGGCAATTAATATAATCCTTTGCACACTTGGAATGAAGTAGCTAGATTGCTGACCAAACACTGAATAAAAATTGCTGATCTTACAGAAATTGTACATGCCACCAACAGTCTTCTATTCTGGATTCAAGATGCTAGTGATGACATTCAAAGCTCTAAACTGCCTGAGTTGAAGGAGCTTCTTTCCCTGTAGATGCCAGCTTGAAGTTTGACGTCTGCTGGAAGGCCTTCCTCTGTGTCCCAATAGGATGTGGGAGAGGGCCTTCACTGTGATGGCACCTCAGCCGCAGAATTCCCTCCCCTTAGAGGCCCAGTTGATACTGGTGTCATTCCAGAATTAGAAGTAAATGCATGACATCTTACTGGTGTTATTCTGGCATTTTAAGTAACTGAGGCCATTTCTGCACTATGCTGTTGTAGTGCTATTATTCCACTTTCAACATCTTGTGGAATTCTGGGGTTTTTGAAACACATACCTGATTTTATGGGCATTTTTTTCCCTGAAATACATGGCTAGTGTTGAAAAGGTACAGCTTTCTGAGATAGGATGCACACTAGGCTATAGCTGATCTTTGGAGATGCCAAATAGGTATTTCTGTGCAGAAATGTGAATGAAGCCATCTCTTTTCAGTTTTTCTGTGGAGATCCTGGTTCAAGTTCCCGTTTAGTCATGAAGCTCACTAGGGCCATTTCTGCACTATACTGTTATAGTGCTATTATTCTGCTTTCGACGTCCTATGGAATTCTGGGGTCTGTAGTTTGCTGAGGCCAAAGAGCAGTCTGGGTGAGAATTCTAAATGCCCCCTCCCTAAACTGCAAACCCCAGGATTCCCTAGGATGTTGAAAGTGGAATAATAGCACTATAACAACATAGTACAGAAAGGGCCTGAGTTTTACTGTATAGAGCCTTTTGGGTGGATTTTACTGTGTACATGCACGGTTGTAATTGTCTGAAACTTTTCAAACTGGGTTTAAATTATCTTATTTTAACTTTTTCAAATCATTAAATATGTTTTTAGTCTGTTCATTTTTTAAAAAAAACTATTTTAAGTTATCTTAAAACGGTTAAATTGATTTTATTATACACTGCCCTGAGATCCTTAAACTCTAGGGCAGGATAAATGTTTCGAATTAAAAAAAAATGAACTAATAAAATTCCATTGAAATAAGTAGGATGTATTTCCAAAGTGACATACATAGTTTGATTTGAAAAGGAATTGGGTTTGGAAGGAGCTGTAATTCAGAAACAGACTATGTCCAAATCCTATTATTAGTCCCAAATAGAGTAGACCCATTGAATCAATGGGATTTATGTATGAGTTGACTTATCTTGTAACAATAGATTCAATGAATCAAGTCTAGTTGGGATTAATTTCAGTTTACATGTGCAGAAAGATCTTAATTCAACTCCAGTAAGGCTCCTAGTTAGTTAGCAGGGCTGGCCCTACTATTAGTCAGAATGAGGTGGTTGCCTCAACTTCTTGTAATGAACTGGAGGAGATGTGTGATCTGCGAGGAGATGTCACCATGGAATATGAGATATAAATGGGGTTACTGTTGTGTGTTGTGTGTAAGAGCTAGCATGGCATAGTAGTTTGAGCTTTGGACTACATCTCTGGAGGGAAGGGTCTGAATCCCTGCTCAGCCATGGAAACCCACTGGATGATGTTGGTCATGTCACATTCTCTCAGCCTCAGAGGAAGGCAAAGGCAAGCCTCTCTGAACATATCTTGCCTAGAAAACCAGATGATAGGTTTGCTATAGGAATGCTGTAAGTTGGAAACAACTTTAAGGTATACAACAACCCACTTTTGAGTCTATGGAAAATATGTAGGGTTGACCTAGGTAAGACATTTTGCTTCTCAAGGCAGAACAGCTATTGACACCTCCCACCCTTCATCCTCAACCCAGCCAAGGGAAGGTGAATTGCACTGACAGCCAACATGTTTTCCCATTCCTGGCAGTAGAAGGACAATACTGTAATAACAAAACAAATGGCTATTAATTTCCTGCCTTTTTGTGACATCCAAAATCTGTAGCCTGAGAGAACTGCCAGGATTTTCTTAATGATAGAGTGAGATACTTCATCCATGCCTGGAGAACTTGGGTGATTGGCTTGGACTCCAAAGCCATTAATGTGAGGGGAATAAAATAAGGATAGCTCATGCTTGAGGATGTTCCTGGAAATTTAATTCTCTGTGTTGACATGGGGTGTCCAAATCTGATAAGATCTTCTGGGATTTGTTGGACCCTAACAGAAACAGTGTGAGAATACACAACTTTCTGGACACTAAGATACTCATTCTTTGACAAAGCTTAGGGAAGTTTGTTTTTTGGGCTACAATTCCAAAGAGCATGCCATACCACAATCAGTAAGGACAGTGCAAATCAATCTTCTCTTTTCCAACTTTTTTCAGCTGTATTTTAAAATGTCCCAGTTTGTCATTCCTTCTCCCAGTTTCCTGCTTCATCCTCACCTTATTTCAATTGTTATAGACTGAGATCAAAATGCAAAAGTAGTTTGCGCTCAGTGAACTCAGCAGGACGGAGAGGAGAGGAAGGGCAGGATCTTATATTTCTCAGTAGACTATTGAGAAAATGGCTGCACTCTCTCCTAGCTTGTGTGCCCTTCCTCATTTATAACTTTTACCATCTTGGATCAACCTCTGATGCTGTATCCCAGATTTGCACATGCCCCAGGTTTGATCTGGAAAATATTGTAGGATCTACAATGCTGGTTGGGGGGATTTTGGGAGTTACAGTCCCAAAGTATAACTTTTTGATGCTGTGGGCAGGAGGACAGAGGGTATAAATAGGAAAATGTAGTGCATTCTTCTGCTGTTTGGGACTACAAAGGCCATGTTGAATGGCAATGATGGGATATGGAGTCAAGGAAAGGTGCTCCAGTTCCTTCAGAACTATGCATCCAAGAGTTCTTTAGTTCCTGTAGGCATTTGCTGTACATAAGTGAAGGAGCCAACAAGCAGGCATGTACATACAATAGTATTCATTCTGTAAATAAAACCTATAGCCTTACTGTACAGCCAGCTGTTTTTGCTGGGGTCCTGGGCCCCTAACCCTAGCAAATGTAGAGGGGTTACTGTAAATAAAAAACAAGTTGTCAGATGCTAAATGCCACAATATTAGCAGTGCAGCATCAAGAATGCCTCAGACTGAGTAACAGGGTTACTGTAGATAGTCTGAACAACCTAAAGCCATCTCCTTTCTTGTTTACCTATTATCTTCTGTGATCTAAACTGAATTTTTCCACCTCTTCCCTTCCTGCCAATTCTCTCTGTCAGCTCTTCCCTGGAACGAAACTACATTAGCTTACCACCCTGAGCAACTTTACAATTTTAGAATGGTGTTCTTATAAAATAGCTTTTCGTTTGTTTCTCTAAGCCACTGGTGTCTTTTCTCCTTAATGAGGATCTCTAGCTGCTGCGCATACCCTCTGTTATCAGAAACATCAGGTACAAAGACCAAAAGGATGTTACTCAAATGATGCACCGACAAATAACAGGCGCTGAAGCCTATATTTCAGAGGTGAGAACTGGCAAAACCACCTCTGAGTATTCCTTGCCTAAGAAAACTCTTAGGAAATTTGTGGGGTCACCATAAGTCAACAGGCGACTTGAGGGTGCGCGTGCACACACACACACGTGTTCGTGCATTTTCAGTTATACTTCCTTCTCCAACTAGCTGACTCTGTTGAATAGGTTGTGTTGCAGTCCCCATAAGTGTTGCTTAAAGCTTTTGCTATACAACAAATGATTACTTATGGGCCCAAGGCCTGCCTTTGAGTCACTTGTCTGATTACAAATACCTTGCTATGACACAGATTGCGAGCTGTAATTAATCCCTCCCTGTGATTCATCAGAAAGAGCTTTGAACTCAAATTCCTAAAAAGCAAGCAAGAGTGTCCTTACAGAATTAAGTCACATTGTGTTCCAAAATCAACTTTAGCTGGAACAAGGCTGTGTGGAGATTCTGAGTCAGGGGGAATGTCTGGGTGCCAAAACAGATGAGATGGGGTCAAGGTGATCTGAGAATAGGGTTGCTGGTGCTTTAAAAAGCATTAATAGGAGGGTTTGGATTGGAACCTTTGTGCTGGAAGAGAAAAGTTATCCCATAAGGGCATTTCATCCAGTCTTCATGGTGCTTAAATTTAAAGGCACTACAGAAAAGAAGGAGAAAACAATCCAACTGTCCTGATTAATCCTTTGTTACCCCATTTTTTCAGCTGCTTTTTCTCTCCTCCTCCTCGCACTTTCCCCTGTCATCTTCAGCTTACTTCAATTGCTGCAAACAGAGCTTGCAAAAATAATTTGCACATAATTATCAGGAAGGAGAGAAAGTTGGAAGCTTGCCTTTCCCAGTAGGCTCAGGCAAAAGCACACTACTGCACCCTTTCTTACTCTTACTTCCTTATTAAACACTTTTGCCATTTTGACCATGCTCCGATGTTTCTTGGCCACACGTGTACCACTTTTCATCCATGAAATGTGGGATGGCATGCAAGTGGGACTTGTGTGGTTCCCTGGACACTTCCCGTGTCCCCTTAGTGGTAGTGTTACACCCCAAAGTAACCCTAAGAGAGGGCCCCTGAATTGGCATGACTTCCCCCATATTGGATATTGGTTAACAAAGGTCAGTCGCAGTTAAAAACAACCTTGGCGTTGAATGGGAAATTCTTAACAACTATACCATCTCCCTCTGCTGAATGGGAACGTAGACAACATCATTTAGGCTAAAAGACTGACCTATTGTTTCGAGTCACATATCTCTAGGCAGACAATAGACTCACTCCTGGACACTGTCACTCCCCAAGCTACGTTGATGAACTGTGCATAGCGAAACAAACAACAACTATCAATTCGGAATTTTAAACCTATCGATCCCCTGGACTTTCCTGGGAGAAACAATACCAAGGAGGGGTCATGATATTTGCCTAACATTATATTCCGCAATCATCGTCCATTAACACCACTTTGCTAGCCGATACCTGGCCTGAGGATAGAAATTGGCTATAAAAATCCTCACCTTTTGAGCCTCTTTGGAGTGCCTCCCAGACTGGACAAGGGCCCGTTTCACTGCTATCAAGGTGTCCCACTCAAGCCTCTCAGACGCTGCTGAGGGCTAAACATGACTCACATCTCTTACCCTCCGTGAACCTCCGCTGCGGCCAGCCTTCCAGCCCCAGGATCCAGCCTCCCCTTGGTGCTTTACACCGAGCCTTCGCTGGTCTTCTCACTCTCTAGGAAGCCTAGACTAAGGTCCATATGCCCTCTCTCTCCCAACTGCCTCTTATTTCCAACTTCCTTTCTGTAGCCCTTGTGTGATTGTGGGATTATTGGTTAACGCGTATTGTGACCTTCTCTGTTAGTTTTAATAAAATTACTTTAGATTATTTCTCTGACTCCTGCGTGGTCCTGACCCCGTAGACATAGGGTTAAAGATCCCTTGCCCAGACCTCTCACTAGCCTTGAGTTTCTCTGTTAATTCCCCTAGTTTGAAGCCTGTTTGGGTGTCCTCAGGATACCCCCAATTTTCAGGGTAACAGTAGCGACTACCAGGAAGTCTTTAAAAATGGCACATTGCCTCCCTATTCTGAAATGGAACAGCGCATTCCACACATTGTCAGGATTCTACCACTCTGTTCTACTGCATGTGCAGATCTACCTTAAATGTGATGTGCCTGCTCGTTGTCTCTGTCATGAGTTCCACAGGGGAAAAATAGACATTATTTACTGTCTATGCAATTACTGTCTGTCTGTGCTTTTGAAGAAAAAAAAGATATCAGTTATAGGCATCCTGCTTCTAAAATCTAGATCAGGACCCCAGTGGGGACTTGGGAAGAGTTTTAACCCTTCAGCCGCTGCTGAGATTTTGAACTAGACCACACTCCTCCTGTACCTGCTCTCAGGTACAAAAGACATTTTGGGTAGTGGATAGATTCAGGCATGGGAAATCCAGGTTCAAATCCCCAGTGACAGTCCATTCACACCAGAGAGTTATAGTGCTACTATTCCCACTCTAAGTGCCATAGTTCTGTCCTATGGAATCCTGAGTTTAAAGCCCAGAGAACTCCATTGTCTCACCAAGCTACAAACCTCAGGATTCCACAGAATGGAAACATGGCAGTTAAAGTGGAATAACAGCGCTATAATCTGTAATGTGGATGGGCCGTGAGCCATGACACTTACTGGAGGACTTTGGACAAGTGAATCCCTTTCTCAGATTGGCCTGTCTTGTACAGTTGTTGTGAGTAGGGTTGACAGGTGAAATAAGGGACAAAGCTCCTGTTCTTTTAATGATTGTGTTGTTGTGTGCCTTGAAGTTGTTTCTGACTAATGGTGACCCTAAGTTGAACCTGTCATGGGGTTTTCTGGGCCTGAGAGGATATGATACATCAAGGTCACCAAATGGATTTCCATGGCTGAGATGGATTTTGAACCTTGGTCTAAGGGTCATAATTCAACACTCAGATCACTACACCATGTGGCTCTCTAATGATTGTATAGGAGAGGGAATTTCAGGTGTGTGACAAGGAACACCTGCTGAAATTTTTTCTACTCAATTGTTGGAGGGAGTGGGGCATGCCCCATATTTTACTTGGCAATTCCAGTTGTGAGGATGAAGTGCATGCAGTGTAGAGGCCATGAACTCCTCCTTGAATTCATAGGTGGGACATAAACAGAACTAATAAACAAGTCAGTGGAGCTTTCCTCCAGTGCAAATAAGCAGGTGTGGGATCTTCTGTTCCAATTAGGAACACAGAAGCAGGTGAAAAAAAGATTACCCATCCCTTCCACCTCATCAGGATCCGACTCTAAATGGGATCCCTTTGCACATACAACCTAATCTTTTCTTTTTTCCAAAAAATAATGGCATGCTGCATAAATGGTGTCATGTCTAATCTGGTCCACCCCCCATCACCCAGTTCTTGCTTTCCAGGATCTGATATATCTAGGTTTTATAGCAATGTTGGAGGAGAGTCCACTTTGAAAAGAGAAGAGAAAAGAAAACAACATTACAACCCTTTGGCAGGAAAAACTGCAAAGGGAGTTGGTTTCCCAAGCCTATCTCCACATTGTTGCTTTCTTCCCCTGCCAAGATGCACTTTCTGAATGGTCTCTTCCAGCTCTCCCTCTGTGTATATGTCTGTGTGGGGAAAGTGAAATGGCCTTTGACTTTTCTGGCTGTGTCCCAATCCTGCCTTCCCTTTATCAGTATAGAATCCTAATGCTTCCTCACTCCCACCTGATTGCAAGGAGAATAAGGAAAGGGGAGGTAGGGGAAGAGAGGCAGTGGGGTGTAGTTGTTTGAGCATTGCATCAAGAGTCTGGAGACTAGGGTCTCAATTCCTACTCAGCCATAGAAACCCACTGGGTGACCTTGGCCAAGTCATATTGTCTCAGCTTCAAAGGAAGGCAAAAGCAACACCCCATCTGAACAAATCTTGCCAAGAAAACCACATGATAGGTTCACCTTATTTGTATGTGCCTTCAAGTTGACTGTTGACTTATGGCCACCCCATGAATTTCACAGGGTTTTCTCCAGCAGAGAATACCCAAAGATGGTTTTGCCAGGCCCTTCCTCTGAAATATAGCTTACAGTGCCTTGTCTCCCATCCAAGTACTAACAAGGGCTGACCCTACTTAGCTTCCAAGATCAGATGGGATCTGGTGCATTCAGAGAATTTAGGCCCTCAGGTTCCCCATGGGTCAGAAATGACTTGAAGGCACACAACAATAACAAGGTAGGGAAAGATAGTTAAAGGATTGTGCATGACCAAGAGAAGTTGAACATTACTTGATTCTTATTTTGCTTTGGTCTTCTGTATGGAGAATTGTGTTCAGTCTTGGGAAAGTAGAACAAGTCGTCTCTAAAGGGTGACTTGTATTTTGAGGGAGGCCTCCAGCTGTTCCAGTTAATCCTCTGCAAGCCCAGAAAAGAGAACTCCTACTACTACTTTCCCCCTTTGTCTTCAGTTCACTTCATTTGCTCCAAACTGAGTTCAAAGTAGAGAAATAATGAAATCAGCAGGAGGGGTGGAACAGGGCAGAATCATGCCCTTCCCTGTAGGCTCAGGCAAAAGCAAACTGCTGCTATCTCTCCTAGCTTGTTTGTTTTTCCTCATTAATCACTTTTGCCATCTTGACCACACTCTGATGTTGTTTGGCCACATACATCCCAGTTTCCATCTGTGAAATGTTGGAGGAAATGAGGTAAGGTAAAGAGATGGTTTGAAAACTCGTACTGACTTTAAATGCATCCAAGTTTCCAGGGCCAGATGAGTTACATCTCAGGATTCTGTAACAGTTTGTGGCCATCGTTTGAGTTACTGTCTGTGAGCTCTGAAAATTCTTGAAGAACAGAGGGGGTGCAGAAGGCTGGAGAAAAGCAAGTATAGTTCATTTCTTATCTCTAGAAAGATGAGAAGTAAGATCCCAGAACCCAACAATCAGCCAACCTGACATCAATACAGTGCAAGATTCTACAACAGAGTAATGAGTGGTTAGTCTGTGTGCATCTTTAAAAGAAAACACTGATTACTATGAGTCAGCATGCCTGACCAATCTTATCCCCTTTTGTCATATGACTAGTTTAGTAGATCATGGGAATGTGTAGTATATCTTGATTTCAACAAAGATTCTTTTGTGTGTGTGTGTGTGTGTGCACGCGCCTTCAAGTTGCTTGTTGACTTATGGTGCTCCCATGAATTTCATAGGGTTTTCTTAGGCAAGGAATATCCACAGGCGGTTTTGCTAGTTCCTTCCACTGAAATATAGCCTACAGCACCTGGTGTTTGTTAGTAATCTCCCACCCAAGTACTAACCAAGCCTGACTCTTTTTAGCTTCCAAGATCAGACAGGATCTGGTGCCTTTACAGTATTTAGTTCCTGAGAAGTCCTGAGACCAAGTATTTAAGATATGCTTGCTCCGTGTATGGCCATACCACTAATTCTTGAAGTGGGTATACCTCTGTGCATGACCTCCTTGCCAGGGCTGCTGGTGGAGAACAGTGCCATGATAATGCTTTGCTTCTGGCAGTGCAAGGCAAAATTCTGCCCCTATGGCTTCTATGGGTGCAAGAACCTGGGGTCTGTGGCATGGAGTTGATCTCAAACTTCTGACTCTCAGATTTTGTGAAGATTTTGAAAATCCTTCACCACCCGGCATACAAACAACATCATTGCCATCAGAGCAAAGAAATTGCTATTTGTGTTGGAACATCTGCCACTACCAGGTGCTTCTTTGGAACTTGCTCCCCTCTGTCTTAAGACTGCCAGCCTTGTCTTCCAAGGCTGTTGGGACTTGTAGCTCCAGACTGAAAAGGCACTATACCTTTAAGTGCCACAAATGCATCAAAAAAGAAGGGGTGGTGGTGGTGGTGGTGAACTGAGGCCTTGGGGGTGCCTGTCCAAATTTGAACAGATTTGACAGCTCAGAAGTATTGTAGCAAGAAATGGAGGAGAAACCAGCACTACTCAGTGCAGATGGTGGGTTGCAGCCTGCCTCAGGTGGCAAAAGAGCTTTGGCGCCTCTGAAACAATCATACTCAAAAAGTGGTAATTCTGGAGTCTGGGTCAGTTTGGGTGAAGAGGTCCAGTGTATGATCACAGAACTGCATTCTAGGCCCTGCATGGTCCTGTTGTCCTGTTTAACATTTTTATATGAGTGACTTGGATGAGGATGTAGAAATGATGCTTATCAGATCTGTAGATGACAGGAACCTAGGAGTGGAACTAACACTATAGAAAATAGGAACTAGATTCAAAAGGCTCTCAACAGCCTAAAGTGAGACTTGACTTGCCAACAGCGCAAGTGAAACCAAGCTATTTTATTTGATCACAACCTGAATGTGAGCCAGCCATGGGACGTGGCTGCTAAGAAAAGCTAAAGCAATATTTATCTGTATAAGCAGAAGCACAGTGTCATGTAAGAGCTTCGTTCTAGGTTTTATACTAGCCAGCACATATCTGGAGCATTGTATACAGTTCCCAATGTGAAACTGCAAGAAGGAAATTGAAAAAATAAAGTGTGTCCAAAAGAACCACCAAGGCTGTGTCTAGAGTACACAATTGTAACAGTTTGATACCATGGCTCTGTCCTACAAATTCTTAGCATCTCTAGTTCAGGGAGGTGCAATTCCTTAGGACACACTACTGAACTACAGCTTCAGGGTGTTTTAATAAAGAGTTCTCAGGATATGTCAAAAAACTACAAACCCCAGAATTCAATAGGAGAGAACCATAGCAATGAATGTGATAGGAAACTGCAATTGATTTGGGTACAGTTTGGTGTTTGGATCTGGAAATCCAACTGTGAGAGGAGGAAGCGATTTCAGTGAGGATTAAAAAAAAAAATCAGAAGAGTTTGTTAGAGACTTTTGAAGAAGTGAGTTGTGAGAGTCAGACTGGGAATGAATGTATACTGGGTGCCTGAATTGACTAAAAAAAAAGGTCTGACATAACTCAGTTTGAATATTGGTATGTGGTTGGAACTGAGTGCTGAAACTTAATAAAGCCACCATTCTGTATGTTAAGAAAATAAAGTTGAACTATTGGTTACTTCATTAAACCTGACTCTGAGTGGCTTCCTTAAGCCTGGACCAAAAAGTGTGTCACATCTACCATTCTAGCAACCACTTGTAGAATAAATTGATCCATGCCAAGATCACCTGGAGGCCCAAGTCCCAAATCTAGCGGGGGATTTAAGCAGGGACCTTAGGGCAAGGTGAGTGGCAGCTATCCAAGGCTAGGAACTGTGGGGCCAGCCTCAAAAGAGGATCCATCACACCAACTTCTGTAAGGAACAGCTGGGAAAGCTAGCTATGCCTAGCCAGGAGGCAAGAAGATCTAAAGGAGACATGATAATAGTTTTCAAATATTTGGAAGGGAATCATAGAGTAGATCATGCAGGTTTGTTTTCTGTTGTTTCTGAAGGCAGAGAAACTTCCTAATGGTGCGAGCAGCTCAAAAGTAGGACAGAAAGCCCTGGCAGGTGGTGGACACCTCTCTGTATGCACAAAATTAAACGGGCTGGATAGTTATTTTTCAGGGATGCTGTAGTTGCATCCTGTAGCACAGGGTCTGCACTGAGCAAGGGGCTGCATTATATGACCTCAAATGCAGGAGTTTCAATTTGATGACTCTTCTTACACCTATACTACGGTTAGTTTGATATCACTTTATCTGCCACGGCTGCATCCCACGGGATCCTGGGATTTACAGTATGGTGAAGTACTTGGAATTCTTGATTCTAATACTGTAGTTCAGGGTAATGCACTCAAGCTGTCTAGCAGGGAATTCTAAATACAGCACCAAACTACAAATCCCAGGATTTCATAGAATAGAGCCAAGACATTTCAAGTATTATCAAACTGCTATAACAGTACAACATGGATACACTCAATGAGTCTATGAAGATTTTTAAAAATCAGAACTGGAACCCCAGCTACAAGGATCATAACAAGGCTGAAAACTATGGTGTCCTGAGGAATGACAGCTCCATCTACTCTATGAGCATATTTTAACAGGACATAGAATCACAGAGTTGGAAGAGACCACAAGGGCCAAGCCCCTGCCGTGCAGGAATACACAAAGCACTTCTGACAGATGGCCATGCAGCTTCAGTTTGAAGAAGGAGATTCTACTCAAAGGCAGCGTATTCTACTGAAAAAAGCTCTTGCCGTCAGAAAGTTCTTCCTAATGTTTAGGTGGTATCTCTTTTCTTGCAGTTTGAAGCCATTGCTCCATGTCCTAGTCTCTGGAGCAGAAGAAAACAGGCTTACTCCATTCTCCATATGACATCTCTTCAAATATTTAAACATATCATATCAACTCTTAATCTCTTCTCCAGGCTAAACATATGCAACTCCCCAAGCTGTTCCTCATAGGACACAATTTCTAAGACTTTTACCATTTCAGGACATCCTTGAGAGCTGGCAAAAAGCAACATCAGGGACACTGGATTATCAAAGCTTGGAAAAGTTATTTATTTGGACTTGGCAGCTCCCAGGGAGCTGGTATTTTAGTGAATGAAAGTGTAAATGTATTTCCAGAATCCTCCAGCCAGCCATGAAAATTTTCAAAGCTCTGTGACAGCTGACAAACAACAACTGCTGCTCAAAATTAGAGTTTTCCTGTTCTATCCGAGGAGCTGGGGTAGGTATATATATTCATATATTCAGTGAAAATTTACCGAGCCTGGAAATAGTCTCAGATTGCCAAAGAAGTGCTGCGAACAGACAAGGCCTTGGCCCTTTCTCACCCCCTGCTGTTTCCTACTCCCATCCCCTGGTGAAGTGAGACCCACATCAGAAAACCCCACCCCAACCCTGTTATGTTCTGGCCCCCATAAGCCTCTTTCTGTCTGTAGATCTGGGCTCATATCCAGGCAAAACTCCGGAGCACGGCGTGATGCCCGTGTGCTAATATTTAGCTTGGGCGTAAACGTCTGATCCTGTGAACCAGGGAGCGGCTGATTTTACTGCTGTCCTACGCCACCTCCTGGAACCCCATGTTCCAGTTCGCACAAGGGCTGCATGCTGTTAGCCTCCGTGCATCTGTTTTCACTTGGGTTGCAGTGTGTTTAAGCAGGGAGAGGGAAAGATTTCTATATGTGCGTGTTTGCGGGGGACAGATTTGGTGAGACATGAAAGGGTGTGAAGAACAGATCTATTTTTTTCCTCCTCTTTGATGTGTCGCCTTGATCTTTTGTTTTCGTTCTTGGAAAGGGAAGGCAAGAGTCCGGCCTGTGAAAAGAAAAGAAACAAAGAAAGAAAACTGTGGAGGGAAGAGTATGCTAAGATATAAATGAACAATGTCTCAACAAAAAATGGGAATGAGCAAGACTGCTGATTCTGATCCTATGTGTGTCTCAGACTCAACCAGTCTTCTAAACAGCCTGTTGTTTTTGTTGTGTGTCTTCAAGTTGTTTCCAACCTATCGTGACAAGAGTTTTCTGGGCTGAGAATGTGTGGTGTGGCCAAGGTCGCTCAGTGGGTTTCCATGGCCAAGTGGGGAATCAAACTCTGGCTTCCAGGGTCATAGTTTAACACTCAAGCCACTACCTAATGCTGGCTCTTTCTTAACAGCCTCCCTCATTTAATAACTATGATGGGCAATTTGCATTGTACTTATGGATTCGTTACCTAGAATTATGAATCCATATCTGCTCCATATTCAGTTATGCTACACGTTCACAATCCTGGTACTATTGCCACATTCACAAATGCCACCCAAAACTCACCTTAAACTCCAGGGAGCCCCCTTTTTTTCATTATTTTTATTGTAGAAAGCAATAAATCATGTATAATTCACATACAACCAACATTTCCTTTTCTTTTTCGTAAGTCACAAATAAATGCATTTTAAAAAATCCCCTTGCTTCTTCCTCCTATTATCTCCCCCTCCCCCCTTTCTTTCTTCCATCATCGTGTTTTTCACCTTGGAATTATAACTATACCAGAAATATATTTAATCCTATTAAGTGAGAAATTTTGAGTAAATATTATGAATTCTGAGTTGTTAAATGTAAACATATTATTAACCGATATATTATAAATATATAAGGTATATATGACACATAATCCCACATTATTTGTATTTGTATAATATTACTATTATTGGTATTATCTATCTATATATTTAACATAATATAATTTGTATATAATCAGCTCTCCACATTTGCAGGTTTCACTTTTGCAGATTTGATTATTCATGAATTATTTGCTGTCACCTCTGCTGCCTCCCTGTGCCATTTTTAATAGGGAGTGTAAGTCTTATGAGACTGAGAAACTGTGAATGAGGCTTGTAAGTCCCTCTTAAAAATGGTGCAGGGCAACAATGGAGGTGGCAGTAAGCCCCACCAGCCACCCACTTCTGCCTTGTGAAGGAACTCTGATGCCTTAAAGGAATCCACAGTGGGCTGAATATGGTGATCATACTTTTTTGTGTGTTAAATATGGTTTGGGGAAGCCTAGAGGGATGACTGTACTTTAATGTCTTCACAGTAATTTTTGTTAGTAACCTCTATTTCAACTTGGTTTCAATAAAGTCCAAAATCAGTTTCCATTTGTGTTCAAATGTTTGGATTGGTATCTCCCCCCCCGCCCCATCTCTAACATGTCCAATACCTTTTAAAAGCCATTCTAGGAGCCACTCTGAGTGATGGAGGTCTGCAATACAGTTGAGCAGGGTGCTTCAAGATGATGTAAGCAGCCCCCTCTTGCCCTCAGCCGTGGTGGGGTTGCATGTGACCCTCATTCCTTGAGGTCATCTGGAGAGGTCTTCCTGCAGGTGCCAGATACACCTGAGACTTCCTCACAGTTATCCAGGGTGGAGCATTTAGTGTGGTGACACCCATGAGCTCTTGAATTTCAGTGCTCCCTCCGGTAAAAACTTGTAAAACCTAATTTCAGGGACTGCCCACTGACGCCATGCTTACTGAGATTTTCTGAGAGTTGTAGTCCAAAAAGTAACTTTTCCATACTCTGTCCCATTCAGACATGCACCAACAATTTTTATTTTTAAGCATATGTGAAAGATTTACCTCTTTTTTTTTTTTTTGCAAGCATTCCCAGTTGAGTTCTGCCTTATGTTCTGTTTTAAGAAAAAGGTAAACACTTCCATCTTGATTTGGTGTATTGTTTTTATTGTGCGATTGTGATTATTATTGTATACTGCACTGAAATCTTCAGATACTGTATAAGTGGATGATAAATATTCACAAACGGATAAACAAAGCTTAACCACTTCTTGGCAAACAGACAAACAAAACCACATTCAACCCCACTGCTTTCCTGTTCTGTTTGCACATGAGTTCACAAAGAAGATTCACAAAGAGGTTTCCACCTCCGCTTCGCCTGCAGGTGGGTGTGCATTGACTTCCTGATGGTAGCTTCTAAGAGAGCTGCTTCAAGGCAAACAACAGCCCGAGGTTGCCCATTAGGACCCATTGTTCTATATCAACAAAGAATGCTAGAGGGAGAAGCACTTTGCCCAAGAAAACATCTGCTTCCTGTAGGATTTTCCAAACCATGGGTCTGGATTGCCTTTAAATATCAAAAGGACCCCAGAGAAATGTGAGCCTCATTGGAGGTGGAGCTTTTCTGGTCTAGAAGTCCAAAGTGTGGTGAGGAAGACAGCAAGCCAGCTTCAACCATGAGGTCTGGCTACCTACTCTACCCAATAATGTCTGAAATACTAATTGGATTTCCCTGCTACCCAAGGAAGATAGGAGAGAGCGTGTACTTTCTAAATGGCCATATAACCTTCCGTTCTTCAAATACACAAATAGTCATGATTAAGTGTAGTAGCAATGCTCTAGAGTGCCAGTGTGGTGGTTTGAATGTTAGACTAGGACCATTTCTGCACTAGACTGTTATAATCCTATTATTCCACTTTCTTTTCTTTTCTTTTTTAATGTTTTTATTAAAGATTTAATTGCATAAAAAACAGAGTGGATATACCCCGTTGAGAGCTATGTCACACCCTCTCCCCCTTCCATATTTATATTCTCCAGCTGAATCTTCTTTGTTTCCATTTACCCAAAAGAATGACTATTACATTTACATTTATATTTGCAGAAGAGAAAAACAGTTACATTATTTCTTTCTTTGGTTTCATGTACATTCATGTTTTTATCCAATGCAAAACTCCTCTCCATTCCCTTGCAAAGTTCTGAATAGGTTTGCTATTATTCTGCTTTCAACATCCTATCGAATCCTGGGGTTTGTTTTTTAGGGATGGACATTTAGAATTCTCAGACAGAGAGCTCTTTGGCCTCAGTAAACTACAAACCCTAGAATTCCATGGGATGTTCAGAGTGGCATAATAGCACTAAAACAGTGTAGTGCGGAAATGGCCAAAGTCTAGCTGCTAGTAGCTCCCCGGTGCCCCAAGTCAGAAGTGAGACAAAGCACTGTTTGTGCGTTTCTAGAATGACTGAGTATATTAGGGACTGTGCTTAGGCAACTTATGAAAAGTATAACTATATGCATAACAAGTTTTACACTACTGTAAAAGGGTATGTGTGTGCCAAAAAAGTCAGTCTACAAGTACAGCAGATGTGAAAAAAAAAGGACAAGTCTCTGTGTGTGCATGTGTGTGCAATGCACTATTGAGGATTAACTGGTCTCTGTAAAAGAGTGAAGCAAAGTGTCTTCCCCTGTAATGCCTTCCTCCAACTTTGGACATAGGAAACATTGGTTTTCCTTTTTTCAATGCTTTTCCTACTCAGCTTCTCTGAATGTTCTGTCATTGGCACAGCAGGTGCATGTCCTTTAGCAACTATGAGTCAGTTTCTCAGGTGAGACAGTGTGAAAACACAGCATTAAAACAGAAGACATGTGTGGCCTGAGGGATCTGTGATAGGGAGAGAGAAAACTGTAGGATAGGACAAGGAAGGGCATGATGTTGAGCGGTGTGTGTGTGTGTGGAATTCAACGTCTGCATGTAGATCTAAAGGGGGTCACAGGGTTTGAGAACCACTGTCTTAGAGTAAATCAAGCCTGAACTCTCCTTAGAGGCCAAGGTGACTAAACTGAGTCTATTGTACTTTGGCCATGTCATGAGAAGGCATGACTGACTAGAAAAGACAATAATGCTTGGTAAGGTGAAGGCAGTAGGAAAAGAGGAAGACGGCCTTACAAATGGATGGACTCAATCAAGGAAGGCACAGTCCTGAGTCTACAATATAACAAGGTGGCTTGGAGATCTCCCATTTATAGAGTCGCCGTAAGTTTAAGTCAACCTGATGGCAATTAGCAAGAAAGGGTTTGAGGAATGGCCCTTCCCCCGCCCGCCGCATTTATTTATTTACAAGAAAGGAATTTTTTTTAATGCACTGTACAATCTTTATTCTTTGCTTTTGAACTGTAGTTTTTAATACAATTTTATGGACAGTTGAAAGATATTTTAAACACAACCTTTTGCATGTTTTGACCTATATGTGCTTTAAATTGTATTTTTAATTTTTTAAAGCCACTTTGAGGCCCAGCTTTGAGCAAAAGGTAGGGCATAAATAAAATGATACAACGCCATGCAATGCGATGCAATCTGTACTGACTTATTTGGGAGTCAGTCCCCTTGATGCCAGTGACACTTAATTTCTTATTATTGTTGTGTGCCTTCAAGTTTCCAACTTACGGCCACCCTAAAGTGAACCCATCTGGGGCTGAGAGTGTGTGATACATCCAAGGTCACTCAGTAGGTTTCCATGACCAAGCTGGGAATCAAATCCTGGTTTCCAGGGTCATAGTCCAATGCTCAAACCACTACACATGCTACAGTACTAGGTAAGTGCTTTAGATTGTGTAGTAAATCTGCCTAAACTGAATGTGCAGGTTGAATTGTCCTAAAGTTTTTTGTGTGTGTGTGTGAATTATTTTCTCTATTAAATTATCCCTAGGAGTGTTGGTGCACATATGATCTTGCAAGAGACATTCCTCCTGGTCTTTTTCTCCCTTTAAGAGCAGGGAAAACAGATAACATTATGTTTGGAACATTTTCCTCCTTCAGGGTTAACAGGGGCAGGAGGGGGATCTTAGTCAGCAGGAGGGCGAAATATTAAGATCTCTCCTCCAAGGCTGTTGTCTTGATTCAAGTCAGTACAGTCTGTGCTGGTTTTAATAAAAGAGAATGATGTCAAGATAAGTGGCTTAGGGATCTGCAGCTTCCCGCCCATCGTTGCCATTGTATGTTTCAACTGGCAAGAATAGATTCTACCACGAGGGGGAGCATTGGGACCATTCTTGGCTCTAAGATTTTATAAAATGCCTACTTTTTGGATGAGAAAAAAGAATTTTTGGGCCTTTCTGCACTATGGTGTTATAGTGCTATTATTCTACTTTCAACATCCTGTGGAATCCTGGGGTTTGTAGTTTACTGATGCCAGAGAGCTCTCTGGCTAGAATTGCCTCTCCCTATACTGCAAACCACTGGATTCCATAGGATGTTGGAAATGGAATAATAGCACTATAACAGTATAGTGCGGAAAGACCCTGTGTTTCCCCTCCCTGCCCCAGATACCTTGCAGCTGGGTGCTGAAATGAGCCCTTTTGGTCATTTCTCTGTCACTCTGCTTCTCATTGCTCTGTTGTTATTTTTAATTGCTGTCAAGTCGATGTTGAATTTACGGTAACTTGAACATTAAGGGAAAAAATGACCAGAGTTGAGTTACATAATTTTAACGTAGATGATGAAGACATTGGAATAGTTTGAGATTTTTCACACCTTGGCTCAGTCATTAATCAGAATGGAAACTACAGTCAAGAAATCAGAAAAGGACTAGTACATGGAAGGGCAGCTATAAAGAAATTAGGCACAATCCTCACGTGTAAAAATACATACCGCTATATGAATGCTAAAAGTCAAGATTGCCCATGCCATTGTATTTCTGATTTCTATATATGACTGTGAAAGCTGGACAGGGAAGAAAGGTGATAGGAAGAAAATAAGCTCATTGGAAATATGGAGAAAAGTTCTGTGGATACCATAGACTAATAAAAAGACAAAGGTCATTTCCATTCTACCCTGTTATAGTGCTATTATTCCACTTTCAACATCCTATGGAATCTTGGGGTTTGTAGTTCAGGGAGGGGCATTTAGAATTCTCAGTAAACTACAAACCCCAGAATTCTACAGGATGTTGAAAGTGGAATAATAGCACTATAACAATGTAGTGCGGAAATAGTCAAAGAAATGGGTGCTAATCAAGCTTGAAATCTCCCTAGAAGCCGAGATGACTAAACTGAGGCTGTTGTACTTTGGCCATATCATTAGAAGACCTGACTCACTAGAAAACACTATGATGCTTGGTAAGGCAGTAGGAAAAGAGGAAGACCTTGTTACATATGGATAGACTCAAGAAAGCCACGGCCCTGAATCTGCAAAACCTGAGCGGGACAGTTGTTGATAGAGTGGCTTGGAGATCTCTCTTCCATAGGGTCACCATAAGTCGAGATCAGCTTGATAGCAACCCTTCTCCAGTATTCAGTCTGGCAAATCTAGCTCTGCAGTGGAAGTAAAATGAAGACAACTACCCCTCTTGTATAAGAATTTTTTTTTGTCCCTAAATTTCTAGCACTGCAGTAACATAAAATGTTAGTTGAGAATTGAGAAAGACAGCTTAGGCATCCAAAGAAAAGTGTTACCTTGATCTCTGGGGGTCCTGGGAGGGATGCCCAAATAACCAAACAACAACAACAACTTGGGGAAAATTAGCTGGAGCACTCACTAAAGCTAGCGAGAGGCAGGGTAACTTAGCAGGATCTTGCAACCCAGCATCTACGGGGTCAGGTCAGTCAAGCAGTCAGACGGTTTAAATTAGCAAAAATAAAGTTTTATTGGATACAGACAAATATTAAAGACACCACAGTCACACAGCTAACTGGAGAATCGGAAATGGGGGTTTTAGAGGGAAGTGGGTGATACGACACCTATCTCGTAGTCCTGTAGTTTGAGAGTGATGTTGGGGTAGAGGGAGAAAGCTTACTGTGGTTCGCTGAGGGGAGCTCACTAAACAAAGCGGCAGCAAGGCGGTCTGGAACTCGGGAGCGATCCGAGGAGGGTCTCGGAATCAGGGGTTTTTATAGGGTGAATTGTGACTGCAGGCCATACCTTACTCGGTGAGAACAATGCGATTTAGGAGCAGGACAAAGCTTTGAAAAGGTCAGAGTTTAGCATGATTGGTTTAGGGTCGAATTAACAATAGTGTAGCCAGTATGCAAATACGGAGCGCTTAGTACAGCTTTGTGAGGCTACCTGCTCGGGGCCGGGAGCCTTTGTTAGTATCGCGCATAAGCAATGAGGTGTTTGCCGGAGAGGTCCCTGAAGCGATGAGCTGGCGTTATCTGGCCTGCCTGGGTGGAGAATGGAATGTCCAGCAATTATCGGCCGCGCCTGTTTACGTGCTTGTCCGGAGGCCTCGCAAACATGTGGAGCGAGGTGGCAGAGGAAAGCCGAATGGTTTGATATCAAAACGATATCAAGTGCTGTCTCCAGGTAGGCCTGAACGGCAGTAACAAAAGGGAGAGGCAAATTTACTAAGGGAATGTGAACACAGAAAATATATCAGTTCAGGGATTGAGTGTTTTTCAGTATGTCATTCTCTTGCAAAGCTAGAAGCTGGAGGAACAATTCTGATGTGGGGACAATGTCCACATTTTACTTCCCTCCTATGACTACAAAGAAAGTTTGAGATGGCTGAGTCCCAAACTAAAATTTACATTTCTGTCTTATGACATTGTTTCTTCACAAAGAACGCTGCTTCTACCTACCTTTTCAGAGGTGTAGGGTGTGAAAGGCTTTGATGCAATACCACTGGCTACTGATTTGATTCCAGTCCCAGGTTAAAGGCACTGGCATTGATTCTGAAAAAAGTTTATGGCCCTGGAGAATGGAAATTCCAGATAGTGCCTCCATTTCACACATGGAATAGTGTGTCCACAGTTCAGGAAAGATATTGACAAGCTGGAATGTGTCCAGAGGAGGGCAGACAAAATGGTAACAAATCTGGAAACCATACTCCTTGAAGAGTGGCTTAGGAAGCTGGGTATGTTTAGCCTAGAGAAGAGAAGGTGAAGAGGCAACATGCTAGCTATGTTTAAATGTTTGAAGGGATGTCATATGGACGAGCCTGTTTTCTGTTGTTCCAGAGACTAGGACATGGAGCAATGGCTTCAAACTTCAGGAAACATTTAAATATTAGGAGGAACTTCCTGATAGTAGGAGCAGTTTGACAGTAGAATATGCTGCCTCGGAGTGTGGTGGAGTCTCCTTCTTTGGAGGTTTTCAAGCCGAGGCTGGATGGCCATCTGTCGGGCGTGCTTTGATGGTGCATTCCTGCATGGCATGAGGTTGGACTGAATGGCCCTTGTAGTGTGTTCCAACTCTATGGTTGTATGATTCTATGATTTGCTTTTTTGAATCTCCTGCCTTGCATTCAGATCTGATGTGTTAAGATTTTTTCATGGAGTCTTCTTGAGAGAAGCCTCCCCTCATCTACCCATTCAATTCAAAGAAAATTAAAACAGGGCATTCTCTGCTGTTGCTCTAAGATGATAGAATTACATTCTGAAGCAGATAAGCAACGTTACCTTCCTTATAGCTTTTTTGGGGGGGAAATTGTCTATTTGGCTAAGAAGGCATCTGGTTTGATGGCACTTTCCCATCCATTACCACAGTTGTTAATTTTGTTTGCTTCATTTGCAAATTTGTGTACACTACCTCTTAGAAAGGTGAACTTTTTGGACTACAACTCCCAAAACCACCCAGCTTAATCCTCCTACATAATAAATAAATATAGCACTTTGATGCCACTTTAAAGGAATGGTATCCTGAGATATGCAGTTTTGTCAGTTTTTCTGTTGGAAAATTCTATTATTGCAACAAATTACAAATCCCAGGATCCCATAGGATGGAGCCATGGAAGTTAAAATGGTGTCAAAATGCTACAACTATGTAGTGTGAAAGATCTTTTAGAGATTCTGTGAGTCAATGAAATGATAACTTTTCAAACCGAAACACTACATTTTATTGTGGCATTAAGTTGGTGGACTATATTCCACTTCAGCAGATTGGCCCTGTTTCTGACTAAATCTGGACCCATCCCTGCTATCAGTTTAACGTTATTTGACTTTTTTTTTAGTGTTTGTAAGCAGATTATGTTTGGAGAGGTGTCAAATAAAGGTACATAAGTTCAGGGTGAAAAGAAAGATAAGACAGGAAAATAAATATTGAAACACAGACAGGACAGAGGATTAGCTCTGCCAAAAGTTGCTTACTATATGTAATCCATGATTCTCCATGAAAACTCGAGTAAATTTGTTCGGTCAGTTCAAGAGAACAACAGCCTGCATGGAAGCAACTTGCTTCTCCCGTGACATAAAAAACCAACCAACCAGCCCTTCACTCAGAGAGTCGGTAGAGGTTTCTATCTCTCCTCAGCCTGACTCAGATTTGGCAGGTTTCACAACCTCAGTTTGCAAAATCTGTTCAACCCTTCAGCTTCTCAACCCTACTGGCATTCCACCCAGTTTGTGCCCCAGCCTAATCAGCACATGCCTTGAAGGTTTGTCCCCTTTTAGATCAGTCTGGGAGGCCCCACACTGAAAGCATCCTTTCTGGCTCTCCAGTTATGCAGAAATCTGTATGTTTCTCTTCCTCCCTGCCTTTCTCTTTCATTAGGAGAATTTGTTTGGCAAAAGGCTTGCAGCGAGAGGAAGGGCTCTTCTGTTTTGTTCCTTCCTTTTTTTTTTTTTAATACTGTCCCAGGTAGAATTAATATGTTGAAGGTCAGAGGCAGGAACCGTGTGGTCCTCATGGTTTTGTCAGGCTACAAGTCCAAGCCAGCATAATCAGCGATAAGGAATACCAAGGACTGGATTTGCAAAGACGTAGCTGTGTTAGCCTGCTTCAGCATAAAGGGTATAAGGGAATCCTGTAGCACTGGAAAGAGATTACAAAGAGAAACAGGTGAATTAGGATATACAGTTGGGCCTCCACGTTCATGGGTTTAACATTCACAGATCTGAGTTTCTCCCACCCCTTCCCACCCCTTCCCCCTCCACCTCAAGCAACCTCTTTTTCGGGGGAACCTTCTCTCTTGGTGGCTCCAATCAGGCTGCACAGACTTCTAAAAAAACCTGCCTCTGATCCTTCTCCTCTTCCACCAGCCTCTGCCTAGCCAGCTCATACCCACGGACAGATTTCTCAGCACCACCAACCCTCCCTTGATGCCCCACACACCCCCAAGGATAGGTGAGAGAGAGGAAGTATGGGGACACCATGCCAACCCACCACCCCTTCTTCCCTCTCCTTTCCCTGACCTGGTTTGGACCCTAGGTGCCTGCTCTCCCCACCATGACTTGGCCCCCCTCCCATGGACACACACAAACATTTTGATATGTGCAGTTTTCCCACTTTTTGCAGGGGTTCTGAGTCTGTCATTCTAGTGACTGTGGAGGGCCAACTGTATTCACAAACTCCATCCCATTGGCAGTGACTTGAACAAAGACAAGGACTTACCCTCCAACATTTCGCAGATGAAGACTGGGACACGTGTGGGCAAGCAACATCAAAAGCTATTTCCGTACTAGACTGTTATAGCGCTATGATTCTCCTTTCAACATCTGGCCGGCCCCTCCCAGAACTGCAAACCCCAGGATGCCACAGGATGTTGAAAGTGGAATCATAGCGCTATAACAGTCTAGTGCAGAAATGCGCAGAGTGTGGCCAAGTTGGCAAACATTATTAATGAAGAAAAACACACAAGCCAGGAGAGGCTGCAGCAGTTTGCTTTAGCCTGAGCCTATTGGGAAGGGCATGATTCTGCCCCCTCTTCTCTTCTCCCCCTCACTGAGTTCACTGAGTACAAACTAGTTCTGTACGTTGAACTCAGCTGGCTGAAGCTGAAGTAAACCAAGGACAAAGGAGGAAGTAGGAAGAGGAAAGGGAACCTGAGATGTCTTAAAAGCAGCTGAAAAAGTGAGGTGACAGAGGATAAATCAGGACTGTCCTTGTGAAATTGGGACAGTTGGAGGATGTTCAGCAATGCATATGTTAAAACACCTAAAACACCGGTGTCATACCAGTGATTAAGTGGAATTCTCATGCCTGATTTGTTGCAGTACTTAACTGGTCCTATATCCCTTATCAATGCACTCAACTAAGAACTGTCCCTGACAAAACAGAAGAGATGGAGAGGATGTGCTACTCCTATAACTGTTTTCTGCTTAGGGAAAAGGCACCTTACAAGTGTCCAGAGGAGGGATAATTCTGAAAAACAAAAGCTAACGATGTTGTTTCGAAAATGTGTTAGTTCCTTTGAGTGCCCTCCAGGTGGAGCATTCCTGTAGAGCAGGTGGTTGTGGGTGGGGGGGAGCAAGGTGGCTGCGGGATACTTGATATCTCTCAGGTGAGGCAGCCTAGGCCTCTTGGTCTCTCTTCACTGCCTGCCTTTGTTCTCCAGCCCAGTCCATCTCCCTTGGCAACGTGATCCTATCTACCTGCGAAACTGGAACATAGGCACTCGTTGCACACAGCAGTGACCTAGAAAGTGAGCTCTTGGCAGTCAGGGCCTCTTCCCACTCACCCACCCCCATCCTGCTCTCCTCTTTAGCCTATTCCTGCAGCAGTAGTGGTTTCATGTAGCCCTGCTCTGGGACCTGACCCAGGTTACTCTGGCCTCACTAAGGCCATTTCCGCACTAGACCGTTACAGTGCTATTATTCCACTTTCAACATCCTATGGAATCCTGGGGCTTGCAGTTTAGAGTATCATGTAGAAAGGCCCTAAATAAGTGATTGTCTGTACATCAAGTTTTTAGTCTCAGCTAGAGCATAATCATTGTAAATTTCTTGTCTACACTCATTGATTCAATGATGCTACTCTGGATAAGACCATACCTTCCAACTGTTTTGATTTGCTAGGGGCAGTCCCAATTATTCCTCCGTCATCCCATTTTTCAGCAGCTTTTAAAATGTCCCAGTTTCTCTCTCCTTCTCCAACTTACCCACTTGATCCTGAGTTTACTTCAATTGCAGCAAATAGTGGCCATTTCTACCCTACACTATTATAGAGCTATTATTCCACTTTCAATATCCTATGGAATCCTAAGGTTTGCAGTTTAGGGAGGAGTGTTTAGAATTCTCAGCCAGAGAGCTCTTTGACCTCAGGAAACTACTAATAATAGCACTATAACAGTATAGTGTGGAAAGGCACTTATTGAAACTATTTTTAAAACACTGTCATTCTACTACATTGCATGGGTGGCTTATATAAAAGAGTCAGCTTAAAACAAGCAAGTAAACAACCATGTTAATGACTTAACATTATACACATATACTGTTGTTCCCACAGGGTGTTCAATGCAGTGACACCTACTATGTGGAATGCTGTTCTATCAGAACTTTGAGATGTTTCAGCTGTCCTCCATTTTTTATTCCAGTTAAAGATGTATTTATCTGAGAAAGACTTTCTATTTAGTCTAATCTGACATTTATTTCTTAACCTTGGAAAGAATGTGAGTGCTGTGTTCGTGTTTTGTGTACGTTTTACATTTTTATGGATATACAACACTTTGTAATTTTAGGATATAAGTGCTATATAAACATTTGCAAATAAATAGGAGAGGATAAACAAATATGCAATTTTACAATAGAGAGGAAGGCAGGCAGACAGAGAGACAGACAAACAATACGCAGCAGTGTACATTGCCTTGGGCTTTTATGGGGAAAGTCAGGATGTAAATATTTTAAGCAAATAAATTTATTTAGTCAGCCCTTGACAAGCTGACTACAAATACAGAAGACAATGCCTTAGAGCACGCAGAGAGTCCCTTCCCTCTTCACTGAACAGACAGGGCTTGTTGTCATAGATGTGAGGTCAAGGCTTTCAGGACAGACGCTGTAATTGCAAAACTTAATGTGAGGCAGGTGTTGTTGTTGTTGCATGCTTGGAGTCATTTCTGACTTATGGCAACCCTAAGGCAACCCTATTAAGGGGTTTTCTGGGGCTGAGAGAGTGTGACATGCCTTAGTTACATCCTGGTTGGATTACTGTAACATGCTCTACGTGGGCTGCCCTTGAAGAGTATTCAGCAACTTCAGTTGGTCTGAAGAGTTGCAGCCAGATTGCTAACTTAAGCTGAATACAGGGAACACCCAACCTCCTTATTGCAACAGCTCCACTGGCTGCTGGTCTGTTTCTAGGCACAATTCAAAGTATTGGTTGTGACCTGTAAAGACCGGCAAAGCTCAGGTCCAGGTTCTTTGAAGGACTGTAGAGATCAGGGTTTGATTACTTTGCTTGGCCATGCAAACCTACTAGGTGACACTGGACGTGTCACATACTCTCAACTCTCAGAGAACCCTGTGATAGGTTTGCCTTAGGGTTGCTATAAATTAGAATTGACTTGAAGGCACACAGCAACAACAACAACAACAATTCTTCCTTACAAACCTACCTGTACTTTGAGATCTTCTGGGGAGGTCCTTCATTCTGTCTCACCACCCTCACAGGTACATCTAATGGGAACCATAGGAGAGGGCCTTATCCGTGGTTGCCTCTTGCCTCCTTCCCAGAAAGCTTGGACTGGCACCCTCTCTGCTTTCTTTATGGACACAAGGAAAGATCTACCTGTTTTGACAGGCATTTGATGATTGATTGTATAAGATCAGTATCACTTAAACCACAAGGCTGGATGTTGTCAACTGTTGGGAGGAAGTATGTGTGTATCCACACGTGCATGTGTTTAATGCTGTGTGTTGTTGGGTTTGTTTTAATTTTTAAATTTTGTGTTTTGTAAATTTTTAATTATGTATCCTTTTCATTTCTTGTCAGCTGCTTTGACTCTCAAACTAGGAAAAAGATGTGATGGAAATAAATACATAAATATTTATAATAAAAAAATAAAAAAATAATTATAACAATAAATAATAATAATCCATACCTGTATACCAGCATTACATGTATTCTTGAGCTTGATAGTCAAAGGACAATAAAACTGATGATAAAATGAGTGACAATAAAACAACAAATGACTCAAACAATGACAAAACATTGGGGATTTCAGATAAGACTGTCACAGGAACATAGGAAATCGAAATCCCCTATGTACCAAACACAGTATTGCCAACTGACAGCAATCATCTCTCCAGTATTTCAGGCAGGATTCCAGCAATCTTCAACAGAACTTTCCTCCTCTCCTCTTCATCTCTTGCTTCTTTTTTTAAAAAATATTTATTTATTAAATTTAAGAGAAACATAATCTGATCTGGTGGACCTGAGCACATATTTCCTGCTCCTTAACTCACAGACACCAGGTTCTCAAAACACCGAGTCTCTTCGGGCTACACTTTCATTTTCACTGATATCTGTTCTTCCACCCACTGAATAAATTGTAGCAATAGGTAATAAAGCAATTAGCAATAGATACTTTGTAATAAATCTAAGCAAATCCTAGTCCATTTCTGCCCTACACTGTTATAGTGTTATTATTCCACTTTCAATATCCTATGGAAACCTGGGGTTTGCAGTTTAGGGAGGGGTATTTAGAATTCTCAGCCAGAGAGTCTTTGGCTTCAGTAAACTACAAATCCCAGAGTGCTACAGGATGTTGAAAGTGGAATAATAGCACTATAACAGTGTAGGGTGGAAATGGCCCTAGTACCGATATACTGTTGCAATAATCAATCAACACTGGATATTTTGTAGCAATTACAGCCAAGTTTGGCAGAGATACATGGTAGCTGTTTCTACAACCGTTAAGTACATTGGTTCAATACCCATCCAGCAGACTTAGCTCATTTTCCATGGCAGGGGCTATACATCCTGACACTAAAACACAAAAGGGCTTGGACCCCCCAAGCCTAACTATAATTTTTTAAAAAAATGAAAAATATATATCATTCTATCATTATGAAACCGCTGGAATTACTAGTAACCATAACCACAGATTATTGCATTGTTAGGTTTCTTATTGTTCAAAAAGCCCATAAACAGTTTCCAATCTTTCAAAAAAGCTTCTGTTGGTTTATTCTTTGAAGCCCACGTTAGCCTGGCAATTTGGTCTAACTCATCAACCTTAACAATCCATTCTTCCATCATCGGTGCTTCAGTCTATTTCCGTTTGAGAACTCTCCTCTTTGATGAATTTGTCTAATCTCTTCTTAATCCCATCCCTGGGTTCAAAGCAGGAAAGCCACAAAATTAGGCAATTTAATGAATGGCTTTAAAAAAGTAAATATCAGATGCAGCCTATTTGGACCTGTATGTGTTGTATGAAGGGAGACTTTAGCCCTATGCAACCCTTTCCCCTGTGGTCCCAATCCCAATTGAAAGGAACAATTCTTGCTATGCAGTTTGCACTGGGAAAAAGCCTTCCATTCACATGAATGAGAGCTTTTCCCCCAGTGCCAGTGGTAAGCATTGAAGGGCACCTGTCTGAAGGACAACAACCACAACATCTCACAGCGTATAATTTGAATTGGCCTTTGCCTTCCTCTTAGGCTGAGAGAGTATGACTTGCCCAAGGTCACCCAGTGGTTTTTACAGCTGAGTGCAGATTCAAACCCTGGTTCCCCAGATTCCTAGTCCAACATTTAAACCACTACATCATGTTGGTTCACCAGAGTGTTCAAAAATATATATTTCTCCATTTTAATTTGGGAAAGGCTGCCATGTTTCTCTTCCTTTCAGTTTTTCCCAGAGTAACCTGGTGCCTCTTGATTTTTCATATCTTAGGCCGTTTCCACACTACACTGTTATAGTGCTATTATTCCACTTTCAACATCCTGTGGAATTCTCAGGTCACTGAGGCCAAAGAGCTCCCTGGCTGAGAATTCTCAATATCCCTCCTGCAAATCCCAGGAATCTGTAGGATGTTGAAAGTAGAATAGTAGCACTATAACAGTGTAGTGCAGAAAAGGTCTTAGACTTCCTCTTAGGCTGTTCAAATGTGGGGAGTCTGATAGCTCCCTTGTCTGTTCCTCTATGAGGATGGGGGTGAGTGTCAGCTGTGAGTCAGAAGACAACTCCTCTGGTAAGGTTGCAGCTGTACCAGGAACAACCAAGCAAAAAGATAAATACTTAAAAAAAAAAAGTCTTGCTTATCAGCTGCGGTCACCATGTTATCAACTTATTTCCAAGTTATGTGTGCTCGGCTCGTTTATCAGAGTTTGGCAACTTGACTCAGTTTGACTTGGAGATAGAAAAATCCCCATTACACTGCCTGAATAATTCAAATTTCCTGCCCTAGACTGGCCTTATAAGATATGTACTCTCCCCTGGATGTGACTGTTTATGGAGAGAGTAAGAATAATGGCTGGACTCCTGCATCAGCAACTTAGGCCCTTTCCGCATGAGATGGCAGAAACGCCTTGTGGTGTCGCAAGAGCGTAGTTTATGACTGCGTTTCTGCAACACTGCGTTTCGCATGCTCCTCCACTTGAGCTTTCTCCTTCCACACTACAGTGTCCATGACCACTCCCCTGCTTCACCTTTACCCTGCCTCTGCACCTTTGATTGGATGCTTCAATTTTTTTAACTTTACCAGACATGCATGGGAACATCTCTATGTAGAAACAACATCATGGAACTTCTGGCCCCATTTGAAATGTGACAGCAGGGCAGCATTTCATGGTCTGTGGGTGTCTGGGGAGTGGAGAATGTCTGCCCCTAGCATGGCTAATGTCGCCAGCACCGTGGGCTCTACAGTGCTCACTCCTGGGCTTTTAAAACACTTCCTGGGTATCAGGATGGGATCTCCAGTTCCCCACAGTGCGCTCTGAGGACTTGAGCTGTCTGCCCTGCCCACTCTGGGGGCATCTCAGGGCCACATGGGAGGGCCAAGTACAGGGGGAAGGTAGTCTGTGGCTGCCTAGGGAGTGGAGGATGTCTGCCCATGGCATGGCTACTGTTGCCGACATGACATAAACGGCTAATAAAGATGTTGTTTTTTCACAGTAAATGTGTTTGTGTGGTACCTTTGCTGCTACTAAAGAAATGCCCTTGTCACCTGGCCCATCCCCTTTACTGAAAGGGAGAAGAAGCCACAGGGAGAGGGTAAAGATCAGATTTTATTGGGAAACAACAAACAGCAACATTTATTAGCAAAGTATATAAAACGAGAACATGAATAATCCTAAGCTTTACGTGTATTAGTCAACTCTCATGATGATTTTAAATTTTTAACTTTGGACCACTAACATCTTGAGTAGATATGGTCTGAAGTCAAACTGAACAGTTTTCAGTTGTGCCCAGGGACTGCTGTAGTGACTGCAGATCCCATTAGTTTCGTAGAGTGTTTCCTGAGGTAGGAAGACCTGTGGCTCCCATCATGCCTGTGTGCCAGATGGACACCCTGCTCAACTACAGTATACATGATGCTTTCTGTTGTTGGGGGGGGGGTGCCTTCAGAGTACACTGTAGAATCCATGAAGTCCCTGGTCAGGCAGAAGGAGGTGCAGCCAAGTACCTAAAAAGATGGAAAAGACACAAAGAATTTTTGTTCTGAAGTGACTGCAGGTCCCATGAGGCTTGCAGAGTGCATAGCAGGGAGGGCCTTCATGTGGAGGGGCATCTTGGCTGGTCTGTAAGGGGGAGAAGGGTGGGTAAGAGGAGGTCAGTGGAGGTTTTGAGGGAGATCAAAGTGACTGCAGGCCCCATGAGCCTTGCAGAGTGCAGAGCAGGGGGGCTTTGTTCAGCGGGGCAAGATGGGCAGTTTCCAGTGGGGAAATGTGTGGATGGGGGGGTTAGTTGATGTTTTCAGGATGGTTTGAGGGACTGCAGGTCCCATGAGGGTAGCAGAGCGCATATCAGGGGGACTTTCTGCAATGGGACATGTTGGGCAGTTTCCAGGGAGGCATGAGTGGGTGAGGGGAGGTTAATGGATGTTGTTTTGGGGGGAGGTTGAGCGACTGCAAGTCCCATGAGGCTGGCAGAACACATAGCAAGGTGGTCCTTTTTGCAGCAGGACTTATTTGGCAGGGTGGGGGGGGGTTGTTTGCCAAGGGAAGATGGTGGAATATTTTTTGGGGGGGATTTGATCCTTTTTTGGGGAGGCATGTTTGGCAGGGTGGGAGGGGGGTTTGGTTGGCCAAGGGAGGGTCGTGGATGTTTTTGAGGAGGGATTTGAGCAATTGCAGGTCCCTCCCTAATCTGCAAACCCCAGGATTCCATAGGATGTTGAAAGTGGAATAATAGCGCTATAACAGTCTAGTGTGGAAATGGCCTAAGTAACTTCTTGAGGGCCAGTGTGATGTAGTGTTTTGAGCGTTGGACTACGATCCTGGAGAACAGGGTTCAGTTACTTGCTCAGCCATGGAAACCCACTGAGTGATCTTTGGCACATCACATACACTCAGAGGGGTTTGCTTTTGCCTTACTCTGAGGCTGACTTGCCCAGGGTCACCCAGCATCTGAACAGGGATTTGAATCCTAGTCTCCAGAAGCCTTTAATAACTAAACAACTAAATAAGTACATAAATAAATAAATATTTGCATACTTAAATATGTATTTGAAAATTTAAATATTTTAAATCTGAGTTAAGGTTTGAGGGTCCCCAGCCCCCAGTGTCTGTCTGTCTGTCTGTCTGTCTTCCTTTCTTCTTTCCCTCCCTCCCTCCCTCCCTCCCTCCCTCCCTCCCTCCCTCCCTCCCTTCTTTCTTTCTTTCTTTCTTTCTTTCTTTCTTCCTTAAAAGACCAACAGAAACAGTTTGGAGGGCACTCTCGCTGGAAGACCAGTACTTTAAATGTCTGTATTGCGTACTAGCATCTTTACCCGGTGTTGCCCAGGGTTTTTATTTTAAGAACTCATCAAACTGTCTTCTCCATACTATCTACTGTGTGAGGCGAGAAGACCTTGTAACTATGTTGTGTATGTCACTTTAATTCATCTCACATATGCCTCCCAAAAGTTTTCTGGCATTCTTATTGATGGTAGGCCTCGTCTCCATAGCAACCAGCTAGGGCCAAGAGCTGAGAATTCTAACGGACCCTCCCTAAGCTGCCAACCCCAGGATTCCATAGAATCTTCACAGCCAGCCAATCGTATGAGGTCTTCTCGCCTCACTCAGCCAATCGTATGAGGTCTTTGCCTGCCTGACGCAGACAAACAGACAAACTCACAGACATTGACTTTTATATAGTAGATTATGTGTCTCTCTATTCATCACCCAGGAAGATTGTATTAGTCTAGCCAGGAAAACATTGATTCTGGACTATAACATCAATAGATTCTTAAAACAGCCAGTTTTGCCCAAATTATGTTAATGCCAGTTTTACGGATGGTTAACTGGATAACTGATGCTTCCGTGGTTGCATGCTCTGTCTTTGTCAGCCTACTGCTTCCTCCACCCCTGTTATTAATATCCCAGTGCCCACATTCTGCAACGTAAGCCCTATGAAACACAGTGGGTTTTTATTTCTGAACAAACATTTAGAACTGGACTGCCCACAGCTTTGTTGTGGCTTGTGGCTCAAACAAATCCCAGCAAGAAAGCAATATACAAACACAAATTAATTTATTTCATCTCTAGGTCTTCCTTCCTCCAAGAATCCTTTTCCTCCCAAACTTCCCATGAATGACTCTGAGGGAATAACTTGCCCAAGGTCAACACTGCAACGGAAACTGGTGAATTACAATCCATCAAAACACTTCATCTTGACTTCTACAGACTGAACTGGGATTAAGGTTCTTTTCTCTCAGTACATCCACTAATTAGATTGTTTGTTGTTGTTAATTGCCATTAGGTCAGTTTTGAGACTTCTGGTGACCCTGTGAATGAGAGACCTTAAAGACATCCTGTAATTAACAGCTCTCCTCTGGTCCTGCAAAATCAGCTTCAGCTTCTGTTACTGAGTCAACTCATCTATGGGCCTTTCCACACTACACTGTTATAGTACTATTATTCCACTTTCAACATCCTATGGATTTTAGGGAGGGGCCCTTTAGAACTCTCAGCCCGAGAGCTCTTTGGCCTCAGTAAACTACAAACAACCCCAGAATTCCACAGGATGTTGAAAGGGGAACAACAGCACTATAACAGCGGAAAGGCCCTATGATGTAGTCTTCCTCTTTTCCTACTTGCCTTCAATTTTACCTAGGATTATTGTCTGTTCTAACGAGTCATTCCATCTCTGTTTATGCCCAAAGTATGACAGCATGCGTTTAAACATCTTGGCCTCTAGTCAGATTTCAAACTTGATTTGATTTTGGGCCCATTTATTTGTCTTTTTGGCAATCGGTGATATCCGTAGAGCAGAGCTCTCCAAACTTTTCATGTTGGTGACACGCTTTCTAGAGATGCATCATTTTGCAACACAGTAATTCAGTTTTACTAGCAAACTGGAGGTTAAACTAACCCCTTATAAGAGATATAGACACATACATAAATTGTAATAACAAAATGCATGGGGACACAACACATTTTATAAAAACCTTTCATATATTTTTTAAAATATGATTTATAAATAATAATATACATTTCCAAGATTGTAAAACACACCAACACACTTCAGGCGATACACTAATGTGTCACTGCACATTGTTTGGAAAGCCCTGCCCTAGAATATTGCAATCACTAACTGTTTTCTGAATGACAATTGTCTCTATATTTTCTGTACTTTCTGCTTCAATTTTTCTGTAACCTCACTGCTTTGCCACCCCAACCATGTGTATATAGGGTGAGTCCAAAGTCATGTGACAGTTATATTTATTAATGCAAGATGAAAATATGAAAGATGCTATAAAATTAAAAATGGTAATGCAGTTACACTTTACAAATTACAAATCTGCAATTCAATAATAAAAATAAGCAATTAAAAACATTTCTGTATATATTAACATGACCTTTAGAGGCAGTATACTATAGTAACAACACCAACCTTTTTAATGAGGAGTCAGAAATCAGATTTATATTCTTTGTAGCTGATGTTTGTCATGGTTAGTTTAGTTAGTTTGCAGCTTCTCTGTCTAGGAAGGTAATTAAGTCTTGTAGGTATGTTTGTCTTCTTTGTATGTAGTCTTACATCTATATTGTGTTAATAAAAATATTTTTAAAAAATAACAAATATAAACAAATAGAGGAGTTAAACTAGTAGTAAAATCAGTTAAAAATAAATTAATACTTAAAGGCACCAGATCCTGTCTCATCATGGAAATGAAGCAGGGTCAGCTCTGGTTAGTCCAAATATCAGGTGCTGTAGGCTATGGCCATTTCCACCCTACACTGTTATAGTGCTATTATTCCACTTTCAACATCCTGTGGAATTCTGGGTTATGCAGTTTAATGAGACCAAAGAGCTCTCTGGCTGAGAATTCTAAATGCCCCTCCCTAAACTGCAAACTTCAGGATTCCATAGGATGTCGGAAGTGGAATAATAGCACTATAACAGTGTAGGGTGGAAATGGCCTATATTTCAGAGGAAAGAACTGGCAAAGCACCTCTCAGTACTCCTTGTCTAAGAAAAACGTATGAAATTCATGGGATCACCGTAAGTCAACAGATGACTTGAAGGCACATACAGACAGAAGCAGCATGCTATCAATGGATGTTCAGCATCAGTCACTGTCAAGTGACTTTTCCCTCATCTTGTATATAAAACTACACTCTGGATAACACATCTGTATCAGATCAAAAGTGGGCTGCCATCCATGACAGTTTATGCAGTGATGAAATTTGTTATTTGTTAAAAAGTCACCAGATTTGTTCTCATGGCTCTGTTGGGATTTGAGTCATCCCAGCCCAAGTCTATCCATTATGCTGTAGTAGTCTTCCAATGTGAACTTTGATTGCTGGAAAGACGGCCTCCATTGTTGCCCCAACAGAGGTGGTAATAGTGTGTGAGGACATGGGAAAGGGCCTTCTCTGTTGTGTTGTTGTTTTGTGCCTTCACGTCATTTCTGACTTATGGTGACCCTATCATGTTTTTTTTTTCTGGAGCTGAGAATGTGTAATGTGCCCAAGGTGATCCAGTGGGTTTCCATGGCTGAGGAGGGAATCGAACCCTAGTCTCTAGGTTCATAGTCCAATGCTGAAATGACTACACCATCCTGGATCTCTCTTGTGGCACCCTCATTGTGGAATATTTCCCCCTTAACAGTTGGCACAGATGTTGACTTCATTCAGTGTCAAACTTAAACAAGGCTTTTGCTAAAACATTTGAAGACTAACAATTTTATCCAGTTTGTACAGTTTTATCTTGTTTTCATTTGCTAAATGGTTTAGTATTTTTCTAGACTGCCCATTATTATTATTTTTTACAGCATCATATTTTTAAACTGCTTTGGTCAGACTCGACCTGGAATGCTGTGTCCAGTTCTAGGCACCATAGTTCAGGAATGATATTGATAAGCTGGAATGTGTCCAGGGGAAGGTGACCAAAATGGTTGAAGGCCCAGAAACCATGAAACCCCATGAAGAGAGGCTTAAGAAGCTGGACATAT
This sequence comes from Ctenosaura bakeri, assembly GCA_948474755.1. Taxonomy (NCBI): domain Eukaryota; kingdom Metazoa; phylum Chordata; class Lepidosauria; order Squamata; family Iguanidae; genus Ctenosaura; species Ctenosaura bakeri. The sequence goes on along the minus strand of CAOLHI010003071.1, from coordinate 38,069 downwards.
TTAGCCTGGAGAAAAGAAGGTTAAGAGGTGACATGATAGCCATTTTTAAATATTTGAAGCGATATATATATAGAGGATGGAGCAAGCTTATTTTCTGCTGCCCCAGAGACTATGACATGGAGCAATTGCTTCAAACTTCAGGAAAAGAGGTTCCATCTAAACATTAGGAAGAGCTTCCTGATGGTAAGAGCCATTCAACAGTGGAATGCACTGCCTAGGAGTGTGGTGGAGTCTCCTTTGAAGGTTTTTAATCAGAGGCTGGATGGCCATCGGTCGTGAATGCTTTGATGGTGGTTCCTGCATGGTAGCAGGTTGGACCCAATGGCCCTTGTGGTCTCGTCCGACTCTGTGATTTGATGATTCTATGATTCTATTAAAATTATTTAAATTTATTTTATTGTATGCTGCACTGAGGTCCTTGGATATAGGGTGGGATATAAATATTTTAATAATTAATACATTCATTATTGTTACGCTCCTTCCCTGCCACACAGAGAGTTAGGATTGTGCAATCAGGAGCGTATATGTCTTTGTGTGTTCCTGTACAAGACTTCCATCCCATTTTTAAAACAACTGTTATCTATTGTGTGCACAGCATTTATTTCAGTGTTCTTGAATCAGCTGGCACAGCGAATATCTGATATATTCCACTTCTCTGTGGAAGGAATTCAGCCACAGAAACTCCCTGTATTCCTTTCTCTTTCTCTCTCCCTCCCTCTCTCCTCCCTACTTGTTTTTCTCAGCCTCTCCTGCGCACCCTCCCCTTCTCCTTTCGAGCGGGCAGCGTCCCAACTAGCCAACAGAAAATAAAGCAATATTCAAACTCTCTCCTCAACACCACCACCCAGTCTGGCGTTACCATGGATCCCCCAATGCCCTTCTGGCTGGGTCTGCCTGCCCCTCCCAGCCACCTGTTGGGGGCTCATATAACCCGCCCCTCCCTGTCCCTATGTACGGGCTCTCATGGGATCCTTCTAGACAACAGCAGGTACCTGTGAAGGCGAACAGTTCAATAACCAACAGCCTGCCGGAGCCAGGGAGCAAAGAGAAGGCAAGGGATTTATCTGTTGCTCACTACCAGCGCCTCCCTGGGCCTGTCTCCATTGCTGGTTCCCCACCTGCCAGACCCTGGTCCATCCGGTCTCCAGCCAAGCTCATAAGGTGACAGGCAGGTGTCCTTGGACCTCCCTGGACCACGCTCCGACAGGTATCCATGGACCCTACATCATCAACCACCTTCCGGATGCTGTAGACTGTCACTTTCCCGGCTGGTTTTCTTTGCAGGTAACATAGGAAGGTCTGTTCTATAGTGGCATTGCCAGGCAGTCCCAGTTCCGAAAAGAAGAGCTGCGTAAGACTCTCTCAACTAGACGCCAACATTGCTGGAATATTTTTCCAGGCCTGCCTGCCTGATCTTCTTCTTTTGGGATATACCTCAGTTCAGATTGTGTGGCATCCTTCCATTTGAAGATTGTGATTTTGAATCCTTACCTTCGTCCATTTTCGTAAAGGACAGCCTGTCTTTGAGTGTTGCTGACTGTAAGACGTACGCCCTGACCCTCCCAGAGGACAGTGGAAGAAGTCTGTGTCCCTGCTGGCTAAGCTGAGGGCCATCTGCCATGGCCTCTGCAGGGCTGGAGATTTTGGCCATGGGCTTGTGCATCTTTGGTTGGGTAGGAACCATCCTTGCCTGTGCCCTGCCCATGTGGAGGGTCTCGGCTTTCATTGGAAACAACATTGTTGTGGCGCAGATTATCTGGGAGGGGCTGTGGATGAACTGCATTGTTCAGAGCACAGGGCAGATGCAATGCAAGATCTACGACTCTATGCTGGCCTTGTCACAGGATGTCCAAGCTGCCCGGGCCCTAATGGTGGTCTCAGTGGTGCTGGCATTTCTGGCCTTGTTGGTAGGCATCATGGGAGCCAAGTGCACCAACTGCGTGGAGGACGAAGGGGCCAAGGCACGCATCGTCATCACTTCAGGTTCCCTCTTCATCACTTCGGGGCTCCTCACCCTCATCCCTGTGTGCTGGTCAGCCAACTCCATCATCCGTGACTTCTTCAACCCAGTAGTGGTTGAGCCGCTCAAGAGGGAGCTGGGGGCTGCTCTTTATGTTGGCTGGGCAGCTTCGGCGTTGCTGTTTCTAGGAGGGTCACTTCTGTGTTGTTCCTGCCCACCACGAGAGGATCGTTACCCAGCCCGCATTGGGTATTCTGTCCCCGCCAGGTCCAGTGCACCTCCTGGCAGTGGGATCGATAAGCGGGACTATGTATAAGCAGCTGTTTTGTGCGTGAGTGTGTGTGCATGTGTATGTGGGGATACATAGATTTGCCAGATGTTGCTAGGCCCAAACCCTGATGGAAATTCCTGGCCCAAGAGGTTTTACAGTTGAGAAGCGGAACAAAGGCCATCGGACTGGGTTGTGACCTCTGATATCTGGCAATTCTGGACTGTGTGTGTGTGTGTGTGTGCGCGTGCATTCACGTGCTTGTACAGACAGAGTTATATGTGAGATTGAACAAGCAGGAGATTGGGAAGGCCTGAACAAATAAAGGGATATGTGAGGGAATGAGCAAACAATTATGAGAGAGATGAGTGCCCCAGCAAGCACAAGTGGAATGCAGATGCAGGAGGTTGAGCAAACCAGAGCAGGAAGATAGGACAAGTATACAGACAAGTTAATGGCTAAGCCAGCAAACGTGTGTGGGCCTGGGAAATCTCAGTCCAGATGAGTGAGGATACATAGACATTTAGGAACAAAAGCAAGAACAGACAAATTAGATATGAGAGAAACAGGAAACAATATTAAGAACTGGCTTTCTTGTAAATGGCTTTCCTGTTAAAAAAACAAAACAAAACAACAGAATGATGTGGATTCAAATACAAAGAGGCCAGTGGGAAATATAAAGCCAAAGAACAAGGGAATTAATACCGAAATGGAAGAGTGGGTAATGGATGCTTTTATGACTGAAACAAGGAGGGAATGAATGGGATTGGGTGTCTGAAAATGAAATGAATCATACAGAGAAATGGGCAGATAAAGTAAACCCAAGCACAACCTGACACTGAGCGGAAATGAACTGTGAGGGAAATGAATTACCGGAGGGAAGGCTGCACCACAAGGCTTGGGCAGAAATGATAGGATAAAATGGCTAGCAAGAAACGAAAGGACTGGGTTGGTGAGTGTATGTGAGGCAGGGTGGCAAAAGACCCTGGCCTTCCCTTGCCTTGAACTGGTGCTCTTTGCTCGCGGGTTAATAATTTGTCAAGAATTTGGCTTATTTCCAGGGGCCTGAACAAACAGAGGGGGCTGTTTTTACACCAACTGCCCACCCATCAAGAAGGAACTCTGTCTCTTCCACACTCACATACATTAGGCTGTACTTTATAAAGTTTGGGAACAGAAGGACTGAAGTGTTGCAGCTCCCCATTCCTTCTAGTATTGAGACTGGAGTGAATGTGTGGACAGTGTTGCCAGACTGAAAACTGGAGAAGGCTCCTGTACATTTAATGGTTGTATTTAAAAAAAAAAGGAATTTCAACAGGTGTTCCTAGTCTTGCAACCAGGTAACATGCAACACCTGCTGAAACTCACACTCCTACATAACTTTTAAAGGTACAGGAGGATTTTCCAGTTTACACACTTACATCCCTAGCACAGCGAAGGATTTGTCCCTTCACCTTCCCCAACTCCACCCCAGAGATTTCCTGAGGAAAAAAGAATGAGAAGGTTTCTGAGATACCCTTGTGTCTTTTCATTATTCCACCCCCCCTCCGCCAAGCCAGCACTGTGTTTTGTGATATTGGGAATTGTATTATTCAGATAAATAAGAGAAATATTGGTAACCCAGATGTGTTGATTGTCTTTTTGCAGTGGGAGAAGGGATTGTGGGGCTTTAAATATCAAAGGGTCGCAGAAGATATGGGAGCAAGTAGATGTTAGGGAGTGATGGTGTGTGTGTATATATATATATTTGCCTTTAAGCTGCCTGTCCACTTATTGTGACCCTGTGAATTTCATGGGGTTTTCTTAGACAAGGAGGAGTACTCAAAGGTGGTCTTGCCACCTCCTTTCTCTGAAATATAGCCTACAGCACCTGATATTCATTGGTAGCCTCCTATCCAAGTACTAGCCAGAGCGGACCCTTCTAAGCTGCCAAAATCAGATAGGTTCTGGTGTCTTGAGGGTATTCAGGCCAGTTGGGGTGATGGTAAACACATTTTTGAAAAATGGTTTGTTGCTAACAGGAATAATGCTGGGAATCGAGACTATACAAATGTTGCACATTTGACTTAGAAGCCCCTTAGTAGGCTAGTTATTCAAGAAAGGCACTTTACGTAAGTTCAGGAGCACTCTTCCTCTGCTGTCTTATGCATGTTTTGCCAGTCAGTAGAGGTTTCATAGCTCCCATGAGATGGAGATTGAAATCAATCTCTTGCCTGCGAGAACACAAAGGCACTGAAGCAATTGGGTAAGTCAGTTTGAATGTAATAATGGTTCATTGTTTTAAACAGGGATGCAAATCATGATGCCCTCTCAAGGCTGCTAGTCAAAGTACCAGCAACCCTAGCCAGTATAGCCAATAGTAAGGAATGCTAGGCTGCACAGTTCCCATCCTATTTCAGAAAGGCAGGTGCTACAGCTCATGCCTGCCTCTCATCTGTGTATCTTAGACTTTGAAGCTCCTCTGCTAATCCTTGATTGGTAACAACTGTTGAGCGGTCAAACAGTGATGACTGAATAACACTTCAAACATGTCCAGAGTCACCCTTCTTTCAAAGGAAGAGAAGAAGGAACCACTTTAATGCATGAGAGAGAAGATCTGATGTTTACTCTTTTATAAAGGTTCTGGGACAAGGTTCAAACTAAGCATCCCAGTGAGAGTGCTATAAAACCAAATACTATTATGGGATGGAAAAATGTATTACAAGGGTGCCCAGAATGGAGGAGTGCATGGTAAATATGCCAGATAGCTGGTGTTGAGGAGGAAAGATATGTCAGAAACATGTATAGAATATGTATGAATGCCATATGTATGTCATATGTTGGCACTGACTAAGACCCACTTCATCAGAAGCTGCTTTTGGGTGGCTCAGGCACAAAGGGAAACAGATATGGTGTGGCTGTGTGGAAAAAAAGGAGGTGTGCATGACTAAGAATAGGGATGGTATTTTAGGGAAGACAAAATGTTTTTGGGAAGAGCCTTGAGAAATCTATTGGAGGAAGCCCTAAGGAATGTATGTTGAGTGTTAACAAGAAGAAAAGTCTTACAGAAATATATAAGTAAGACCGAAAGCCTGAAGATGAGGGTTTAGTTGCACAACTTGAACTGCCAGGATCTAGTAGCTAGCATGGTCAGTGCTGTGGTCAGTGATCATGTTGGCTGCAGGACTAAGAACTTTAGTCCAAAAAAGTCCTCCCTCCAGTTTTTAGCCTCAAGTGGCCTACTCCATCTCAACTGCCACTGTCCTAACCTCAGACCGAAAGAAGAAGAGGCAGCACAGTTCCATTATGCCTAGGCCCAGAAGCAGACAAGAGGCCCTGCATCCATCCCAACTGTCACTGCCCCGGTCTCCAAAGGAGAGAAGAGGCAGGCTCTGGGGTTGAGAGTGTGTGATGTGCACAAGGTCACCCAGTGGGTTTCCATGGTTGAGTAGGGAACCAGACCCCAGTTTCCAAGGTCATGGTCCAATGCTCAAAACACAACACTAAGGCATACCTTCCAACCTTTCACAGATGAAGCCAAGGAGACATGTGACCATCAGAGTGTTGTCAAGATGGCATACGTTTTTAATAGGAAACAACACACATGATGGGAATTACCCCCACTGAGTTAATTGAGTGCACACCACTTTTACACCTTGAAGTTCTATTGCACCAATTGAAGTAAACTGAGCACAAAGGGGGAAAGCAAGGGAAGAGATGAGAACAACGGGAACATTTGAAAAGCAGCTGAAAAGTGGAACAATGGAGGATTTCTCAGGATTGTCCCTGCCAAATCATGAAACTGGAGGGTATGAGGATGTCTGGGTCTGAACTGATTTGACATGAATCAGTAAGGATTTAAGACTCACAGTTGTTTAGCAATAGTAGCAACAAGTTATCTTTAAATTTATCCTACTGAAGTAGAGCAACTGTGGAATAACGAGAAGTGGATTTTTGTGTGGAAGAGCTATGAATCAGTGTCACCATCATCACCATCTTTATTTATACCCCACTTTTTTTTCAGGTTAGGACTCAAAGCGGCTACACATTTCAGCACTGGTACTCCACACAGGGGATTAGAAACTTTTGTCCATTTCATCCTCTCATGAAAATAATGATTCATTTCCATAATTTTCTCCCCATAGCTGTGGATGGGGAGATGAGTATTTTTGCATAACATTCCCTCCTTATTTGCACATCTGAAAGTGTTTCAAAGAGTTATTCTGCACAGAAATATACATGCCAATTTCTTGGCTGTGAAATTCACAAACCACCTATATATACTCTCCTGTCACGAGTTGTCAGGGTTGGCAGGGATATTCCCGATTAACACTTTTTCAGCTGCTTTTTAAAATGTCACAGTCTCTTCTTCTTCCTCTTGCTTTCCCCATTATGTCCTCTGCTTACTTCAGTTGCTGCAGAATAACTTCAAAGGGAAAAATTAGTTTGCACTAAACTAACTCAGTGGGGTGTGGAGAGAGGAGTAAGAGAGTAGAATCTTGCCCCTCCCAGTGGGCTCAGGCAAAAGCAAACCTCTGCAGCCTCTCCTAGCTTGTCTGTTCCTCATTAATAGTGTTCGCCATCTTGATCTCACTCTGATATTGCTTGGTCACCCCTGCCCCAATTTTCATCTGTAAAAATGTTGGAGTGTAGGCATATTCCCTCACTAAGATGGGAAAAGGTCACTGAATTTGGGCCAAACAGAAGGCAATGAAGGGACCCTAAGGGCGATCTAGTCCAGCCTCCTAATAGAGGGAAAATCAAATGACACTTGTGACTCAAAGCACCATGAAAAGGAGACAGCAGCGAGGGGCCTCAAAAGAACATTTTGTCCTTCAGGACTCTCAGTCTCTTAAAGCATTCCAGATCACAAGTTGACTTGAGGGGTGACACAGGTTTCTTTTTGGGGAAAAAAAGCAAGTAGATACTAAAAATATTATCAATACCGCAATTGTATTTCTGGAAAGTATTTATCTGCAAACAAGAAAGAAGTTGCTGCCACTAGACAGTGTTTTGTCAACACTTCCCTGTCAGTTGGGAGGTTGCCTATTCTCTCAGATGCCCCTTTTCAAAGTCTCACGCACACACACACACGCACATTTTCAGAATATTTTCCTTTTGAGGGATCTCAGGTGCTAGCTATCCAAACACTGAGGAGAAAAACCTGGCAGGCTGGCTTCCCTCCGCTACAGAAAGCATGTGCTTTTGCCACACACGCGCCCCCTCCACCAACTCCAGCTTTCTTGGATGTGGTCCCAGTAGTCGACCCCTCTAAGGCGAGATCCCTGCCTGGCTTCTTGGAGGGGTACCAGTACATTCCAGTGCCAGGCCGAGCCTTCCGCAGCCAGGCACGTAAGGACTGGGGAGCCAGGCTCCTTGGCATGAGAGAGAGTCTCCTCTGACAAGATTGGCATGAGGTGGGATGTAGAGGGAGGCTGGAATGGAAGCGTGGTGAGATGAGGGTGGGGGAAAGAATGTTTTACTTTGGATGAACCACAGCACGGGGACTCTCTGGGGAGATACACGTTGGGGTCTGTGTGCAACCTCCAAACCTATTGCCCTCTTCCTTGCCTACATTCAGGATATCATCTATTGTCTTGATGCCTGCAATTCTTTGCCCTTTTTCTGCTATGCTCAAGACCCCAGTCCTACCACCATCAGGCAACATATTTTTGGTGTCTTGGACAGACAATAACATACCCTTCCACTGTCTCAGTTTGTCAGGGACAGTCTTGATTAATTTTCTCTCATTATTCTCTTCAGCTGTTGAGATGTCCCAGTTTCTCTCTCCTTCTCCCACTTTCCCCTCAGTCCTGAGCTTACTGCAGTTGCTGCAAACAGAGTTCAAAGGGCAGACATGGTTTGCACTCAATTAAGGCAGCAATGGGGAGAGGAAAGGGCAGAATCTTGCCCTTCCCAGTAAGCTCAGGCAAAAGCAAACTGCTGCAGACTTTCCTAGCTTGTGAGTTTCTACTCAGGAACGACTTTTGCCATCTTGACCACACTCTGATGTTGCTTGGCCATATGTTTCCCACTTTTCATCAGTGAAATACTGGAGGGTATGCAATGAATTGTTAATTATTTACTTTGTTATTATTACAGGGACCATTTGCTGCTTTGCCTCAGGCAGCAAGTGTCTTGGGCCAGACCTGTTCTTAAGACATTCTCACCTCAAAAAAAAAAAAAAAAAAAAAGAAAAGAAAAAGAAAAAGAAAAAGAAAAAGAAAAAAGAATTCTTCACTCTAGAACCTGATAATTTTTCTGCCTTCTACGTATATGGCTAAATTTTCCATGATGCACCTAAAAGCTTGTGCTCACTCAGAGCCTGTCTTTCTTGAGAGACAGCCTGCTTTAATACAGGAGTGAGAGTTCCCCCGCCACCACCACCACTACTGTTGAACTGCACCTCACAACATTGGCTGTAAAGACATTAACCTGCATTCTTCCCATTGTATCCTTGTCTCTCAGGCCATTTCCGCACTAGACTGTTACAGCGCTATTATTCCACTTTCAACACTCTATGGAATCCTGGGGTTTGCAGTTTAGGAAGGGGCCTCTGGCTCCTCCCTAAACTGCAAACCCCTAGCACTGTAACAGTCTAATGTGGAAATGGCCTCAGTCTCCTCATTCCCTAGACTGTAAACTCTTTGGTGGCAGGGAACAGTGGCCAATGACACTCTGTATGGCTAAAACTTCTTCTCTTAAAACTATGTCTTCATATTGCTAACCACTCACAAAGGCAGCACCATATCCATTACATAGTGTCTTAACATGTTGATGAACTGGAATTCAGTATTGCCCATTCTGTGGTGTGAAAAAGACAGAACTAGATTGGTACATTAAAAATACACATAAGGTAGAAAAATAGAGAACCAGTGTGGTATGGTGGTTTGAGTCTGGAGACTAGAGTTCAAATCCCTGCTCAGCCATGGAAACCCACTGGGTGACTTTTGGCAAACACACTTAGTCTCAGAGAAAGGCAATAGCAAACCCCTTCCGAGTAAATCTTGTCAAGAAAACCTTGTGATAGGTTCACAGTGATGTTGCCAGAAACTGGAAGCAACAACTGGGGTCTTGAGCATAGCAGAAAAAGGGCAAGCCCCTCCCAAAACTGCAAACCCCAGGATTCCATGGGATGTTGAAAGTGGAATAATAGTGCTATAACAGCCTAGTGCGGAAATGGACCAAGACACAGAGAAAAGATCTTCCGGAATTGGTTTGTTGTTATTTGCTGTCACATCGGCTTTGACTTATGGTGACCCCATGAATAAGGGATGCACAAGAGCCCTGCTCAGGCCATAATTGGTAGCAACTTTCAAACATAGCTTCTTGTTTGAGAAGTTAAACACAAAGCTATAATTATTACTGTCTCTTACAGCAAACTCAGGTGTTGACTGCCAGTGGCTGTGTAGACAAAATGGTGGCACAGAAAAGAAAAACAAACAAACAAGCAGAGAGAGCACAAGGAAACCCTACCCTTTTTAGATGTACAAATATATTTCAAAAATAAAACCTAACAGAGCATAAACTACCACAGAAAAGCCTAAGGAGGACTGAATACAATCAGTGATCATGAGGTTATGATTAACCATTGTGGGAGAATGGAAAAACAAGGTGGGAGGAATGGAATGGTGTACTTTGGATAAGTGTAATGGATTGGATGCTGTGCTAAGACTTTGGGAGAACAAGGTTCAAATCTCTCTTGTCCATGGAAATCCACTGGGCAACCTTGGGCAAATCACACTCTCTCAGCCTCAGAGGAAGGCAATGGCAACCCTCCTCTGAACAAATCTTGCCAAGAAAAAAACATAATAGGTTAGCCTTGGGTTTGCCATAAGTCAGAACCAAGGTAAAAGCATGCAACAAACAACCTCCTTGGTTGGGGGCATGGCTGGTTATCTGGGGGGCTGAAACCTTAAATAGGAGCACTCTATGTGGCAACATTTTGTTACAGGTCACTCCTTGTGTGTGTGAGATGTGTTATGAAGTGAAATCTTCCCCTGAGCCCATAAAATTCTGCCTCCCTGGTATTATAAAGCTCCTTTCTCTGCATTGCTCTTTCAAACCATCTTGTACCCCTAAAATCTTCCCTCTCTTAGGACTTCATGCAAAAATATTGTGTTCATTCTATCTCCATTAGTACCACACACACACACACACACCGCTACATTTGTCAGAATGTATCTGAACCAAAGGTTGGGATAGGTTAGGGCAGAGATTAAATTCTCCCAAGGAGAAAGCCTTGGTCCTGGGCTATGAATTCCTGCAGTCTTTCTACTCTGGTATCTTCCTCAGAGATGTGGGCTTTTCCTTGGGGCAATGTGGTCACTTATCTTGCTGTGCCTGTACCACCTCTGGTTACAGCTGATCCCAAGCCATAAAATAGTTATCTCTTCTGGAAGGGTTTTATTGTACAAGACACACCTGGCTCTGAGACAGACTGGCCAGCTTTGTTTGAACCAAACCTTAGTGCCAGAGGTTCTATTGCCTTCAGTAACAGAACTCACTTATATTAAGAGTACCTGATCATCTGAAGAGTGCTTTCCTTTCAGCATTGATTGCCACCATCTTCTTGTTCAGGATTAGGTATAAAGCTTTTCAGCTTCAGAGAAATTATATCTCCTTGGAGAACCCAGAGCTGATATCACTCAGAGATGACATTACCATACCCTCCTGCATTTTACAGATGAAAACTGGGATGCATGTGGCCAAGCAATATCAGAATGTGATCAAGATGGCAAACATTATGATGAGGAACAACAGACAAGCTAGGAGAGGCTGCAGCAGTTTGACTTTGCCTGGGTCTACAGAGAAGGGCAAGAATCCACCTGCTCCTCTCTTCTCTTTCCTGCTGAGCTAATTGAGTGCAAACTACTTTTGCACATTGAAGTCATTTTGCAGCAACTGAAGTGGAAGACAAAGGAAGAAAGTGGGAGAAAGAAAGAAAAAAAACGATGTTTTAAAAGCAGCTGAAAAAATGGAATGACAGAGGATTAATGACAAATCAGGACAGTGCAAAGGTATCCTAGTGATGGCACTCTACTTGAACTGTTTCAAAAGTTTAGATAAATTTATGAAGGTTAGGGCCACTAGCGGGTACTAGTAAGAATGGCTGTGTATCACCTTCAGTATCAAAAGCAGTGAGAGCCAGAGTGGTATAGCAGTTTGAGAAAGCTGGACTCCAACTCTGGAGACCAGAGTTCAAATGTCCACTCAACTGTAGAAACCCACTGGGTAATGTTGGGCGAGTCACATTCTTGCAGCCTCAGAGGCCACCAAAGGCAAACCCCCTCTGAACAAATCTTTTCAAGAAAATCTTGTGATATGGTGACCCTAAGGTGAGCCTAAGTCAGAAACAACTTGAAAGCACACAAGAAATCCAAAGCAGTTGTCAAGAGTTCAACTCCCGGCCCCTGCTTAATTCCCAGCAAGGGAAGGGAAGTGATAGTACTTGCCCAAGAGAAGGAAGCAGTGGGGAGCATCCAGTGCTCACTATCAAGTAGAAATGCTGAGCTGAGCCACAGTCAAGGTCAATTCCAAAAGTCAAGAATGCTGATGGTCAGTTCAAAGGGTCTAGAAAGCTGGAATACAAGGATCGTGGGAGCTTGGATAGTGATTTGCTACAATCAAACAGCAAGCCACACCGACTGACTTATATAGCCGAGGACTGGTGTTACTCATTATTCTGTTTTCTCAATCTCACCAAAACAGCATCCCTCTGAGCTGCTCTCTTTTGTCTCTTCCGTGGCTGGGGGCGGGGCAAAGGTAGCTCTAATTCCCCTAAATTGTTGCTGGCCCCTTCTCCCTCTGGCATGGGCTGCAACAACTCCATCTCAGCTTGTCTTTCAGCTGGTGGGGATGTTGGCAAGGCAGTCTGTTCTATCACGAGCTGTCTCTGGCACAATCAATTGCTCATCAACCTCTGAGCTGTCACCTATCACAGTATTCCTATGAAGTCTAGTTGTCATGAGATGGATGTAGTTACGTCACTTACATCCTGCTTATGAGTTTCACATACAAGACTGATCTAGATAGGCTTCTTGTCCTCCACAACTTTTCTTTAAATTGAATTTACAAGAATGTAAGAAGTCCAAAGAACTTTCAGGTTCATTTGGATTACAGCCACATGTGTGCCCCATCCCTTATCTCAGTTGGTTTGCAGGCAATCCCAGCTCACCACTATGGGGGTGGGAGGCTTGACTTTTGGGAAGTCAAGACATAGGTGTAGTTTTTACCCTCATAATGTTCCTATCTCTATGCCATTTTAAGTGTGCTTATGTGTATGTGCCTTCAGATGGCTGGATGGCCATCTGTTGGGAGTGCTTTGAGGGTGTTCCTGCATGACAGGGGGTTGGACTGGATGGCCCTTGTGGTCTCTTCCAACTCTACATTTCTGTGATTCTAAGTTGCCTGTCGAATTAGGGAACCCCATGAATTTCATAGGGTTTTCTTAGACAAGAAATATGAGGTGGTTTCATCAGTTCTTTCCTCTGAAATATAACCTACAGCACCTGGTATTTGTTGGCAGTCTCCCATCCATCCAAATACTTGCCAACAATTCTCATTAAGACCAGTGGGATCTGGAGACATCATGGTTTAGAGTACCCCAAAAGCAACTTTGGCACCTTAAAGACTAATACATTATATAGCGTGAGCTTTTATGGATACCATAATACCTTTTCTGGCCTTTGAGATTTTAGAATTCTTAGCCAGATTGCTCTTTGGCCTCAGAAAACTACAAACCCCAGGAAACCCCAGGATGTTGAAAGTGGAATGATACCACTATAACAGTGTAGCGGAAAGGCCCATAGTATTTAGACGTCACGTTTTTAAAGGAGTTTTTAGGCGGCTGTTGCATTGTTTTAATTGTATTGTTTTTAAACTCCTTTTTATTATTTTTCATTGTACATGTTTAATTATTTTAACATTGCTAGTAGCTTTGTTCTATTTTAAAGTTGATCTTTTGTATGTTTTTAGTTATGGTGTACTCATTTTAATTTATAAGCCATTTTATAACTTATGAGCTATTTTGAGTCCCACTTGCAGGGTGAGTAATAAGGATGATTTAGGGTGAAAAGTTTACCACAAGTAGTTGGCTGCATGCCTTTGGTACAAAGCAGAGTAGACAGTATGGCCCTCCAGTCCCATCATCCCCCACCATTGTCTATGCTGGGTAGTAGTGAGTAGTGAGGGGGATTGTAGTTCAACATGCATCTGGATGCTGGCCTACAACAGTACAAAGGTTCCCTTTGCCTCTCCAGATCTTTTGGACTTCTGATTCCAAAAAGGCCCAGCCAGCAGAGCCTGTGGCAAAGGATGATGGGAGTAGTAGTTTAAATCATCTGCAAGGCCAAAGATTATCTATAAGGCTCAACTGGAAATTAGTTTTCCCAGGGACATATTCTGGCTTAAAATGTAGAGTTTCAGGCTCAGTCCCTGATCCCTCACCCAAAATAATAAGACCAAGACCAATTATCATATACAAAAGCCTGGAATTTTTATTCAGGTCATATTATATTTTTTTAAAAAAAGAAAAACTGTCATCCAGTATGAAATGCATACAAGTTAGCAACAATCACAATACAAGTTAGCAAAAAAATAAAAACAGTCTAAGATACTACGCCCCATTCATTCAAAAAATAATATGGTACAACATCACAGCTTGCATTACTTCGGTTTGGGTTATTGGCTTCCACTCCCATCCTGAAGAAAGACTCTATTGAACTGGAACTCATCTCCAGGGCATTTTTGGCAGTTGGAGTCCCTTAGTGAACATCTGGTGGCCACAGGGGGAAGATTAAACATTTTTATCACAATCTGCATGAAGAGAAGATTTTCAAGATTCTGAACCTCATCTATCTACATCAACGGAACACACTGATCACAAGTCACAGACATTATCCAGAAGGAGAGTTCTGACTTCCACCTGTACAATGATAACAACAGAGAGTGAGGAAAGAATACTGATGGGACAAAAATGTTGGGAAGTCTTGGACCAGGATATTTGGTTTTCAAGAGGGACTCTCATTGTGTGGAGTCCCAGAAGGGATGCGGTCCTTCTCCGTCCTCCTTCCAAGGAGACCCAACTTCATTGAGCTTTCTGGACACTATCAGCTTTGGCTTCCAAGATGTTCTTCCTAGACGTAGTTCTTGCTGGGGTAATCGCTTCGGGGCTGAGAAGCAGCTGCGGTGTACCGGGCACTGTAGTTGTTGCTTTCTTTCTTGGGGCAATTGCAGCATAGCAGTCCCCCACCAAGGAGGAGCAAGCCGGCGGATGCCCAACCTATATAAAGGGAGGCTCCCAGCTCTCTCTTTTGGGCCTCACCCACCAATGGACTGTAGAACTCACGGATGATGGTATTGGCTGACCAGCACACAGGGATGAGGCAGAGGATTCCTGAGGCTAAAAAGACAGCACCAGAGACAATTATGATACGTGCTTTGGTATCCTCATCCTCCACACAGTTGGTGCACTTGGCCCCCACGATGCCAATCATCAAGGCCAGGAGTGCGATGAGCACAGAGATGACCATCAGAGCCCGAGCGGTTTGGATATCTTGGGGCAAGGCCAGCATGGAGTCATAGACCTTGCATTGCATCTGGCCAGTGCTCTGTACCACGCAGTTCATCCACAGTCCCTCCCAGGTGATCTGAGCAGTCACAATGTTGGTGCCGATGAAAGCGGTGACCTTCCACATGGGCAGGGCGCAGGTAATGATCGTCCCAATAAAGCCCAGCACTGACAGGGCCATGCCCATAATTTGGAAACCAGCAGACACCATGGCTTCAAATGAGGACAATCCTGCAGAGGAAGAGGAGAAAAAACTGTGATGAATACCCAAGCCATGTTACTTTTCACATTGCACACAAGATATATCACTAACAACTTTTAAAAATGCATCCATGTTCAGGGAGTATAAGTATTCAGGAAGGCCATGTTACAGCATCGGTCATCCATGGCTGGTAGTGATCCATACATTATTATAGCTGGTTTAATTTACAGAATTTGGCCCCAGATATGCTGATGGCCACTGGCTTCTAGCAAGGATTAAACCAGCTTCTTTCAACCTTGGGTCCCCAGTTGTGGCAGGCCTACAATTATCATCATCCCGAAAACATGAGCTGTAGGCCAACAACACCTGGAGATCCAAGATTGGGACCATTAAATTGAGGAAGATTGGACTATTGTAGTGTTTCCAAAACTTTGGTGCCAGATATTGGCAGAGCGCAACTCTTGAAATCCTTGACCATTCTGTTTGGGGCTTTTTTGAGTGTTGCAGCTCCACAGACTTTGGCAATCCATGCCTTGGGAAGTACTGGTCTATCAATTGTTGTGATAGGAAGTTATTATTGTCCTTTAGGTCACTGAACTGCAACTCCCAGGATCCCTCATAGTTGGCCTTGCAGTCCAGCAATATCAGGAGGTAGGCAGGACTTCCATCCTTAGCTAAATGGAGCCTATATTAAAATATATATAGAGAGAGAGCCAGTGTGTTAGCATTGGACTAAGACACTGGAGACCAGAGTTCGAATCTCCACTCAACCATGGAAACTCACTGGGCAAATCACATTCTCTCAGCTTAGGCCCAAGGCAACTCCCCCCCTGAACAAATTTGCCAAGAAAACCCTGTGAGAGGTTCACCTTAGGGCTGCCATAAGTGGAACTGACTTGAAGGTACACAACAAAAAATAGAATGAATTGTAATGGTGGCAAAGAGGAAATGGTCATTGCTTTTGAAACCTGACTGGTGGCTCCCAATTGAAGTCTCTATCTGGCCACAGCTGTCCCCTAAATTCCGTAATAAAGTGAGACATGGTCTAACCTAACAAGGCTTGGAGTTTGCATTCTCCCCACTCATGTGCAGAACAGCACAACCTGGGCAACCTTAAGAAATACCCTGTCTTAAACAAGAGATTACATAGGCCAATTTCGCAGGCTCTACAGCCCATTGTGCTTCAAGATTCCCCTTGCCAATCCGGTTTTCCCCTGTTGCTCTTTGGCAGTGACTAGAGATTAGTCGCATGCAGTTATACAACCTGTTTTTTCCAGCAGAACCAGGAGTCTATACCTTTTCCCATGCCCACCCATCAATGGGGTTAAATATTAGGGGGAAATCCCTTCTGGCTAAATGTAGTTTGGAGCAAGGTCTCATTTACAAAGTTACAATTCATTCTTTTACTTGTGTGTGTAGGTTAAGACATGGGAGGACCCTTGTCCCCATCTGGAAAACCTGCTCTAGACCCAGTCAAGAAAATATCCTCATTAAAAAGCTGCACCGGCAGTAGGTGATCAGAGTTATAGGAGGCTTGGCAATACAGATGTTTTCCAAGCAGGGCTTGGAAAAGTTATTTCTGGCTTACAACTCCTGGGATTTCCTAGCTAGCACAGCCAACTAGAATACACACTTTGCATGCAGAAGTTCAATTCTGGTCATTTCCAGCTTTTAAAAAAACACAGGTAGCAGGTGGGGGGGGAAGAACTCTGAAAAGCAACTGTCAGTCAGAGCAAACATGTAGGGCTACACAAATATGGTATCTAAGGTAGCTTCCCAAGTACAGCAAACCTAACAGCAAGACTTGAGGCGGGTTCTCATGTCATGCAAAACAATTGCTTCACATTACAGGAGCAAGCCACATGCATCAATTCAAAAAAGTCCCATCCTCTTTAGTACACACTGTCTGTACATGATTGCGTCTGAACCAGAACCATCAATGGCTGCTTTGTATTTAGTTCTCTCTTCCCCTCTTAATCTTCCCCCTCAGGAAAAAAAAAAATCTTTTTGCTCCAAAGTGCCCTCTGAGGGTGTGGAAGGCATTTCTCAACATTTGGTGGCCTCTTACCCCACCCTAGAGTTTAAAAAATGTGGATTTTCTTCTTTAAAAAAATTCTCCCCAAATGTCTTTCTGCCCACTTTCTGTTAAAAATAATAGCCCCTCCCAAGTCTAAAAAGGTCCAGGAAGCCCAAAAACATGGTGAAATTGCTCTCTGTGCCCCCAGCTGGCATTTGGGAGTGAAAAAAACTTTTTGTATTTTTCCAGAGTTGGGTGTGGTGAGGGTTTGTGGCCCTCCACAAACTGGGGACCAATAGGGCCCCCTAGCCTTCCACTGTTGCTGACCTCTGCTCTAAATAAATCTCCTTCTTTGGAGGTTTTTAAACAGAGGCTGGATGGCCATCTGTCAGGAGTGCTTTGACTGTTGCCGTTTCCACACTAGACTGTTAATAGTGCTATAATTCCACTTTCAACATCCTATGGAATCCTGGGGTTTGCAGTTTCAGGAGGGGCCAGCTGGCCCCTCCCGAAACTGCAAACCCCAGGATTCCATAGGATGTTGAAAGTGGAATCATAGCACTATTAACAGTCTAGTGCAGAAATGGGTTGTGTATTCCTGCATGGCAGGGGGTTTGACTGGATGGCCCTTGTGGTCTCTTCCAACCCTATGGTTCTAAATACTCTAATTTTAAAGGTAATTCTTCCAAGCTCTGGCTATAGTACAATATCTGTTTTAACTCTTTTATTAGGTTTTTAAATTTTTTAAAATGATCTTAAAAGTGTAGTTTTAAATCATTTAATGTTGTCAAAAGTTTAATCTTATTTTAACATTCGCTTTTTTGTATATTTTTTAGCTGTATTGTGTTTTTAGATAGTAAGCACCTTTGAGTCCCAGTTTTGGGAGAAAGGTGGGATACAAATAAATATCATCATCAAGAAGGTACCAAGCTGGTATAAAGTATCCACAACCTGCATTTCTGGAAAGAACACTTGAATGCTGCTGGCTGTGTCCAAATTCCCTCTGGAAATCCTATGGTACTCCCGTCCCAAGTGGCTAGTTATCTGACATGGTACTTAGCAGGAACCTGGGAGTCGGATAAGCAGAAAGTAGAACAGCGTTGAGAAGTTCCTTATTTGGACTGAAAATCCCAAGGCACACTGGCTGGGTGATTCATGAGTTATAGTCTTAAAAAGTAACTTTTCCAAATGCTGGGTGCTTGATGAACTTAGGACAACTTCTTTCCAGGAGGACAGAACTTTCATTTTCCAAGAAATCACACCACCACCACCACCTGACTCAGCGAGAGGAGTCAGCCTAGGCGAGTAGGCGATACTCTCCAGCTGTTTCAGACAGTCCAGCCTCCTGACTCATCCAAGATCAGCTCCAGTCTCAACCAAGCCAGCAGAGATAGTTATCTTCCTTCCTCCTTGTTCAATAGGATAGATCAATCATCCTCCAACTCGTCAGATGCCTAGAATAGCAGCACTTGCTCAGCTGGGTGTTCCTTCCCTCCTCCAAGTTCCACTTCCAGCAGGTAAGAAAACACCTGCCCTCTGAGCAACCTCAAGAATTGCATCACCACCTGCCCCCAGGACAGCAAAGGAGTCACACAGTTTTCTTTTTAACCAGACTCTTAAATGACAGGAGGAAAAACAGTATGTTTAGCAACATATTGCAGGCCTATTGGGCAACACCCTTTGCCAAACTGACAATGTCTCATGCTTTGCACTGACATTCCTGCTTCATTTGTTTATTGTTTATTTGGGTTTCAGCCTACCTCAGGCCCTAAGATTCCAGGCATGTCATGCTACACTAGCAAGCTGAAACCGAGAATGCTCATGGGTGGGTGGGAACAAATATGAGCATAGATGTATGCTAAAGGTTTTGTGTGAAAGCTCCAGTTCATGCCCTCCTAGCATTCTCACTGGCAGGGACAGTTCCAATTAATCCTCTGCCATACTGGTTTTTCAGTTACTTTTAAAATGCCCCAGGTTCTCTCTCCACATTTCCTTTGGCCTTGGCTTACTTCAGTTGGTACAAACTAATTTCAAAGTGTCAAAGTAATTTGCATTCGATCAGTTCAGTGGGGTGGGGAGGACAGAGTCTTGCCCATTCCAGTTTGTGTGTATATTCAAGTTGCTTGTTGACTTTTGGCAATTCCATGAACTTCATAGACTTTTCTTAGGCAAAGAATACACAGAGGTGGTTCTACCAGTTCCTTCTTCTGAAATATAGTTTTCAGCACCTGGTATTCATTGGCAGCCTCAAGTATTAGCCAGGGTTCACACTGCTTAGCTTCCAAGATCAGTCAGGATCTAGTGCCTTTAGGATAGGCAAAGGCAAACTACTTCAGCCTCTGCTAGCTTGTGGGTTTGTCCTCATTTCTAACTGTTGCCATATTGACCATGCTCCAATATTGTCCCAGTTTTCATCTATGAAATGTTGGAGGGCACACAGTTCCCTGTCCTTGTCCTTCAATTTTATGGACATCTTCCTGAGTCTCTACTCTGTCCCAAGTCAAAGTTGATGGACTGTGCGTGTGTTGGAGTGGGGGATAAATGTAGGTCTTGCTACCCCAAAGATGCCTATAATGTCTATCCATGTGGAACACCAGAGAAAGTAGCAAGACAAGGCTAAAGAAAACACATATGCAATCCCACTCAAATGTTTTCAAAGCAGGCGTGTTAGTCTCACCGCATAAAAAGGAAGAGAAGGGGAAAAAATGAGGCAGCTCCTTTAAAGCTAACTGGTTTTTATTTCTGCACGAGCTTTCATGGATATATACCTTCTTCTTTGGATACAGCGCCAAGCTGCATTAAAGCCTCAGGTGTAAAGCATATTGACAAAGTTGTGGGAATGCGAGATAATATAATAGGATTCAGAAAGAAGCAAATTATGTCCCATTTAAAGCAGGGGACATGATTTGCATCTTTTTGGATCCTATTATTCTCACAACTGTATAAATATGCTTTATAACTGAGGCTGTAACATCACCCAAATGTTCTTTCCAGTTACTGTGATAATGCAAGGGCTTCTTGAGACTCACTGTACTCTTACTTACAAAGTACCTTGCAGCCTCGCACAGGATGTTAACAGCTTAGATCTCAAAGGCAACTTCCTTCCTTCCTGCCAGTAGACTTTTTTTTAAACTATTGGCCTTTTTACTGCCTTTGTCCTTGGTTTTCACATGGCCAGGAATGAGTGGGGCCTCTACCCATATCAAACATACCCTCAAGACCACCTTGAACACCATCCTAAGCAAACCTCTGAAACAATGTTTAAAGCCTATGACTTTTCTTCTGTTTGATTTTTAAAGCCAATGGACTTTGAAAGTTAGTGTAATATATTTTGCACCTCTTGGTTGGCCTAATCAAAATTATCACCACAATGTGTATTTTGGATTTGGTTGTATTTTCCTAATTAAAGTTACTCATTAACATTATGGGGTGTCGGACCAGACGGCTGAGTAGCTTAATCAAGATTGTTTGCTTTCAAGTGGAAGAACCCCAGCCCAAGATGTGTGGCATCACCATTTTCTAGTTAAAAACCTTCTAAAATAGAGAAATGCTTAAAAAGTTAATGGTGGCAACTGAGAAAAGAATGATAGGGGCTTAGTTGGGGCAAAGTACATTTTGAGGGAGCAACAAATCTTGCTGTGTTTCTGAAAAAAATAATTGGAGAGCAGGTTAATTGTCTGAAGAAGGCACCCTCCTTCTTGTACCTCTAGTCTCAAAGCCTGAAAGTACTGAAGTCTACCAATATATTTTGAAGAGACACCCTTTTTCCACAAGCAAGGAGTCTCAATAGAACAACCCAACTGCAGTGTTCCACCACTCCTGAGGATGGAGACATGATGCCCCCAAAGAGCTTGAAGAAGCCCTGTCAAGCTTTGTCACTAGTGAGAAGCCATGTTTTAAACAGGACCTCATACTCAGTGTACCAAGAAAATGGCTTCCTGGGGTAAGGGAGTGGGTTCTAATAAGATCCTTCCCAGCCCGGCTAGGCAGATGGCATGCGTCATGCTAAATACAAGGCCAAAGTACATGCAACAGACCCGAACTCCCAACATTTTTCTGCAATTGCAAAACTGTCAGAAAGGGAAGGTTATAAAGTTGATAAAAACAGTAGCATGGTGGTGGTGGGGTGAAGAAGAATGTTATAATCACATTGTTCCAATCTAGCACATTCTGATCAGAGTCACTATTAGAGCCAAATCTAAGCTGCAGGGGAAGTTTTGCAGTTTTGATCAGTAGAAACTAAACCAACATTGCTGTCCCAGCAAGCAGATCTAAGCTTGGAGACATTACAAAATAGAGAGCTTGGGAAAATGTCTTTGTTAGATGACAACTTCCCCAATCCGACAGCAGTGGCCATGTGGCGTCTGGGGTATTTGGGGAGTTGTAATCCAAAAAACCTTAACTTCTCTATTCTGTGATCAAAGATAAAGCTAAGGCAAGTACAATGGAAGTTGTTTTAACTCTCGCTGCAACAGAGCCAGCTCAAGACATTTTGCTGCCAAAGATTAAGGGCAAAATGGCAACGCCCTCCATTCCAAGTATAGAACAGGGAGCTAAAGCCCAACAATGGTGATTGAATCATCTCTCACCATACCAGAAGGCAGCAAGATAGCTTGGTGTGATGTGTGCACCAAGCCCTCATGAAATGGCCTAGGGTTTAGAATAATAGAATCATAGAGTCGGAAGAGACCCCAGGGGCCATCCAGTCCAACCCCCTCTATGCAGAAACACACATCAAAGCATTCCCAACAGACGGCCATCCAGCCTCTGCTTAAAAACCTCCTAAGAAGGAGACTCCACCACACTCTGAGGCAGCATCTTCCACTGCCGGACAGCTCTGACCATCAGGAAGTTCTTCCTGAGGTTTAGGTGGAATCTCCTTTTCTCCTGGGGAGCTTGGTTCTTGGGGAATGGCTGAGGAGAAGTGGTTGGCATGCACCCCCAACACAAGCCACTTGAAAAGCAGTTGCCTCACTCTGCCTAATAATAGGGCCAGACCTGGTAACAGCTGGAGAAGGGAGCAAAAGGAAAGATAAATCAGAATGCGAAAAAAAAGTACACATAGAAAGGGTTAGTTAAGTCTCTCACTGCCACATTCCTAATATGAAATTGTCACCCTCATCTGATCCCCACTGCTTTGCTCACAGAAACTGGCAATTCAGTTGCAGAACTCCAGGACTGTTTGGCTCCAGGAGAATGGAGTGTAGACTCTAGATAAGCTAAGCCACAGCAAGTGTAAGGGGTCCTTGAATACTGGAATGTCACATTTACAAAATCCACCATCATTCTCAGGTTCCTTTTCAACTGTCTGCAAGTAATCGTCCAGACTGACTTGTGAAGTTTGGTTTTTATCATGTTTGAACAGCCTGAATCCCAGCTCAAACAGATAAGCACAGCAAAGGATGGGTCTATTTAGAAGCTACACCCTCAGCTACACGAGAGCTCCTAATTTGAAAGCCAGAGAGCAGAAGCAAGGCTAGGTGCACTTAGAGCTAGAGAAGCAAGGCCCCTTGTTTACTGCTTTCATGTATTTTTCAACCATGAGTCTTGCCCATGAAATACTCATCTTGCAAGAGGAGGATGAGACTCCTAAAGTGTCATGCTATGCTTTTTAATCATACCACCAGCACCAGTATTTTCTCTTTGAGAGTTCTTCCAGAGAGAAACAAAGAAAAAGGAAAAGAGAAATTACAATAAAGACAAACATAGCCATTTCCGCACTACACTGTTGCAGTGCTATTATTCCACTTTCTACATCCTGTGAAATTCTGAGGTGTGTAGTTTACTAAGGCCAAAGAGCTCTCTGACTGAGAATTTTAAATGCCCGTTCCTAAACTGCAAACTCCAGGATTCCACAGGATGTTGAAATAATAACACTATAACAGTGAAGTGTGGAAATGGCCATACAATAAGCCAGGGCTTTCCAAACGGTGTGCCACGAAACATTAGTGTGTCACCTGAAGTGTGTAGGTGTATCGCCTACAATCTTGCAAATGTATGTTATTATTTATAAATCATATATTTTTAAATATATATGAAAAGTTTTCACAAGATATGTTGTGTCCCAGTACATTTTGTTATTACAATTTATGCATGTGTCTATATCGCTTATAAAGAGTTTGTTTAACCTCCAGTTTGCTAATAAAACTGAATTACTGTGTTGCAAAATGATGCATGTCTAAAAAGTGTGCCACCAACGTGAAAAGGCTGGAAAGCTCTGCAGTAAGGAGTTCAACATGGATGGTTTGTTATACCTTAAGAGTATGGAAATTAACTACTTGGATGACAACTCTCAGAATCTCCCAGCCAGCCATGAGATTATGGGAATTGTAGTCCAAGCAAGTTAACTCTCCAAAGCTCTGGTATGTTTAAAGATAGATCTGAGGTTGAATACTACCTGCTTAGCAAGCCCTGGATCCAAGTTTGTATGGAAAAACCACATATTTCAGACAGGTTAGTTAACATTTCCCTATGATACAGACTCACTCCTTACAACTTGAGCACACATATTAACAAGCCTTAAGAAATTACACTCAAAATTCTGTGTCTCCTAGATTTAAAAGCCTCAGTTTCAATTTTCATTAGTTGTACCAGACCATATTTTTCAACAGCACATTAAACCAGAGTGATTTCCACTGCAAGATTTATGGTTCTTTCCTTGCCTCAGGGGACAACTGTCTCTGCTTCCATGCTCACAAGTAAGAGTGAACAGCCCTTGCTATTCTGAGTAGAGGAGAATGCTAAAAGCTTCTTAAGCAGCAACTTGGAAAAGTTGTTCTGGGTGCTTAAATCAAATAGTCCTGACTACTGACCCCTGACCCCTCAGCAACTGACTCAATGGATTTAGGTTGTAGGCCACGGTGGGGATTTCCAACTGGACAGCAAAGATCCAGCAGCCAAATGGTGAGAAATGTTGGAAGGCTACAAATCACAGCCATTGGCAACTCTGCCTGGGGGATTCTGGGGGTCAAAGTCCAAAAGGTACCTTTTTCAAATTCTGGCAAACCATTATGCTTTGCTGGCAACTTCAAAGCCATCCCACTCCTTTTCAAGTGAAATAAAATATGGCTTAGTCTGGAACCAACCCATTGCGCTTCAGATACTGGTCTTAAGGAGGAACTCATCCTTAACAGGGCAACCTGCATGACTCTTTATTACTCATACACACAGTGATGGGAAGTGGCCAGTTTCATCAGTTGAAACAAAGGATATACTTTTTCTTTTTATCACCGGCCATGAGGTAGTGGGATCAATTTGTATTCTCAGTAGGGTGTGGTGGAGAAGGCCCTACAATGGCCGGGGGCACTATTGGTAGATAGACGGTTTACACAAGCTTGAAAAACCACCTGAAATTTTGCCTCCACTTTAAGGGCTTTGATCATGCCATGCCATGCCATACGTGTTCATCACACCCACTGATTTCAGGGGACAGGTGAATATGGGTATGGACCATCTTTTTCAACCAGGCTCTTTTCTAAAACAACACCCCAATAAATTTAGGCTGATGGGTCAGTACTAGAACTCCTGGCCATTTCTAAACCCACACACCTACAGTTGTTTATTGTTGTGGTGTGCGATCAAGTCACTTGTGATGTATGGTGACTCTAAAGCAAACTGAACATGGTGTTTTCGGAGGGGCTGAGAGTGTTGTGAGGTGTCCAAAGTCACCTTGTGGATTTCCATGCCTGAGGGGGAATCGAACCCTAGCCTCCAAGGTTGTAGCCCAATGCTCAAACTAATACACCCAGTTGGCTCTCACTGTTAGTAAAAGTAATTTTGCAAGCCAGATTGCTTGGATTTCCCCGTGCCATTTCCGCACTATATTGTTATAGTGCTATTATTCCACTGTCAGCATCCTATGGAATCTTGGGGTTTGCAGCTTAGGGAGGGGCCTTTAGAATTCTCAGTCTTTGGCCTCAGTAAACTACAATTCCCGGGATTCCACAGAATGTTGAAAGTGGAATAATAGCACTATAACAGCGTAGGGTGGAAAAGCCCCCAGTATCTCCTGTATATGGAAACCTTCCAAGAGTTTCATATAGAAAGAGCCCAGCACAAAGCGTTGTGGAGTTAGTTGCGGAAAAGTTCCACATTGCTAAAAGAAAGGGCCCACTTTTAATATTCAACACAGGGCAGGCGTCAACCCTGTACTTTCTGTGACGTTCCGTGTTGCCACCTTCACACGTTACGTTCCGGCCCGACGTCCTTTGGGGGCTTAGGCTGGCCTAAGGCGAAATTGCAGCCACTTTTTGTCACCATTGGGCGGGAACAGTACTCCCGAAGGCGCGGGAATTCCCGTTAAAATCCCCCCCCCAGTTCCTATGGACTCCCAGGACAAAGAGGCAGGCGGTCATGAGGTGAAGCTCTGCTCCAGGGAACAAAAGCTGGCTCGGCTCCCCCTCCCCACCAACCCCAGCCCATGTTACGCGTCCACTGGGGTGGGGGCAAAGACGACCAGAGGGCGGGGCCGCCCTTCCCTCGCCCTTCAACCGAAACTCCCCCCTCCCTTTCCCGCTCGGGTGGAAGGAGGGGGGTTTCTCTCCACCAAAACCTGCTAGGACCAGCCAGAGGGTGGGTTCTTTTTTTTCTTTTTTCGGTCCGGGTGGGGGGAAGGCATGGTGACCTCATCTCTTCAGCTTCGCCATCGAAGATCCCGGGGGTGGGAGAAAAAAACCCCAGAGACCCTATTTTACAACTATTGTTTGCAACTTTTTAGACTTTATTTAAACTTCCCAGGGATCGAGAGGCGTGGAGGGCATCGCCTCTGCATCCCCTGACGCCGATCCATGGTGGGGAGGGTTTAGTGCGCTCTGCACACGCTCAGAAGCACCCTCCTAGCGTTGCTCGCCTTCCAGTCCGGGTTAAAAGTCGCGAATCAAGCGAGTTTTCACCTCGGGGCAGTGGAAACCAACGAGAACTCCCCTCCCAGGCTCCTAGTCTTAGGCCATTTCCGCACTACGCTCTTATAGCGCGATGATTCCACTTTCAACCTCCTCTGGAATCCTGGGATTTGCAGTTTCGGGAGGGGCCGGCCGGCCCCTCCCGAAACTGCAAACCCCAGGATTCCAGAGGAGGTTGAAAGTGGAATCATCGCGCTATAAGAGTGTAGTGCGGAAACGGCCTTAGAAGGGGTCGCAAGGATCATTTAATCCAACCAGGCAGGAAGGCGCAACTCAGGCGATCCTGAAAGGCGCAACTAAGGCGATCCTACCATTTGGAAGACCGCCAAAGAAGGAGAGTCTCCTTCCCCCGCTCAAAAGCAGCAGCACCACCAGTCTAATTTACTATCGCACAGACGTTACACCAAAGATTTCCTAACGTTTGCGTGGAATCTCATTTCTTCTAAGTCCCGCAAGGCTGAGAATATTGGATCAAGCGTAAAGGCAGGAACAGGTGCTGTGAGGAGGTGTCCGGGCAACCCGCGAGATCGATGCGCGTTTTTGGAAGAAGAAAAAAAAGCGCACAAGGCCGATCTCACTCTGCACTACACGGTTGTAGTGCTATCATTCCACTTTCACCATCCTAGGGAATGCTGGGGGTTGCAGCCACGGGAGGAGCCTCTGCCGTAACTGCAAACCCCAGGATTCCCTAGGATGGTGAAAGTGGAATGAAAGCACTATAGCCGCGCTGTGCGGAAAAGCCCCATCACATTCTCCGAGCGCCGCCTGGTCGCTCCTGTAACTGCAAACCCCAGGATTCCCTAGGATGTTGAAAGAGGAATGATAGCACTATAGCCGTGCAGTGCGGAAAAGCCCCATCTAAGGCCATTTCCGCACTGTCCTGTTATAGCGCGATGGTTCCACTTTCAACCTCTTCTGGAATCCTGGGGTTTGCAGTTTCGGGAGGGGCCGGCCGGCCCCTCCCGAAACTGCAAACCCCAGGATTCCAGAGGAGGTTGACAGTGGAATCATCGCGCTATAACAGACTCGTGCGGAAATGGCCTTTAGTCTCCGAGCGCCGTCTCGTACGCGCCGGCGAGCAAATCCTTCAAGAAGGCGCCCGCCCGCCCGCCCGCCCGCTTTGCCTCGCGGGCATCCGCGGCGCATCCACCCACCCGAGTCCCCCAATCTCTTCTCTTACCTGGGCGCGGGAGCCAAAGAGCGCAGGTTCAGCGGGGCAGCCAAGGGCGCGTCACGACCTCCGGAGATAAGATGTCGCTCTCCATATGGAGTTGGCTATATATCCCCTCGTCCGCCGCGGCTCCCCGCCTTTGCCAAACCACACCCCTACCCTCCCGCAATGACGTCACCGGCAGGTGAAACTGGCGCCCTGGGACAGGAAGCGGGAGGGGGGAGAAAGGGATGAGGGGCGAAAGGGCGGCAGAGTCCAGTCCTGAGGGGAAACGTGTGAGAAAGATGTCCAAGGGTTTCCTCAGACTCCACGGCCTCTTTTTAACCTGTTGCGGGTCAGAAATCCCTCAGACAAATGGGCAATCACATTATAAATATTATAATTATAATATAAACACATTATAAACTTGGACTTAAATGAACTGTCCAATTAACAATTTGTAAGCCACTCTGGAAGCCTTTTTTTTGGCTGCAATGCAGTGTGTGCGCCTTCGACTCAGGGTAGTCTCATTTGGGTTTTCTTAGGCAAGGAGTACTCTTTGCCAGTTCCTTCCACTGAGATGTAACCTGTAGCACCTGGCATGTGTTTGTGGTCTCCCATCCAAGTACCAACCACATCTGACGCTGCTGAGCTTCCAAGATCCCAGAGGATCTGGTGCCTTCAGTGTATTTAGGCCCTGAAGTGTGGGGTATAAATGCTGTTAAGTAAAAATAAGTAAATAAAAAGTTTGCATACCGTTTAATTTATTGCATTGGAAATCGATTTCATGGACATCGGTGAGTCTGAAATCTAAAATAAGTTACAAGAGCATTTGAAAATAATTTTTTTTTGACCTTGAAATTCAATCTGAAGGAAAGATTATAAGGAATATCAGCTGACAAGCAAAGGATAAAGATAGTACAGCACACTAAGGAAAGCTTGTTTCTTGTAAAAATAGTCAGTTCGCCCAAGCCTGGTTATTTGCTGTCAGATTGACTTCATCCTATGGCAACTCTATGAATTAGAGACTTTCGAGTCACCTTGTTATCAACAGCCCTGCTCGGGTTTTGCAAATTCAGGGCTGTGGTTTCCTTGACTGAGTCTATCCACTCAGATGTGGTTTTCCTCTTTTCCTACTGCTTTCCACCTTACCAAGCATTATTGTGAGTTCAGACTTGATTTGCTCTAGGACCCACTCCTTTGTCTTTTTAGCAATCCACAATATCTGTAGAACTCTTCTCCAGCACATTTCAAATGAGTTGATTTTCTTCCTATCACCTTTCTTCACTGTCCAGCTTCCACAACCATACGTACAAATTGCAAATACGATGGTATGAACAATTCTAATGTTAATATTTAATGATACATCTTCACACTGGGATCTTGTCTAGTTCATATATATATATATATATTTGCTCAGTCCAAAGACCATTGCAATCCAACAAGTACAAAAAACAAAACAAAACATCCAAGATCTCTTCAAAACAGATCACCCTCATCACATAATAAAACAACGCCATAAACATCTTCATAATAAAATGAAACACAAAATTAAAACATAGATTACATATTCTCATATAAAATTGCATACGTTACATAATTACAATTTACAAATACCATCTCTTACTGTACAAGACTCTGATGCTTTTTATCTGGTATGAGCTCTAAAAAGTTTTCTCTTGCCCTAGCAGCCTTCACTGCAAATGCAGCGACCTTTCTAATCACATGTTGATTGTACTAAAAAAGCAAATTTCTCCTTTGCTGTCCAGTATTTCATTTTCCTTAAGAAAGGCGCTAAATAACTTTCCCTTGTCTCAGAATATATTTGACATTCAAGTAAATAATGAGCTAAATCTTCTAACACCAGTTCACCACATATGCGCAGCCTTTCTTGGACTGGGATGTTACAAAATCTACCCCATTTCATCATTGTATCCATTTGTTCAAAACGTAAGTGTGTAAGGGCTCTGCGAGCTTCCATGGACAGTGAGAGTGTCAGATATTTTTCAAATTTATGTTCTAATTTCAGTTTAGCTAGCCATTTAGTTGATCTACAAGATGTTAGGGCAGCAATATCTAACTGAGCATTCACATCGGACACTCTTTGTTTAACCATCTTTTTAGTATCAGACAACCTTGGATTTAATAGCTGATATGAAAAACCAAAGGTTAATAACATATTTGAAAAATTCGGTAGCCAAAATGTTCCTTGCTGACAAATTCTTTGTTCTTCTAAGCAAACCTTGGGGAGCCTATCTTCTGTTAAACTACTTATTCTACACCAGAAATTTACCATCCTGGAATAGTTCCTCTATAGCTGTCCTTCCAGTTCCTAGTCCTCTGATTTCTCAACTGCAGTTTCATCTCAGATCCCCTCTTTAACCAGCTGAAGGATTCTGGGAGCTGTAGTCTAATAAATAACTTTGCCAAGCTCTGCTCCTGTGAAGAACAGATCATTGCACTGCCTAAGAGAATTCAGGCGTTCTGGCTCCCAGCCCCCCCCCCCGCGTCCTTTCCACTCAACTTCCTTGTTGTCCCTGAAACTCAAGAATGTGAAACTCCTCAAATGGTCCCTGCTTTAACCCTTAATTCCTGAGAAGAGAATGTTCCTGGGAGTAATACAGAATGTGGAATTTAGGGCTGCCGTTCCTAAGGGCCTTTAACAATAGAATAATCCCACTGAATACAATGGGATACAGTGCTAAAGATTTTCAGAGAGGTAGTCTGCTGCAGCAAAACCAACAGCAGTCTAGCAGCACCTTAAAAATTTAACAAGTTTTATTATGTATAAGGTTGTATGGACTTATTTGATCAGAGCCACAGATTGCTGCTTCAATTGGCAGATATTTATGCAGCTACTTGGGTGACAGGGGATTGAATGGGCATTGAGATGGCTAAGGTAGAAACATTGATTTATCATCTTTACTGTGATCGTTAACAAACAGTAGTCAGGAGATAACACAAATATCATAGCTCAGATGAACATGCTAATATATGTATGTATGGGGATGAGAAGATTCTGTCCTATACAAGCGTCAAGTATACATGTTTAAGACTACATTTCTGATTGTTGAAATTTGCTGCCTCCATATACGGAGACTTGGGAATTCTGGGAGTTGTCGTTCAAGAAATAGCTTTTCCAAAGTCTGCCCAGGAGGTAGTATTGACACTTTAATACAAAGAGAGAGAGAGAGAGTAAGCGAGCATGGGAAGAGTGGCTTTTCTCTCATTGTGAAATTACAAGAACCATCCTCCTCTCATCTGAGATAGTGGTTAAGGCCTTCTGGTACAAAAGTTGCATTTCAAGTAGAACTGAGTTCTTCAGCACCAGTGGTTTTTAATTTATTATTTCAGATAATTAAGCATGAACTAGAAGCATTTAGCAGTGTAGTCTTGATTAGGACAGAAATGTTGCTCTCAGTTTCCTTGTTGGATGGGAGGTGGGATCTGATTGTTTGAAGAACCAAGAAGTGGGCTGATTCTTTGAGCCTCCTGGTGGGTGTAAATTACCCACCTTGCTGGTGCATAACAATGAACCATTGAAATGGATCCAGCTGGAAGATCCGGCCCTTTCATGTGTCTGGACGGGAGGTGGGGACAAGGAAGAACAATGTCAACAATAGAACAGAGAAAAAGAGTTGGGATGGGGGAGGGAAGGAGAGTTTCCACTTTTAACAATGTCTGTATTTTTTAGAACCAGAGACAGAAAATCAACAAATGAAACTTTCTCCAGGGTCCAAAGTGGGACAAATATCTTTACTACAGGAGTGATTAACTGGTGGGTGTGCACATATTCTTGGTCTGCATTTCACATCAGCCCTAGCTACCAGAGATAATGGTGAGGGATAAAGGGAGTTGCAGTCCAACATCTAGAAAGTCATAAATTCCTCACTGCTGAAGTCCTGGGGCCCTTTCACAGTTACAGCACTATGATTCCACTTGTCATGGTTCCATCCTGTGTAATCCTGAGGTTTGGAGTTTAGTGAGGCACTAGAGCACTCTGGTTGAGAATTCTGCAGGTCTCTCCCTAAACTGCAAACCCCAGGATTCCATAGGATGTTGAAAGTGGAATAATAGCACTATCACAGTCTAGTGTGGAAATGGCTATAGAGTAAGTGTTCGTGACATGGAAGCAGTAGAAGTTTGGATATATCATGAGAAGACAAGACTCATTAAAAAAGATAATAATGCTCAGTAAGGTTCACCTTAGGATTGCCATAAGGTGGAAACCACTTGAAGACACACAACAAAAGGTGGAAGGCAGTAGGAAAAATGGAAGACTGCATTGCAGGTAGAATGATTCAGTCAAGGAAGCCACAACCCTGAGTCTGCAAGACCTGAGCAGGGCAGTTGATAACAGGGAGATTTGTGGGGGTTCTCATTCATAGGCCTGCCCTAAGTTGAACTCAACTCAGTGGGAATTAACAACAACAACAACAAAGGCAAAGAAGGAGCATGCCAAAGCTTACAAAGGGGGAATAGGTGAGATCTAGACTGAGTAATGCCAGTCACACTAATTTATGATGATTACATACCCATGACTTAAAGCGCTTAGGGAATTTAATGACAGCTAAATTTGGATCCAAAGCACTGCAAACAAATGTACTTATAGGCAAGTACATCCTCCTCTCTATTTCTTTGTTCTGAAGCCAGTTAATCTGATGTCAATGGGACTTACTCCCAGCTCAGTGCTCTTGAAGGCTTCGGTCCTGTGCACTTAGAGTATAAACTCAGCTGAACTCAGTGGTGTTTATATCTGAGTAAACAAGATTAGATGGCACAAGTTAAGAAAGGACCACTACATATAGTGGTGGAGCTTGGAGTGTGTGGAGAGGGGGGAGGGGGTGTGACTGCAGTGTGTGGGGCGTGGCTGTGAGGCATGGTTTGTGGCCATGGTGTGTGGGGGTGTGGGCAGAGCATGCAGGGGCATAGCTACAAATTGGGATGCCCCAAAACTTTACCACCTGGAGTGAAGCACACCCCCCCAGTCCACCATTCCTACATGACTGACCACATATTGATGACGACGACAACGATGACGATGTTACTGATCTTACTGTTATTAAACCATCTTTTTCCCTGTCTAGGACTCAAGGCAGCTTATAAAAAAGTAGATAGAACAAAAAGGAAATTACATCATACATAATGTAAAAATACAATTACACTTATCAACATTGAAACCATCATCTTTAAGAACAACAACAGGCATAAACAATACCACATATGTAAAGCTCTTTCTCCCTCAAATGCCTGCCAAAACAAAATGTTTTCACCAACCTATGATAGGATAGCAAGGAAGATACCAATCTAACTTCTCTAGGAAGGAAGTTAGAGCATGGAAGCAGCCACCAAGAAGGTCCTGCCCTGTTCCCATCAGATATACCTGTGAGGTGGTGAAACCAAGAAAATGGCTGCCCCAGAAGATCTCAAGGCATAGGTAGTTCATATATAGAGATATGATCCTTCCACACAGCAATATGTTTCTGCTCTTCTGAATTTTGAGAATGTGGCACAGGTCTGTAGAAAAAGACATCTAATTTTTTGTCCCACTCCTGTTCCAAAATGATAGCTACCTGAGTTCACTGCTAGAGGAAATGAAGACAGCAGCAGCCTTTGAAAGCCCAGCATGTTCTATTGCTGTGGCCAGATGCTTCTAGTCTTACTTAAAATATTGGGCGTTATGTTTCAGAAACAAAAAGATAACAATCTGGATTGCAATAGCTACTCACCTCCTTGGACTTCTCTGCACTCCCAGATGCGCATTTAGGTCCCAGGCCACTACTTATTTCAAGACGCTTTCATAAATGACTATGGTTTTATTCAAAGTCTGAATGCAACAAACAAACCTTTCCTAGACATCTGTTTTCCTGAGCTAAATAAATGTCTTACAACAGTAAGTGCTTTTTCAGAGTAGTTTCTGCATATTGTTTTTATGACCTCTGGTTTTATGATGGGTTTTTATTGCTCATTTTATTGTTTTAGTGCACAAACATTATTTCCAAGGCCTGGATGCATGGGTAAACAAAGAAAGTATTGCAAGCTGAGATGAATTGGCTTTGTTCCTTCTGTTTTGAAGAAACTGGTCAAAAACTGGCCAAACTGATGTATAGATTCTGTTTTGGACAGTTTCAGTTCTCCTTTTGGGGAATTTCACATGCAATAGGTTCTGTTGGAACAAAGACTGGAGGGGAACTGGGAGATGAAAGCATGACTGTTGCTTCCTGATATTTCCAATGGTGATGAGTATCAAGAGATCAAGTTTTGTTGGCTACATTGACAAGTCAGCAATAAAAACATCTTTTTGCAGAAGAGCATGGTCTTCACACAGTCAAGAAAAGGGGTAGCTAGAATGCTGAGTTGGTAGAACATACAGTATCATGTCAGAGAGAGTTGGTGGGAACATGGAGAAATCTTTGTGTTTTTCCTTGCAAAAGGAGCCACAAGGTTCAGTTTGAGAAACTAGCAAAGTATCAAAGTGTGGTCAAGGTGTCAAAAATTATTAATAAGGAAGAACACACAAGGTATGAGAGGCTGCAGCAGTTTGCGTTTGCTCAAGCCTTCTGGAAAGGACAAGACTCTAGCCTCTCCTCTCCTCTCCTTTACCTTTTGTTTAATTAACTGAGTGCAAACTACTTTTGCACTTTAACCTATAAGTTTGCACCAGTGGAAGTAAGCTAAGGTCAAAGGGAGAAGAAGAAAGAGAAACTGGAATATAATTTCAGGTAATATGATGTAAGGAAAATCTGGAGGAAGACAGCAAAGCAGAACAGACAGCACTGGCCAAAAAAGACAGTTCCATATATTCATTCCCACTGAGTCTATAGTCCAAATGGTGTGTGCGTGTGCACATGCACTACATTTCACTCAGACTACAGGCTGCTGGTACTTATTACCTGTTATGTTCCTTCAAGTTGACTCTGATGTGTGGTGACTTTCTCCTAGAGTTTTCCTGACAAGATTTATTCAGAGGAGGTTTGCCATCACTTTTGTGCAAGGCTCAAAAAGTCTGATTTGCCCAAGGTCACCCATGACTGAGTAGGCATTCAAACTGTGTTCTTCTGGAGTCCTAGTGTTCTCTCACACCACATAAATTATAATACAGGGATTCGACTTGGACTGTCATGTTTTCACGCTATGGAATTTTGGGCCATTTCTGCACTACACTGTTATAGTGCTATTATTCCACTTTCAACATCCTATGGAGTCCCAGGGTTTGTAGTTTGGGGAGGGGCCTTTAGAATTCTCAGCCAGAGAGCCCTTTGGCCTCAATAAACTACAAACCCCCGAGGTCCACAGGATGTTGAAAGTGGAATAATTGCACTATAACAGTAAAGTGTGGAAAGGTCCATGGTTTTGCCAGTTCCTTCCTCTGAAATATAGCCTATAGCTCCAGGTAGTCACTGGTGATCTCCCATCCAAGTACTGACCAGGGCTGAACTTGCTTAGCTGCCAAGATCCAACAGGATCTCATGCCTTCAGGGTATTTAGGCCCTGAAGTGTGGGAAATAAATGCTCAAAATATAAATAAATAAATCAAGATTTTATTGCATTGGAAATTGTTTTCTTGGAATTCAATCTGACAGGAAACAAGAAGAAAATCAAGAAGGAAAAAATCAAGTTGGAGTGTAATGATGTCTGTAGGAATCTCCTAACTTCAGGCTGAGAATCCTGGTCCAGAGCTGTTCTCCCTGGCCTCATCTTACTTACTTTTGCTTGAGTAGTAGTAGAAGACAGCAAGCCAATGTGGGAGTGTGGTTTGGATGTTGGACTAGAGCTCTGGGAGACCAGGGTTTGAATCTCTACTCAGCCATGGGAAATCCAGTGGGTGACCCTGGGCAAGTCTCACTCTCTCAGAGAAAGGCAAGGGCAAGCCCACTTTGAAGAAATCTTGCCAAGAAAACCCCATGATAGGGTTATCTTAGGGTAGCCACAAGTCAGAAATGACTAGAAGGCAAACAACAACAAGAACAGCAAAGAGATCTGACTTTAAGGGAAGATTATTTTGACCTAGAACTGTGCTGGAAAAGCTTGGGGAAGCAGGCAAATTCTGTCTGCTGTATTCTCCTTACTGTCCCTCATGAATCTAAAGTATTCTTCTGGCCCTTTGAAAGGAAGGTATTTACAGCCACACAAGTCAAGGCACACAGTAGCTGAAACCAGTTGAGCTATTACAGCACCTGAGGCAGAGAATGTCAGCAATGTCTCTCTTCTGGCACCCGTTATTTTTGTTGTGTGCTTTCAAGTTGTTTCCGAGTTCTGGTAACCCTAAGGCAAACCTATCACAAGGCTTTCTTATCAAGATTTGTTCAGAAGGGGTTTGCCTTTGCCTCTGAGGCTGAGACAGCATGACTTCTCCAAGGTCACCAGTGGGTTTCTCTTGCTGAGTGGGGATTCAAACCTTAGTCTCCAGAGCCATAGTCCAACACTTGAACCACCATACATATTTGTCTGACGGTAAAAATACAAGAACAGAGAAAGTAACTAAAAAATGAATGATTTTTCATGACATTCGAAACCTCCTGTTTGAGGCAGTTATCTGAATAATGCTTGCCTTTACTGTCTTTTAGGACAAGCCAGCACAGGCCTCAGACTCACATAGTCCCACCAGTACCTCTGCCCCGTATTTAGAACAAATGACAGGTTTTTTGTTCAGTCTAATCTCAGCAAACTAGTTTGTTCATACCAGATTTTTGTTAACAAGACAAGCCATAAAACCAAAATTAAGTATTAAATCTGGAGATCCAGTCTAGGATTAAGAACTGTTAGCCTAAAGAAGAAGGCTCACAAATCAGAATGCTGACAAACAATATGGTGTCAGCATTTGAGATAGCTCACTTGCATTTTCAGTTAGATTTGTCCCTGTAGGTGCGTTAATTCCAATGGGTTTGCGGAAGAAAATTACCTTGTGATTTTTGCCCCCAATAATAATGTTGCATCAAAGGAACTTTGATTGAAATGACAGAAAGACCCTTATGTCTCATGGTAGCTGTCCAGCCTGTTTCTGAAGACATCCAGAGAAAGAGATTCCACTACACTGGATAGGTAATTAGTTCCATTGTTGAAACACTATCAATAACTTCTTTCTAAAGTTCAACTAAAATCCATCTTCCTGTTAACTTATAAAAGCCTATGCTTAGCAGAGTTAGCCTCCCAGCAGATATCAGGGTAATTGAAGTCTCCCATAACTACTAATTCTAGCATCTTTGAGATCTCTGCTATTTGTTTCTGAAGAGCATCATTCATCTCTTCTTCTTGTCCTGGTGATCTATAGTAGACTTCTACCACAGTGTTGCTTATATTTCTTTCTCGATTTGTTTTTACCCAAATGCTCTCAACTGGTCCAGTCTGATCACTAGATTTCTGTACAAGTGAATTTGTCTTTGACATATAATGTTACTTTCCCTCCCTTTCTACCTCCTTTTAGAATAGGTTAGATTCTTCCATTGTTCCAATCCTGGGAGTCATCCTACCATGTCTCCATTATACCTGTAAAGCTGTGTTTAGCTTCCTGCACTAGAACTTCAAGCTCATCTTGTTGTTTCCCAAATTTTGCATTGCTGTATAAACATCTGAAGCCTTGCCTATTCTCATCTATTTATTTATTGTCAGTTTTTACTGTGGATCCTATTCTCTTCCTCTAGAATTTCTATCCTGGTGTTTAGAGCTTGCCTTTGGCTTGATGTTTCAGTTATCATCTCCAACCCCCCAGTGATTTAGTTTAAAGTTCTTTTGATCAGATTGCCGAAGACATTCTTCACGGTCTTCTGGATCAACATATATGGCACAATTAGCAGAATCTCTCTTGCATATGGCAATGGCACAAGAGTATCAACGGCAAATTCAACACAGTCTTGTTGACAAAATATCTTTTCCAGAAATTACAGCCTAACTTGAATTGTGAATTAGCCTTTCTTATTAATGTGCACAATTCTCTATTATGCATTTTGCTTCCATTCCTCTTGTTAAGGGAAGCAATTCCTATGGAATGGAGCCACTAATGGCTTTGTATTATTTCTGTGTATTTCACTATTTATTTTAAGGATTTATGATATAATACACTTCAGCTCCAGATATTCAGAACAGTTCACAAAATGTTATTAATATATACTATCATTTCACCAACTCCAGAGGAAATAAAGCAATAATGAATAGCAGAATTAGACATTAAAGGAGCGTATGTTCATTGTCATCTGCTAATTTCTGTAGGTTGCCAGTGTGGTCTGATATTGTTAATTGCTACCAAGTTCATCTTCAAGTTATGGCAACACTAGTCACAGCCCTGAGTTTGCAAGACCTCAGTGGAGCTGTTGATAAACTGGAGAGTCATAATTAATTGAAGTCAACTTTATAGCAAATAATCGTATGAATGAGAAACTTCCAAGACACTCTGCCATTAATAGACCTGCTCAGATCTTGCAGACTTGGAGCTGTAGCTTCTAGATTGAGCCTATCCACCTGTAATGTGATTTCTCTCTTCTCCTATTGTCTCCCACTTTACCAAGGATTGTCAACTTTTCTGATGAGTTCATGGTTTACTAGTTTGCATGCCAGGCTAGGCCACATGTGGAATCACAGGGCCTTCTAGATATCTTGAACTGCAGCACTCAGCATTCCTGACTGTTACCTAGGCTGGCTACGGCTGCAGAGACTTGCAGCCCAACAACTTCTGGAGGGCTGGAGGATTCCTTGCCTGGGTCAGTCCCAGAGCAGGGTTGATCCTATCCTTATGCAGAGTGAGGCAGGCACATCAGGCAGGAGGGTAGTGGACACTTCTATATGGAACACATAGGTTATTCTGAGGATATCTTTCCACCTCCTCCCCTCAGGAGGCCATTCCCAGTATCAATAGAAAATTCAATGGCTGGCTTTTTGTATGTAGAATGGGATGGGGGGATGTTTCCCTTTGTCTCAGGCCACCATGCCTCAGAGAGACTTAGGTTCCTACCATCATGTAATCATGAAGCTGAGCTGATCACAGTCTCCTAGCTTTATCCTCCAACTGTCTTGATTAGTCAGGGACAG
>CAOLHI010003070.1:0-204172 GCA_948474755.1 Ctenosaura bakeri | reverse complement strand
GTTCTCCAACCTATTCACAACAGTCCATGAACTTTCATTAATAAATGGATGCTCTTGAGTTTCTGAGTCTGAATTTTATTTTTGTCCAAGTATAATAGCACAATAAATTCTTTGCAAATGCTTTCAACTACTGATGCCTCCATTTGTCAATACTGGAGTAAAATTATTTATATGCAATTCTATATTTACTAATACACAGGATTTTCCAGTTCCAGCAGGTCTCTGAAACCTGACAAGAAGTCAAGAAGAGGAGGAGAGTGGGAGAAGACTCCTCCTTTTTTTTAATCCCTCCCTTTTGTGCACAGACAAAAGCTCCATCCGTGCTCAGTCCAAAGCCACCACTCTGACTCAGATGTGCTTATCCATTTTGAGCAACCAACCCACTGTAATCCACAGTCCCCTCTGGCAGCTCCCACACCTGGCACAGGACTGCCGCTGGCAGACAAGCTGGGGGATGCCAACTAAAATGTTGCAGCTTAGTCAAATCCCATTCTTGGTTGCCCAACCCCTTGGTCAGATTCTGGCTTATTAAGGAGCAACATGCCCAGGGTAGTTGTTGACAAATAAGAGACTGCACCTATGGCTGTGTTGCTTAGCAATTAGCGATAGCAATTACATTTCTACACTGCTTATCAGTGCAAAGCACTCACTAAGCAGTTTACAATGTGTTTAGCTAATTGCCCCGAACAAGCTGGATACTCATTTTACCGACTTACGGAAGGATGGAAGGCTGAGTCAAACTGGAGCCCAGCAGGATCCAACTCTCAATGTTGTGTCTGCAGTACTGGCATTTAACCACTGCACCACCAGGGCTCCTTATGAATGATAAGTCTGAATTCTCTTTCCTTGGGTGCAAAGCCCACACTCACTTGCATTGTCATAGTGCAAGAGTTCATAATCTCAGCTAACAGGAAAAGTCAGGTGAGAGAGAAGCTTGTAAATTTCACTGCTGATCTTTACGGCTTTTTTTACACAAATCCCAAAGTTTGCACAAGATTTTACGTGTCCATGCCTCTTGTAACTCAACCTGGCTCTGACCCTAAGCAAGTGAAACAGAAAGAACAGTGTAATGCAAGCTTCCCTAACCCAGTACTCTTCAAATTTGGGGACCTTTAGCTCCCTCCAGCCTCAGCCCAAAATTGTGTGAAAATAATGATGGTTGTAGCTCAAGACGTATGGAGGGCACTAGGTTAAGTAAAGCAGTCATATTGGTTGGAGGTGATGATCCAGTGAAATATTCTGTACTTGTTTTAAATCTAACAAAGAAGGAAAAATGAAATGCATAGGATGAGTGACATGGGCTTCACAATGGTGCTTATTGAAAGGAGGTAGGGATCTTCGCAGAAGACAAGTTCAGGATGAGTCAGTAGCGTGGTACAGCAGCCAAAAATGCCAAGGCAATTCTAGGCTCCATTAACAGAAGCATACTCTATTCAGCTTTGGTCAGATCTCACCTGGAATACTGTGCCCAGTTCTGGACACCACAGTTCAAGAAGGATATTGACAAGCTGGAATGTGCCCAGAGGAGGGTGACCAAAATAGTGAAGGGCCTGGAAACCAAGCCCCATCAGGAACAGCTTGGGGAGCTCTATGTGTTTAATTTGAGGAAGAAAAGACAGAGAGATTATACAATAGCCATGTTTAAATATTTGAAAGGGTGTCATGTAC
The DNA here is from genome assembly GCA_948474755.1 of Ctenosaura bakeri. NCBI lineage: Eukaryota > Metazoa > Chordata > Lepidosauria > Squamata > Iguanidae > Ctenosaura > Ctenosaura bakeri. The sequence goes on along the minus strand of CAOLHI010003070.1, from coordinate 202,504 downwards.
AAGATGGAGAGCTTGTGATCTGCCACTGTACATGTACCAGTGGATTCAAATTACAAGAAAAGAGATTCCATTTAAACATTAGGAAGAACTTCCTGACCGTAAACTGTAAATAAAATAGACAATGGCCATTTCTGCCCTACACTGTTATAGGGCTATTATTCCACTTTCAACATCCTTGTGGAATTTTGGGGTTTGTGGTTTCCTGAGGCCAAAGAGTTCTCTGACTGAGAATCCTAAAGGCCCCTCCCTAAACTGCCAACCCCAGGATTCCATAGGAGGTTGGAAGTGGAATAATAGCACTATAATAGTCTAGTGTAGAAATGGCCTACCTTAAGAGGTAGTGGCATTCCCTTCTTTGGCAGTGGATGGCTACCTCTTGGAAGTGTGTTAGGTGTACAACCTTACATGATGGAGGTGGGACCAGATGACTCTTGTGTCTCTTCCGTCTCTATGAACCAATGATTCCAAGTGTATTGTAGTAAAAGATTTTGTGAACATTTTGCCACCTGAAGCAAATGGACAGAAGCAATGGACAGAACAGCAGCACCCCCTTCCCTGGACTAGTAACAGAACCTTCCTGCAGAACTGGAAATGGGATGGGGTCACCCATTGCACTCCAAAGCAGTATGCAGGGCACCTTGTGTGGCACTACTTCTTTCCTCATGGAGAAAGAAAGAAATTACCATCTTTGGGCGTTTGAGAATACAACTAGGACAAGATGAAAATCAGAGGCTGACATTCTATCCTGCAACAGAATTTTTCCAGGTCCAGCAGTTGCCAACATCCATGTAGCTGAAGCCGCAAGCCATAAAGAATTTCATCAGGACGAGTCACTTGTCAGGTAAACAAGGCAGCAATAGTTATGAGATTACTGGAAGATACTCGTGTATGAACTGATGGCCCATTGACTTCCTTGGTATTGCTTACTTTCAAATCAGTGTTTTCTGTCTCAACCACAGCATGCTTTTTCTTGTTGACCGACAGCTTGTGTCACTGTCGTTGTGACATCATCGCTGGTGAATTATCAGAGGTGTCATCAGAAATGGTAGTACGGTGTTATTCAGTCCAAGATCACGTCAGGGGTGACGAGGTGAACCAGATACTTCAGGACCAACAAAATACTTCCACGGAAAGGCTGCTTGTGCCCAGATGAATCAACAGTGCTCAGAGGTCACTGTCTTGCAGAAAAGATGATCTGTGTGACTTTACAAGGTGTTTTTTTGGCGTGTTTGTGTCGGGCCTTCCTTTCCTCATCTCCGGAAGTGAAAGGGAGCAGCTAGACCAGTTTTTCCCAAAAACTGTTTTTGTTTGGGTGCACCAGGGTGCTGCAGGAAACAAAGAAATTTGATAGTGACAGCTTTGTTGGGAATGCAAGTAGCACTTTTTGACACCACCATTATCTGACAACTCGCTCTTTTGATGCTTCCAAATTAAGGACATTCCATTAATCTGATGGAGGTTCCACTCTTTCATTGGTCCTTCTTGCCTGTGAGAGCTTACTTGGAATCACTTGCATACACACACTGCTTGCAAAGCAAGCTGGGGGAGGGGGGGGAAGGTGCCAAGCCAGCTGAGAGACTTTGCAAGTCACATGCACAGAGTTCGTCCCAAGAGAGCCTCTGTAAGTTCTTCATGCTCCCTACAGTGCCGTACATGGATTCCGCTTTTCAACCAATTCCATTTTCTGACAGTGCTGTGGTCCCTAATCTATCAGAGAAATGGGAAACCTGTATCTCAAACATCTGCTTTGTACACTAGAGTTGTCAGATTTTTCTGACACCACAACAGAACAACACTTGCTGTTGTCCACCCTTGTGAGACAGGCTTTTGTAAAGAAGAGACAAATACCAGGGGGCACCCAATGGAATCTGGGCTAGAAAGGGGAGATACATCTCCAAGTGCTCAGTGGATGGTTTCTAATGTTTTTGTATATTAGAACAAGCCCCTCCACTGAGCACTTGCACATGCATCTCCCCTGGGTCAAATTTTATGAGAGAAGGACCTCTTGTGAGATCTCATGGGAGCTGAGATTTTTTGCAAGACTTGAGGCAGGCCTTACACAGGTCTGCTTTATGTGTTCCTTTGGGCCTTTCCGCACTACACTGTTCTAGTGTCATTATTCCACTTCCAACATCCTGTGGAATCCTGGGGTTTGCAGTTTAGGGAGAGGCATTTAGAATTCTCAGCCAGAGAGCTTTTGGGCCTCTGTAAACTACAAACCCCAGAATTCCCCCAAGGATGTTGAAAGTGGAAGAATGGCACTATAACAGTATAGTGCGGAAAGGCCCACAGAGCTGGAGGGAACTGGAAGGGCCATGTAATCCAAGTGCATGCCAATCAGGAGCACAGAACGAAATCATTCCCAAAATATGGCCAACCTCTTTCTAAAGACCTCTCCAGAGAGTCCACCACTACCCAAGGAAATGTTGAACAGTTCCACTGTTGAACAGTTCTTACAGCCAGGAAGTTTTCCTCCTCCTCCTCCTCCTCAGTCCCATCATCCATCGTCATCGTCATTGTCATCATCATCATCATCATCTATATCTTGATTTTTCCTAGATATTTAAAGATGGCTATCATGTCATCTCTCAGTCTTCTTGTTCTCCAGGCTAAACATATCCAGCTCCTTAAGCCATTTTTCATAGCACTTAGTTTCCAAACCTTTGTTCATCTTAATCACCATTCAGTGGACATGTACCAGTTTGTTGATAATCTTCTTGACCTTTGGTGCCCAGAACTAGACACAGTATTCCAGGGGAGATTTGACCAAAGCAGAATAGAGTGGCACTCCTCCTTCACTCAATCTGGACACTGGACTCCTGTTGATGCAGGCCAAAATTGCATTGTCTTTTTTGGCCACCACATCAAACTGGATTCATGCCGTAGTGGTTTAATTGGTAGACTATGACACTGGAAACCAGGTTCTGAATTCCCACATGGTCATGGAAACCCACTGGCTGACCTCAAGCAAGTCCCATTCTCTCAGCCTCAGAGGAAGACAAAGTCAAACCCCCTTTGAACAAATCTTGCCAAGAAAACTCCATGAGAGTGTTGTCATAAATCAGAAATGACTTGAAGGCACACAACAACAGCAACAACAACAGATGCCTTGTTCTTTTTCACATGGACTACTTTCAAGCTAGGTGTCACCAATCCAATATTTGTGCATTTCCTGACTAGATGTTGTAGCTTACCTGTTTCCCTGTTGAGGATAGGCATTCTTTTTGACTATTTTGTACTCAGAAAATACATGCCTCATTTCCATCAATTTTCAGCTATTTTCCCAGCTTCAGATGTGGTTTTCCTATGCTGGTATTCACTTGACAATTAACTTTTCCTCTGCTTCTGCTCCTTTTTCCCTCTGGCAATGGTTGTATTGCTGCTTCTCAGTAGTTTTTTTCTTTAAAAAAATGTGGATAAAGAGAGGGGTGTGTCTTCAGTTGTCGAACTTTCCCTTCAATCTCCCCATGCCTGTTTTTCTACCTTGGCCAGGTTGATTTCAAGGCTTCTTGCTGTGCAGTCTCTAGATTTGCAATGGCAGAACGGATGAGGAACTTGAGAACCCTGCCTAGCTCCCTTTTTCACTGTGGTTCCCAGGAAGGGCTTGTGCCATCTCCGCATGTTTTCACAGGGCATCGTGGTGAGCTTAAAGGATTAAAAGAGCACAGAAGTGAAAAGCTACCACTGCAGTGAAGAAAGTGCCATTGGAATTATTGTTGTCGTCATCATTGTCATCATCATCATTCCATCTTTTCCCCAAGCTTGGGACTCAAGGTGGCTTATGAATTAACAATTAACCAGTGATGTAGACTCGATAGACTTGGACTCAAGTTGAACTTAAGTCACTTCAGTGACTCAACACAGACTCGACTCGGCCCTAAATGATGCACTGACTCGACTCGAGCTGAGACTTGTATATTTTTAATGACTGACTTGAGGCCCTTGGTTCAGTAACATAACAGATTCATCCAGAAACCTTGTGACTTTCAACAATGCCTCCATCACATGACAATCTCTCTCAAGCCAAAGTGTGGGTGCATTTCTTGGAGGGGAACAGCAAACAGGTTAGGCAATGGGCTTGAGGCAGGCTTCAGGTCTGCTCAGCAGCCTGTCCCTGCTGCATATCGGAGGAGCTTTCTAAAATGTTTCCTAAGAGCAAAAGACAAGACTCGCCTCCAGAGTGCAGGGTGCATTTCTCAGAGAGGAATAGCAAATGTGTTAGGCAACAGGCTTGAGGAAGAAGGATGCTTCCTTCTAAAGCTTTTGAATCTTCACTAATGGGGAATAAGATAGGATCCTATTCCCCACTTCTGAAGCTCTTAAATGGCAAAATTGCAAATGGGGAGAGCTGACTCTACTTAAATTGTTAAAACTGAATTTATTTCACTCTATCTAAGAATTCTAGAATTTTGGTTGGGGTATAAAGTTGGATTCCAGACTTGAGACTTGGCTTGAAAGTATCTTCAAGGACTGGAGACTTGACTTGAGACTTGAAAATAGAGAGAGTTGAGATTTGACTTGAGGCTTGAGTAAAAGACTTAAATACACCACTGCAATTAACTATTTGAAACATGCACTAAAGGGGGAGATGAGTTAAAACAGTACAGTTAAAGCAATACAGTGCCCGCTTACAAGCCCTTTCCATAATTGGTTTGAAAAATCTATCTAAATTAAAAAAAAATTGCCTGCCAACAGAAGGAAGGCAAGGAGGGAGCCACTGCAACCCCCATAGGCAGTCGGTTCTGGAGCCCCTAAGAAGGCTCTGTTTCACGTTCTTGCCAGCCACACCTCTGAATTGTGCCAGCTGTTTCTTCCTTATTGACTAAAGCCTGGTATTCACGCTCTGTCAATCACATTCCTCACATTCCCTTTCCTGATCTAAAAGGAAATGGCAATGAAGAGGCCAGGAAGTGGAGAAAGACTGTGGGTCCAGAAAGCAATGCTCACTCAGGGAGAAGAGAAGATGGGTTAAGTGGGATGTGGCAAGACAGGACCACCCCAGCCATTCCCATCATCACTTAAGTACTCCGTCCTAATGATGAAGCTGCATCAGTGAAAAGGCAGTGGAAGCAACCAATAGGGGTATGTTTTTGGGAAGGACTGAGGCAACATAGAACAAGTACAATTGGCCCTACACATTTGTTTGGGTTAGGGGCACAGGATGGCTGAAAGTGGAAAAAACACAAATATCAAAATTGTGTGTCTGTGGGAAGAGGGCCAAGGTATGGTGGGGAAAGCGAACACCCAAGGTCCAAACCAGGTCAGGGAAAGGAGAGAGAAAGGGGGTGGATTGACATAGTGGCCCTATTCGTCCTCTCTCTTTCCCAATTCTTCCTTGGGTGTGTGAAGAGAACATCAGGAAAAAATCTGTGGCACTGAGAAATCAGGCTGTGATCTGTCCTTAAATAGCCAAGCGGCAGCTGGTAGAAGACTAGAGGTGGGTTTCTAAAGGGCTGCATGACCTGATCAAAGCCACCAAGAGGGAAGGTTCCCCCCAAAAAAGAAATGTTTGGGATGAAAGGGCAGGAGTGGGAGAAATTCTAAAATAATCAAATCCATGAAAAGCAAGCCTACAAATGGGGAAGAACAACTATAATTAGTAGAAAGGGCTGATCAATTCAAGTTGATACAATACAGAGGGAAATCTGTGTGAATAAGTGGTTAAAATTCCACTATGTGAATCTGCCCTGAAACTGATGATTTTTAGACTAACTTTCCACATGCTGGTCTCAAATTCAAGCCCACGGAAGACCTCTGACTGAAGCTCAAAGAGCTACCATTGGTCAAAGTTGATAATGTGAACAAGATGAATCAGTGTTCTGATGCAGTATAAGACAGTTCATCACGTAGTTATTTCAAGAAGAAATTTGCCCCCTGTGTTGTGGCATAATTGTGGTTGACTTGATCGCCAAGTTGACTTCAAGTTATGGTGACCCTATGAAAGAGAGATGGCCAAGTCCTCCTGTCATCAGCAGCCCTGCTCAGGGCCGTGTCTTCCTTGATTGAGTTTGTCCACCTGTGATGCCATCTTCCTCTTTTGCTACTACCTTCTACCTTACCAAGCATTATTGTCTTTTCTAATGAGTCATGTCTTCTCATGGTACATCCAAAACATGACAGTCTCCATCTTGGACATCTTAGCTTCTGGGGAGAGTTCAGGCTTAATTTGTTCTTGGATCCATTCACTGGTCTTTTTGGTAGTCCATGCTATCTGTAGAACTCACCTCCAGCACCACATTTCAAATGAGCCTATAAGTTGCCTGAAATTTCCTTCCTTCTGAGGGTTGGGGAAGGGTTTTGTGCCATGTGTCTACATCAAAAGAGGGCTGGATCATTCCACCTTGCTATTTTAAGGAGTTTTTATCTCACAGCTCAGCCCCAAACTTTCTTGAAGTGGTTTGCATACACAGATAAAAAGCCAGGCCTGATATGTGTCTTGCCAAAGGCAATTGACCAGCTCACCAAAGGCAAGGGGGCTCTTTTTATAGAGTCCAGAGGCAACAAAAGACACCAGTTGTAGTTGAAAAAGCCCCAAATTTATTCAACAGCAAGCAGTCTAAACAGCATACTCATACAAGCATACAGATGAAACCCAGAGCATACCAGCAAATATTAGAATACAGACAGAAACCCACTTTTAGAATACAAATGAAACCCACCTAAACCTATGATGCCCGGTAACAAAGTGATAGATTTCTCACCCAAGCAAGATTCTTCCAATTAGCTACTCAGGAGCCTGGAATGAAGCAGGGGAGGAGACCCCTCTGTGTAACCACCTGCATGGCACTGCAGCTGTAGCCTGTGCAAAATTCCCACTGAGAGCACAGTCCTGGGGGTATTTATACTCCCTCATTCCAGGATGACTTGGCCATCCATCATAGAACCTTCAGGATTGTTTATAAGGTCATTAATTAAGTGGACACCTGAGCTAAACTCCTTTCAGTTATCAAGGTCACTAATTAAGTAGCTATCTTCTGGGTTCTTCCCAGCATCTGCTATCTAGCACTATTTAGGTATTGGTCCCAATCCAAAGACTGCTGCCAGTTAGCAGATACCACCTGCAACTTTGTTTTGTCTACATTTCAAGCTAAGAAGCATACAGGGCCCTTGACTTTGCAAGCAAAAGGCAGAAATCGAAGCGCAAGACAGTGTGTTTGATTAACCAGAATTCTTAGCAAGAAGCCTAGAAATGTAGAGCATGGAGGAAGGAACTGAGGTCAAGACGTTCCTGACACCTCCTTGAGATGGCAATGGACGACCAGTCATTTCCCATATGGTATGATGCAGTGGAAAGGGAAGGATTGGGGACTGTGCAACAACAGGGCCATATGTGGTCCAGCAGGCTCCCTAGGGCTACTGGAGTCACCCTCCTTGAGTGAAGAAAAATGACCTAAATGTGGACAAGCACAAATCCACAGGCTCCATTAGGTGCAATCTGCTCTCAAAATGTTATTTAATGAGACCACACCACAATAAAGGCTAGCATCCTGCTGGGAATTCACAACATCATAAACCAGCTTACAATTTGTAGTTTAGAACTACAGTATTCATAACGATTGTATTGCCATGAGGGGAGTGTTTTCATAGCTGCGCCATCGGGACCCTTGTGCAAGTGTGGCTGTTGATGCAATGTGTGGCTGTTACTCAATGGTCGTGATGCACAGCAGCACAGCACTTGGCAGGACAGGCTGACATGCAAGGAGAGAGGGACAATGGCCCACAGCAGAACCTCAGGCCACTGGAAATCCAGAACGGAAGTCAGTGGAAAGTCACAGGTACCCTGTGTCCAACCGGACATATGTCCCACTTTTCTTGGTGCCCTGTCATCGCAAGTCTCTAACACTGTTATTTACTTATGTATTTATTTACTTTATCCATTTCTACTCTGTCTTTTTCCCAGTAGGGAGAGACTCAAGGCAGCTTTCAACTCATTTTAAAAAAAATGGAAGTTAAAAACTAACTTACGTTTTAGAAAACAACATATAGGAAAAAATACATTTAAATTTTAAACATAATCACACAATCTGTAAAGTTAAAACCACAAAAATTGATTAGAAGGCCATATAAATAACCAATAAATCTACACAGCATGCCATTAAAAGCCCATTGCAATCCATTTTTGAAAGCATGATGGAAGAAGAATATTTTTGCTTGCCGATGGAAGGAAGGCAAGGAGGGAGCCATCCTGGCCTCCCTAAAGAGGGGGTTCCAAAGTCTGGCAGCAACCAACAAGAAGGCTCTCTCCACTGTTTCCACCAAATGAGTCTGGGAAGGTAGTGAGATAGAAGCGATTTCCTCACTAGACTGTTATAGCGCTATGATTCCACTTTCAACATCCTATGGAATCCTGGGGTTTGCAGTTTCAGGAGGGGCCAGCCGGCCCCTCCCTAAACTGCAAACCACAGGATTCCATAGGATGTTGAAAGTGGAATCATAGCACTATAACAGTCTAGTGTGCAAATGGCCAGAAAGAAGGCCCTCTCCTGCAGATCTCAACACCCTAATGGACTTATAGGGGGAGATAAAGTCCTTCGAATAGCCTGGAGCCAATGACATAACTCCATTATTGTAAAGTTATACTTCACAGCCCCGTGATGAAGGATCTCAGCCTAATCTACAATTACACTACCATGTAGCTATACCTTCATTTTTGGGTGAAAGAATGCATTAGATGTAACTATAGTCAGACCTCCACATTTGCTAGGGTGAGGGGTGCAAGACTTCTGCAAAAGTGGAAAAACCACAAATATCAAAATGTTTGTGTGTCCATGGATAAGGGGACGAGGCATGGTGGGGAGAACGGGCACCTGGGATCCAAAGCAGGGTAGGGAAAGGAGTGGGAAAAGGGATGGGTTGGCATAGTGGCCCTTTACTTCCTCTTCTCTCACCCACTTCCTTCTTTGGGTGCACATGGAGGCATTGGGAGAGGGTTTGCAGTGCTGAGAAACGGGGCTACAAACCATCCTTAGCTGGCCAGGTAACAGCTGGTGGAAGAGAAGGAGGGCCAGAGGCAGGTTTTTAAAGGACTGTCCAGCTTCATCAGAGCTTCAGAGAGGGAAAGTTCCCCTGGAAAAGAAGCACTTCAGGTGCGGAATAGGAGTTGGAGAAACTTGTAAATAATCAAATCCATGAAAATGACACTTGAAAATATGGAGGGTTGACTGCAGTTGTTTGTAACAGGTTACTTCCAAGCTATGATCACTCCATAAGGCTGAGATGAAACAGACTGTGCTCCCTTGTCAGTGCTGGAGTTTGGCTTTGCTACAAAACCTTCTGGAGGCAATGGCCTGAGTCCTATGGTTTGGTCCTAACCAGAGTAAATCATAGAAACATAGAGTTGGAAGAGACCACAGGGGCCATGGAGTCCAATCCCCTTCTGCCATGCAGGAGCCCACATCAAAGCACTCCCAACAGATGGTCATCCAACTCTGCTTAAAACCTCCAAAGAAGGAGACCCAGCACATTCCTAGGCAGCATATTTCACTGCCGGACAGCTCAGACCATCAGAAAGTTCTCCCTGACATTTAGGTGGAAACTCTTTTTCAACTGGATCCATGAGAATATGGCAGCCAAGAAAGCCAACATGATTCTCGGTTGCATCAATAGGAGTATGGTGTCTAGATCAAGGGAGGTAATGATACTACTCTATTTTGCTTTGGTTAGACCTCAGCTGGAATACTGTGTCCAGTTTTGGGCACCTCAGTTCAAGAAGGATATTGACAAGCTGGAGTGTGTCCAAAGGAAGGTGACCTTTGAGAAGCATATTAGGATGCTGGGCATGTTTAGTCTGCAGAAGAGAAGGTTAAGAGGGGACATGATAGCCATGTTTAAATATTTGAAGGGATGTCATGTCGAGGAGGGAGTGGGCTTGTTTTCCACTGCACCTTACCGTCTTCTGGCACTGGGGTGCGGGGATTGCGCAAGCAGCCTCTGGCGAGAGGCTCTCACATCTGGGGTCCTTCAGATCTGCACGAGCTGCCTGCTCGCACAAGAGCCCTGCCTCTTCCTTCCGCAGCACAGCCTGGGAGTTTCCCAGGCTGCGCTGGGGCAGGAAGCGCAACCAGCGTGGCTCCGGAGGCTCCACACACCAGGTAAGTGTGTGCAAGGCCCAGGAGCAATGCGCAATCATGCACCATTTTCGGCTTCTAGCCGAAAATGAAAAGGTGTGCGATCAGCGCCTGCCCTACCCTGGAGCGTCGCGCAATTGTGAGTGTGTTGTGCGGATTGTCCTCACAATCGCATGATGCTTCAGGGGTCCTTTCGCATGGAAAATGCTGTGCAAAAAGGGCCTAGGATAAGGAGCAATGGATTCAAGCTGTAGGACAAGAGATTCTACCTAAACCTCAGGAAGAAGTTCCTGACAGTCAGAGCTGTCTGGCAGTGGAATACTCTGCCTCAGAGTGTGGTAGAATCTCCTTCTTTGGGGGTTTTTAAACAGAGACTGGATGGCCATCTGTTGGGAGTACTTTGATGTGATTTCCTGCATGGCAGGGGGTTGAACTGGATGGTCCCTGGGGTCTCTTCCAACACTGTGATTCTGTGATTCTATGAATGAGAATTTGCCTACTCTATGTATTAACTCGTCATACAAGAATTGATTCCATGGGGTCGACATTTAGTTGAGATTTAGACATTGGTGGCCAATGGATCCACTGATGCAGAAGTGGGGAATCTCTCTTGATTTTCTCGATCTGACCTGGATGGGCATTCTGCTGGTGCTGAACCTCTGAAGGAATGGGAGTCTGGCATCACCAGAGTTCCAGGTCAACTTGGAGCAGTTTCGAGAGGAGCAGCCATGAGACTAGGAATGTGCAACAACAGATCAACCAGCCACTCCTGGATTTAGGATGACAGGAGGAGCCAAGGGTGGAACCAAGCTGACAGAAAGATCTGGTGATGAAGATTCTCAGAACAAAACTGAGCAAGGGCATGTGCATAAAACAAGGAGAAGCCATCTGGAAATCCCTCAGGGTGGTTTCTAAGTTGAAACAAGGAAGAAGATTCCCGTTTCAAATTAGTTTCAAAGGATCTGATCTTTGGAATATTGGTTTAAGGTGGTTCATTGTCAGCTCAGGAAAGATAACAAACTAAGTCATTCTAAATTCTAAGGGCATGTGTGTATGTCTTCGTTCTGCTTTCCACTTTGTGGAAACAACTTCAAACAATGCTCCCGGTTTTGGAAGAAGATTAAAGCCATGCCATGCATAATAAGGTGTGCAAGTTAGCTTAAAGGGCTCACAGATTGGTGGAAATCTGGGAAAATCTCAAGCAACACTTGGCAGGAACATTAAAAGCACAAAGCGTGTGAAATGAAAGTGCATAAGAATATATGGGGTGCTGCTAGATCAGAGCAAAGAGTTGTTGAGTGCCACATACTTTTTCCACAATGCAATACTAGAGGTCTCTAGGAAACCTACAGGCAGGAAATAAGGGTACCTTCCCACTGGAAGTGAGATACTTGCCTCAGGTGCCAGATGCTGGGTGGCAGCCCCCTGGCCTTGATTTTCTCTTGGAGTTAGAATCATAGAATCATAGAGTTGGAAGAGACCCCAGGGGTCATCCAGTCCAATTCTATTCTGCCATGCAGGAGCACACATCAAAACGCTCCCGATAGACAGCCATCCAGCCTCTGCTTAAAAACTTCCAAAAGACGAGACTCCACCATACTTCACTGAGGCAGTAGATTCCACTGCCGGACAGCTCTGAGTCTGAATGAGTTCAAAAAATAATCTTCAATAATGAGACCAAACGAATGTCCAAGTTCTATAAAATCTTACGACATCACGAAAGGGAAGAGATAATGATAAAAGACTCCATGGCCATTTCCGCACTAGACTGTTATAGCGCTATGATTCCACTTCCAACATCCTATGGAATCCTGGGGTTTGCAGTTTCGGGAGGGGCCAGCTGGCCTGCAAACTATAAACCCCAGGATTCCAGAGGAGGTTGAAAGTGGAATCATAGCACTATGTCTAGTGCGGAAATGGCCTATGATTAAATGGGCAAGGAATATGGGTGAAACAATGCAAATACAGCATTGGGAACAGAGTTGGAAACAGGCATATACATTTGCCATTGCCCAGAACTTAAGAGAAAATTACACTAAAATGCTTCATAGATGGTACTTAACACCAGAAAAATTAAACAAGATATACAAGTCCATCTCCGGATTATGTTGGAAGTGTCAGAACGAGCTTGGCACGTTCTATCATTTATGGTGGATATGCAAAAAAACAAAAACTTTTTGGATCAGTATTCATAATAAGATCTCAGAAATTTTTAATTATAAATTTCCTATGTCCCCACAACGATACTTGTTAAACGTGACCCAAGATCTCCATCCAAACCTCTCAAAACATTGGAGAATTATGTTATACTTGATTACAGCGGCAAGTACAGTTGTTGCAAGAAAGTGGAAAAAAGGTGACATTTCTACTTTAGAGGAATGGTGTCATTAAATTTTCAAAATGAAAACAATGGATATTTTAACACATAATCAAGAGAAGGGACGAGGAAAAGATTAATAGGGAGTGGATTCTGGTAACTAAAAACTTATTAGTTGAGCAGCAAGATACCTAACTTGTGGTCGTCATAACACTATATAAATTACATACAGATTTTGTTAGAAATAGAGTCACAGGTTTTGTAGTTAAAACTGTCAATATTACACACTTGTTACACCTCTGAGGAAGAACTAATGTAATTATATTTGATAATATCTTCATTTCCGTTATACAATGAGCGTAACTAGGGGCAGGCCTTTCAAACGTATAGGAACGTAACTCTATTCCAAGACTAGTTAAATGACTCCGGAATCACTAGGAAAGCTTCTTAATTAAAAAAAAAAAAAGACAGAAAGGACAAGACTAGTAAATCCTAATGTATACCAAGGAAGCAATGTAAGAGGCTGTTATTCTTTTTTCAGATTTCTTTTTACAGATTTCTTTATTAATAGAACTCTCATAAAACATAGACAGGTATCATACTCTGTGTGTGTGTGTGTGTGTTTATGTATATATATGAATATATATATACATATATATACATGCATATATACACATGCATATATACACATGCATATATATATATATATATGCATATATGTATATATATATATATACACATGCATATGTGTGTGTGTATACATGCATATCTTTTCTTTTCTTTTTTCCCTTGTTTGTGCAAGCTGTGATACCTATTTTTATTTATATGTATGAAATGCAAAATTCCAGAAGGTTAACCATACAATACAATAATGTTACAAAGAAAAATTAATTTTTAGGCAGTGTTGCCCATTTGGGGACATTAAAATTGCTCAAAAGTTAGAATTCTCGGTCAGATTGCTCTTAGGTCTCAGTAAACTCCAGAATTCCACAGAAAGTTGAACGTGGAATAATCTACCATATAAAAGTCAAAGTTTGTGAGCTTGTGAATTTGTCTGTGTCAGGCAGACAAAGACCTCATATGCTTGGCTGTGTCAAGCAAGAAGACCTCACATGATTGGCTGCTTGAGAAGATTCTATGGATTCTAAGGGAGGGGGGAACCTTTAGAATTCTCAGCCAGATAGCTCTTGCACCTGGCTGGTTGTTATGGAGACAAGGCCTAGCAGCAGGAAGGAGGAGGCTAGTGTATTCCCTTAGAAACCAAACCTCTGTATGTTAACAACTCTGAAGACAGATTGGATTGGGGAATATGGGGAAAAGTTACGGTTACAAGACAAGGCAGTTGGGGGAATTAGAGACACAGAATCTCAGATCTGTGTATTTCAACCGCATCTAATTCCTAAGGTACGGTAATTCCTAAGGTATTTCTAACAAGTATTACCTATAAGAAAATAAAATCCCAGGCAACACTGGGTAAATACACTAGTAGCACTATAACAGTGTAGGGTAGAAAGGCCCTAAGTCATTACAGCTACCTGTAATGAGTTATTTCCAACCTCTGGCAAAGAAAGAACATGAATTACAGTTGAGCCCAGGGCACAAATTCTTTACCCAGCCCCCAAACCTGCATTTTGACTGACATGCAAGCCTGGCCATATAGGTGGCAATATATTCTTTTTTGATGCATGGCTCAGGGCGTCAGCAGCAATAACTCAGCAACTCAAGAGTTTTCCTTAAGGGGCCAATGGCAAAAAAATAATTACACAAAAGGAGTAATTGAGCAATGGAGCATACAGGAGACAAGTTGCTCCAGGACTCAAGATGGAGTCATTGATCTATGTGACATCCCGTCAGTACAATGCCCCCAAGCAAATGAGTTTTAACATTTGCTGCATGAAAGGAGAGAGGCAGAACAGCCACAAGCCGGATGTGTCCTGGGCAGGACGGTGAGTGTGTTGCTCACCTGAAGGCCTGAACGCATGGAATTCAACGCAGCTTCCCATGTCATGGGGGAAAACCCCACAGCACTGGTTGGGAGACTGGATCAAGCTAGACGCATGAGGTCAAACCCACAGGCCTAAAGGAACTGAAGGAGGAAAGGCCTTCCAGCCTTAGAAGAACATGCTCAATCCAAATTGACACCAAATTGGGAGGGGTTGCTAATACCCCAGAGGACAGGATAAAATTTCAAAATGACTTTGACAGATTGGAGAGCTGAGCCAAAGCTAACAAAATGAATTTCAACAGAGACAAATGTTAGGTCCTACACTTAGGCAGACAAAATGGAATGCACAAATATGGGATGGGGGACACATGGCTGGATGGCAGTATATGTGAAAGGGATCTAGGAGTCCTGGTGGACCACAAGCTGAACATGAGTCAGCAGTGTGATGCAGCAGCCAAGAAAGCCAAGGCGATTCTTGATTACATCAATAAGAGTATGGTGTCTAGATCAAGGGAGGTAATGGTACCACTCTATTCTGCATTGGTTAGGCCTCATCTGGAATACTATGTCCAGTTCTGGGCACCTCAATTCAAGAAGGATATCGACAAGCTGGAGTGTGTCCAGAGGAGGCTGACCAAAATGGTGAAGGGTCTGGAAGCCATGAAGCCCTATGAGAAATGGCTTGGAGAGCTGGGTATGTTTAATCTGCAGAAGAAATGGTTAAGAGGGACATGATAGCCATGTTTAAATATTTCAAGGGATGTCATGTTGAGGAGGGAGTGGGCTTGTTTTCTGCTGCTCCAGAGACTAGGACAAGGAGCAATGGATTCAAGCTGCCAGAAAGGAGATTGAACCTCAGGAAGAACTTCCTGATGGTCAGAACTGTCTGACATTGGAATGTGCTGCCTCAATGGAGTGTGGTAGATTCTCCTTCTTTGGAGGTTTTTAAGCAGAGGCTGGATGGCCATCTGTCGGGAGTGCTTTGATGTGGATTCCCGCATGGCTGAAGCGAGTTGGACTAGATGGCCCCTGGGGTCTCTTCCAACTCTGGACACTCATCCAACCTCTGTTTGAAGTCCTCCAAAGGAAGAGGACCCTCTGGGGAAGTACATTCTCCTGTAACACAGCTCTTATACTAAAGCGGTTCTTCCTAATGCATAGGTAGAACTTCATAATTGGAATCCATTAGTTCACGTTCTAGGCCATTTCTGCACTACACTGTTATAGTGCTATTATTCCACTTTCATCATCCTATGGAATCCTGGGGTTTGCAGTTTAGGGAGGGGCATCTTTGGCCTCAGTAAACTACAAACTCCAGAATTCCACAGGATGTTGAAAGTAGAATAATAGCACTATAACACGTGCAATGCAGAAATGTGACTAGTCTCGAGAACATAGGAAAACAGGCTTATGTCATCTTCTTCATGACATCCCATTAGATATTTGAAGATAGCTATCACATTACTTCTTAATCTTCTCTTCTGCAAGCTAAGCATATCCAGCACCCTCAGTTACTCAGAAAGTCTTGGTTTCCAGATCATCTTAGTCACCATTCTCTGGATGTGTTGAAACTTGTCAATGTTCTTCTTGAACTGTGGTGCCCAGAACTGGACGCAGTATTTCAGGTGAGGCTGGACTAAAGCAGAAGAGACCAGCACTACTACTTCCCTCCATCTGGACATAGGCTTCTGTTGATGCAGCCCAGAACTGCACTAGCATTTTCGGCTGCTACATCACACTGTTGACTCAAGTTTAGCCTGTGGTCTACTAAGAACCCTAGACCTTTTTTATATCTATTGCTTTTAAGCTGGATATCCTAGCTCTCCAGTCTAAGGTCATTTAAAACACTGATCCTGTCCTCTGGAGTATTAGCTACCTCCCCTCGCTCAATTTGGTGTTCTCTGAAATTTTGACAAGAATGCCTTCTCCCATCTAAGTCATCTATATAGATTTTAAACAATATCCGGCCTCTGACAGAACCCTGAGGCACCCCATTAGTCACTTCTCTCCAGGATCAACCATTGGTGAGAACTCGCTGGGTTCAGTCTGTCAACCAATTACATATCCAGCTAACTCTATCACGGTCTGTCCCACAGTACACCAACTTGCTTGTAAGAATATCATGCGGGACCTTGCCAAAAGCCTTCCTGAACTCAAGACATACTGCATCCACAGCATGTCCCTGATCTAGTAATCTTGCAACACTAGAAGACAAAAAAGGACATAAGGCTAGTTTCACATGACTTGTTTTTGAGAAATCCATGCTGGCTCTTAGCAATCACATCATTGCTTTCTGAGTATGCACAGACTGGCAATTTAGTTATCTTTCTAGAACCTTTCCTGGTATCAACATCAAGCTGACTTGTTGGTAGTTGCTTGTGACCTCCTTGTTTCCCCCTTTTTGAAAATGGGGACAATATCTACCCTTCTCCAGCATGCTATGGCCTTTCCTGTCCTCCCAGAACTCCCAAAGGTGATTAACAATGGATCTGAGATTACATCTGCAAGTTCTTTTAATGCTCTTGAATGCAGTTCATCCAGCTCTGGAGACATGAATTCATTTAGAGTAGTTAGGCATTACTTTACTGCCACTTCACCTCTTCTGGGTTGTAATTCTCTTACTGGATGGTTTATTCTGCTTTCAGCTGTTAGACCACAGTTTTCCTTTGGGGAGAAGACTGAGCCAAAGCAGGTATTAAGCAGTTCATCCTTCTCTCTGTCCTCAAGTACTATTTCAACATCTCCACTCAGTGGCCTTATTATTTCCTTGTTCTCCCTCTTCCTCTGAACATAGCCAAGCCCAACTCCGCAGGGTTCTGTCCTGGGCCCAGTGCTATTCAACATCTTCATCAATGACTTGGATGAAGGAGTAGAGGGCATGCTGATCTAATTTGCAGATGACACCAAATAGGAGGAGTTGCTAATACGCCAGAGGACAGGATCAAAATCCAAAATGACCTTGAAAGATTGGAGAGCCGGGCCAAAGCTAACAAAATGAATTTCAACTGAGAGAAATGTAAGGTCCTACACCTGGGCAGAAAAAATGGAATGCATAAATATAGGAGAGGGGACATGTGATTGGATGATAGTATGTGTGAAAGGGATCTGGGAGTCTCAATAGATCACAAGCTGAACATGAGTCAGCAGTGTGATGTGGCAGCCAAGAAAGTCAGCACAATTCTTGGTTGCACCAATAGGAATATGGTGTCTAGATCAAGGAAGGTAATGGCACCACTCTATTCTGCATTGGTTAAACCTCATTTGGAGTACTGTGTCCAGTTCTGGGCACCTCAATTCAAGAAGGATATCAACCAGCTGGAGCATGTCCAGGGATGCGACATGATAGCCATGTTTAAATATTTGAAAGGATATCATATAAAGGAGGGAGCAGGTTTGTTTTCTGCTGCTCCAGAGACTAGGACAAGAAGCAATGGATTCAAGCTGCAGGAAAGGAGATTTCACCTGAACCTCAGGAAGAACTTCCTGACGGTCAGAGCTGTCTAGCAGTGGAATCTGCTGCCTCGGAGTGTGGTGGAATCTAATTCTTTGCAGGGTTTTAAGCAGAGGCTGGATGACCATCTGTTGGGAATGCTTTGATATGTGTTCCTGCATGGCGGGGGGTTGGACTGGATGGCCCCTGGGGTCTCTTCCAGCTCTATGATTCTAACTCCTTTCTTATATTTAACTTACGGCAATCCCAATGAATGAGAAGCGTTCATAGCCACCACACCCCAGTCATCAACAGCACTGCTAAAGTCTTCCAAACTCAGAGCAACCATGGCTTCCTCACTTGAATCAGTCCATCTGCAGTGTAATTCTCCTCTCTTCCTACTGTTTTGCACATTCCCCAAAGTATGTATATAGTGTCTTTTCTACTGAATCACTTGGAGGCAGATTTTCTGGTGTCCCTTATCTTGAAAGATGGTGCCATTGCAATAATACAGAAGTTGAGTCGATGAAGCACATTCTTTTGTCCTGTAGCTTTTATAATCAGGCCTGTCAGCATATAATTACTCCATTAGTGAGAAAATTTCCTGCAAGTTCAGACCAATTTTATATCAGGTTCCTGTTGGAGGATAAGTCCTCAAAAGTGGCCCTGGCTGTTACTAAATTTCCTCACAGAGGCAGTCAGGAGTAGAGCTCATTGAACATTAGATAAAAGTTAATTGTAATTGTTTTACTTTTCTGATTTTGTCTTTTGGATATTTTGTCCCTTTTCCATTTTATGCTTGAGGATCTGTGGATTGCAATAAATTGATGATGATGTATTATCACAGGGGCTTCAAGGCAGCAGAAATTCAGAAGTGGCTTACCATTACCTCCTTCCACATAGTACTAACAAGGTTTAGCTAAAGTTCTTCTGCTCTTGTCTCTGAGGCCATTTCCGCACTACACTCTTATAGTGCGATTATTCCACTTTCAACATCCTACGGAATCCTGGGGTTTGCAGTTTCAGGAGGGGCCCGCTGGTCCCTCCCAAAACTGCAAGCCCCAGTTTCCATAGGATGTTGAAAGTGGAATAATCGCGCTGCAAGAGTGTAGTGCGGAATGGCCTGAGAGATCCTCCACCACTATCACCTCCATTAGCTGCCGCCCAGTAGCTTCCCTCCTGGAGCTGCTCTGGACCTCCACCAAGAAAACTGCCACTTCTCTTCTGCTGGTAACAACCATTAGATCCTGAAGAGGTGTTTGAGTAGGGTTACCATGTCTCTCTTATTATAAGGTATGCCCATGATTTGAGGGCTGGAAAGCATGTCCTATATCAGGCTGGCAAATGTTCCTTATCGTAAGGAATGTCCTCTGTTTAAAGGCTGGAACTATTTTATTTTACGTAGACTGAATGAGATGCCAAAAAAAGTCCCAAGTTTTGGGGTATAGCCCTTAGTGTGGACAAAAGCGTGGACATCATATAACTTGTGAATGTGGACAGTATGATAATTTTGCAAAGGCTAGGTTAATCAATACTTTCATTTGGTACTTAAGTAGAACATGTACTTTGTAGCTACTTCCTGATGGTCAGCCCTGTGTGTCATGAATGGGACTGTCCAGCGGCGGAGCTTGGAGCGCGGAGGGGGGCTATGGTGTGTGGGTATGGCCACGGTGTGTGGGGGCGTGGCCATGGTGCATGGCTGTGGCGCACAGGAGCATGACTATGAGCCAGGATGCCCCTAAAAACATTACCACTGGGGCCAAACCATCCCCATTGCTTCCCCATCCTGATGTGACTGGGGCTGTCTCTTGTTGCTGTTTTGAAAATCTGGCCATACCACGTTCATCACTTTTAGTCTGGCTACTCAGCAAAAGCCTGTATGACCTGGAAAACCTTATTAGTAGCATTGCTACCTTTAGCATAGCCTCTCGTCTCATGCAATCTCACCACCGTCATGGCGGAGACACTATTACTTAATGGCACCACCCAGTTATGTGCATCAGAGACATTTAAATTAACAATACTCCTTCAAAGTAACTTTTCCAAGCTCTAGCTTGGGAGCTGTCCAAAAATATATATTTACTGTAGCTTACTGTTTCAGATCTTTTTGCTTCTAACTGGTTGCTGCTTTCAATTGATCGCTTTATCATGCTGTTTCTGTTTTTATGAGGACCTTTTTTAAAAAAATGTCTGGGTTTTATGGGATGTTGCCCCGAGAGCTGTTAGCTACAGAACGACTAGTAAACCTTAGAAATAATAACAGTTGTAAAAAATATAATAACAATAATACCATATAAAGCCAGGTGCAACTAGCAATAAGGGGGAATTTCTTTTGGATCACATTTTGATAAGAATGTAAGAAATTCTTGGATGTGAATCAGGACACAGCTGTTCTTTGGTACTATAATTTTGCAGTGCAGTTCTTTGAAGAAAAAGCATACAGGATTTCCCGTGTTAGTGTGGAAGCTATAGCTGTTTGCTGTCAAGTTGCTTCAATGTACAACAACTTATGCAAATCCTATGAATGAGAAACCGCTGAGAGATCATCCACAGCCCTGCTAAGGTCTTGCAGACTCAGGGGAGTTGTGACTTCCTTGGTAGAACCAGTCCACACTTGGTGAGGTTTCTCTCTTTTCTTGTTGCCTTCTCCTATATTAAGCATCATCGCCATTTCAAATGAGCCATGTTGTCTTTTGTAGCCATCTTTTTTTTTTTTTTTAGCCATAATCCTTTTTTTTTTTTTTTTTTGCATAGTGTCATTCTGTTACTGCAGTTCCTGGGCTGCACTTAAGGTGACATAGATATCATTTTGATATCAATAATTTGGCTTTCTTCCACCATCCCTCTCCACGTGTTTGTGAGGCCCCCGGACAAGCACAGAACTAGGCTCAGCCACTAATTACTGCAATATTCAAACGCAATACAGGCGCGCCAGAAATAGCCAGATCGCCGCTTTAGGAGACCTCTCTGCAAACACCCTTATTATGTATGCATGCTGCTTACAAAGAACTCCCTGCCCCGAGCAGGCAACTTGACAAGCTGGATGCTCAAATGTCAAGCACTGTGCATCTGCATACTGGGTAGTCCATTGTCAATTCAGACCTAACAATCGTGTTAAATTCTGACCTTTCGGAGGCTTTGTCTCCAGCCCTAAACTCACTGTTTTCCCCAAGTACAGAATAGCCTGCGGTTACATTTCTCCCTATAAAAACCTCTGACTTGGAGAGCTTCTTTGGACCGCTCCTGAGTTCCATCCCGTCTTGCCGCCGCTCTGCTTGGCAAGCCTTCCCCTCAGTCATATTGGCTGAGACTGCGCAACTTCGGACCTTCACAGTGATCTATCCGGGCTTCAGGACAGGTGTCGTATCACCCAGACCAACAATCCCTCTTGAAAATTCCCTCTATCCCACTCCAACCTTTATTTTCTATAGTTATCTGTGTGAATGTGCTGCATACACTGTTTGTCTGTATTTAATAAAGATCTCAATTATTCTTATAACTTGGTGTGCTCCTTGACCCTGTAGACTTTGGGTAAAAGATTCCACTGCATTGCCCTGCCTCTCGCATTGCTAGCTCGTGCTCTTGGCTAATTTCCCCAAACTTAGTTAATTGAGAGCGCATATAGGTGTCCCTCCCGGGACCCCCAGTAAACAGGGTAACAATTCTGAGGGTGATTATAGGAAAAGATATAGTCATTGGGAAGAAAATGGCCTGTATGTTCTCTCCACCTCCAAAATCCAGCCAGTTCCATCACCATTATACCCATTTTGTCACCTATGGATGAAGCAGAGAAATTCCAGGAGACATTTTGGCTCAGCGTGACCCTGCTTGAGACCTGGCATGCCAAGAGACATAGGCCATTTCCGCACTAGCCTGTTATAGCGCGATGATTCCACTTTCAACCTCCTCAAGAATCCTGGGGTTTGCAGTTTCGGGAGGGGCCGGCTGGCCCCTCCCGAAACTGCAAACCCCAGGATTCCAGAGGAGGTTGAAAGTGGAATCATCGCGCTATAACAGGCTAGTGCGGAAATGGCCATAGTCTTTTCTTTGTGCATGTCGAAATTCATCTGAGAACCGATCTAGAAGGAGACAGTAGTCAGTCCAACAGACAAAAGGATGACTAACATGGAACTGAGGTGGCAAGGAGGCCATTTCTAACATGTCAAACTCAAAATAGCTGGAATTATATCACATAATCTGCCTGGTGGCACTTTCACACCACACAGTTTTAGGAATATTATTCTACTTTGATTGCCAGAGCAACATCCTATGGAATCCTGAGCCATTTCCACACCACACTGCTATAGTGCAATTATTCCACTTTCAACATCCTGTGGAATTCTGGGGTTTGTAGTTTCCTGAGGTCAAAGAGCTCTCCAGCTGAGAATTCTAAAGGTCCCTCCCTAAACTACAAACCCCAGGATTCCATAGGAGGTTGAAAGGGAAATACGAGCATTATAACAGTGTGGGGTGGAAATGCCCCTGGTGAGGAGCATTCAGAATTCTCAACTAGAGAGCTCTAGTGCTCCCCACAGACTACAAATCACAGGATTGTATAAGATGCGCAATGACAAGTGGAATCATAACACTCAAATACTGTTAAAGGGGTCATGGTGCAGGGTAACTTTTGTCCAAGACAGACTCCAAGCTTGACCCAGAAGCTGACAGAGCAATACGGTTTCCTATACTACAGATCCCAGGATTCCATGGAATGGAGCTGTGGGAGTTAAAAATGAAACCATAGTGTTATAGAGTTCAGGGTGGATCTTTCCTATTAATCCTCTTAGGAGGAACAGCAGTGCGTATCAGATTGTCCCAAGGAAGAGAAATAGGTGGAGGAAGAAGGAAGAAGAAACCAGACAACCATTATATTACGGCGGTGAGAAAATCAAATTAATATCCCTCTGTAGGATCATGGTAGAATAGGAAATTAAGATTTAGGTTCAAGTTTCCCAGAAATGAAACTCCCTGGTGCCCTTTTGGGCCCCTTTTTTTCTCTCAGACTGACCTACCTTGCAAAATTGTTGTAAAGATAAAGCAAGGAGGAGGAGAAGAGTTATGGATGCCACCTTGAGGTCACTGGAAGAAAAGGCAAGATACGGACGTAGCTAGTAAATTTTTAAAAAAGAATGAAATACAGACAATTGAGGTGGTTTTTGGCACACGTTGCTTTGAAAATCCCTCCACAATAATGACCTTATGGAGAGTAAATAGGATGAAAAGCAAGGACTGGCAACCAGAACTGGAAATGAAGCCAGCGGCAAGGTATACAACTGGGCACAGGAAAATAAGTAGCCCTTTCACAGCACACAATTACAGTGCTCTGATTCCACGTTATCAGCCATGGTATGGAATCCAGGGATTTGCAGTTTAAGGAGGGATGCTTAGAATTCTCAGCTGGAAAGTGCTGGTGCCTCGTCAAACTACAAATCCCAGAATTCCATAGGATGTGAGCATTGAAATTAAAGTGGAATCACAACAGTATAATTACATTTCCGCACTAGCCTGTTATAGCGCGATGATTCCACTTTCAACATCCTCTGGAATCCTGGGGTTTGCAGTTTCCGGAGGGGCCACCTGGCCCCTCCAGAAACTGCAAACCCCAGGATTCCAGAGGTTGTTGAAAGTGGAATCATTGCGCTATAACAGGCTAGTGCGGAAATGGCCATAGTGTGAAAAGGCCTATGGTAACTCTAAAGGAATCAAAGTGGGTCTGAATTCTGGAAGAAAGGTGGCCTACAAATACAACAAACAAATAAACACCATCAGAGTAGAAAAGAGGAAAGTCAGACCTTTCTCTCTCATAAGAATTTTTAACATCCCATGTACTTTCTGTCCCAAATATGAATTAGCAAATTTTCATAAACTCTTCCGAAATGAAGTGAAGCAAAATTCTCTCCGTTCTGCACTGGCCAAACTGTGTAAGTGTGACTATTCTAAGAGATCTATCATACTGCACTGTTATAGTGCAATTATTCCACTTTCAACATCCTGTGCAATCCTGGGGTTTGCAGTTTAGGGAGGGGCGTTCTCAGCCAAAGAGCTCTTTGGCCTCGGTAAACTACAAACCCCAGAATTCCACAGAATGATGTCATGGCAGTCAGAGTGGAATAATAGCAGCGTAACAGTGTAGTGTCATATGATGTGTGTGTGCTGAGCATCATGTTCTCCTGCCTATTGCATGATGTTGTAAAGATGATGAGTTTCTCAGAAAAAAAAAATGTGGCAGCCGATTCAGCACATACACATTTTGTCTATTGGTTCCTGATTTTGACCACTTCCCCACTGCACTCTTATAGTGCAATTATTCCACTTTCAACATCCTATGGAATCCTGGGGTTTGCAGTTTCGGGAGGCACCGGCCCTCCCGAAACTGCAAACCCCAGAATTCCATAGGATGTTGAAAGTAGAATAATCATGCTCTAAGAATGTAGTGTGGAAATGGCCTTTATTGTTTTTTTTTATATAAATCATCCTTCTTTATTATAACTTTAACTTTTTTAATTTAAATTATTTTTATTATTTTCCATTGAATCATTTGGAACAAACAAACCACAACACAGAAACAATGTTGAAACAACAATTGAGAATACAACATAGTATATAAACTAATGGTAAATCGTGGATGGCAAGACAAAACAATGACTGACTACATAACAGTTACGGTACATGAAAAAGGAAAAAAAAACACACCCTATACCTTCATTGATGGTTGACTTCCCACTCTGATGGAACTACAGACTGGGTGAATTTCATTCCTATTAAATACCTTTTTACATTCTCAGTTGCAATTTATAACATTCTGTCATTAGAACACATGGGTATTAATTATTTATCTAACCATTCAGGCATAGTTTGTTAGCCCTTAGTTACATAAACCACAGTCTTAACAAAACTTTCCTGTGATAGTAACATACATACATTGGTAACATCATCATGGAGCATTCTAGTTCCGTGCTATCTATTCCTTGTGTCTTTTGTTAAAATTTACCTAGTTTTCTTTGCAAAAATACACATTACACAATTTATACACAGTTAATTCCTACATTATATTTTACATTACCTTTTGCAAGTAACTTATGAATGGTTGCCATATTTGAAGAAATTTGTCATTTGGGTTATTATCCAGAAGGTAAGTGAGCTTATCCATTTCTACCACCTCTATTAATTTCTCCATCCATTGGAGACCTTCCACCAATGCCTGGCAAATACAATCCTAGCAGTTGTAATCATATGCCATATTAGCCTTTCTTTGCTCTCCACCTGCTGCCAGATTTGGATCCAATATTCCCAACAGGAACAGCTTAGGGACCAGTTCAATCTTTTTCTCTATTGCTTTTTGCATTACTGCTCATATTGTAAAGCAAAATTTCTGTGCTCTGTTACATTCCCACCAACTTATGAAAAAAGGTACCCTTTTCTTTATGGCATTTCTAACACTTATTTTTTGTATTTTTAAACATCTTAGCAATCCTTACTGTGGGAGGTACCATCTAAACATCATCTTTAGAGCATTTTCTTGTAAACCATAAGATCTAGTAAATTTGGTGACCCTTCTCTAAGCTTTTCCCCACTCTTCAAGATTCTGATTTTACCGCTTTTATCTTTGAAGCTGCTCTCAATGATTTGAATGGCTTTCTTGTTTAATTGATTTCAGTGATATTATCAGCCACCTTCTAGTGCTTGTGTTTGTGTGAGAGAAGGAGGAATAAAAAATTAATACATATGTAAAAATAAACAAATACACAGGGGTTCAGACCTCAAAGTTTAAAAAATTAAGAACTTGAAGCCCTGTGTGTAGATGAACAAATGTGACCACTCCAATTTCCCCCACACTGGTATTTTTCAAATCTCCAGTCCTTCCTGTCCCACATAAGCAGAAGTTTTGGATTTGAGCAATTTCTCATTAAAATGGGCAAACAAACCCAGAACTATGAACTTCCTCATCCTCTCTTCAGGCTGAAAATCTTTGCCTCACCACAAGGGGCAGCAGAGCAGAGCTTGAGGAAAGGTGGTCCCATCCAGTACTGGGGAGGCAAGCAATTGCTTCTGGCCCTAGTCCTCTCTCTGAGCAACTTCTGCTAGGATCCGTGGAGGTGAGAACTTTTCCTTAGACTAAACAGGCAGCCTGGTCTCAGATAGCAGAGAATTGAGTTGCTGTTGTTGTGTGCCTTCAAGTTGTAGCCGGCCTACGGTGACCTGAAGGTGAGCCTATCATGGGGCTTTCTCGGCAAGATTGGTTTAGAGAGAATCGGCTTCCTCTGAGGCTGAGAGAGTGTGACCCAGTGGGTTTCCATAGAATCATAGAAACATAGAATCATAGAAATGTAGAGTTGGAAGAGACCCCAGGGGCCATCCAGTCCAACCCCCTGCCATGCAGGAACACCCTCAAAGCACTCCCGACAGATGGCCAGCCAGCCTCTGCTTAAAAACCTCCAAGGTAGGAGACTCCACTACACTCCGAGGCAGCAGATTCCACTGCCGGACAGCCCAGACAAAACACTACATCACACTGACTCACACAAGCAGAGAATATATGTGACAAAATTCCCATTTGGTCCGCCTGGGGATTCACCTGGCAACTATTAGGAAGCCAGAAGAAATGGCTGAATCGCCATAAAGCTGGAACCTGGATCATTTTGTGGCATCTTCTCTGCTTTACAAATCATCAACTGGGGAACTTTCCTGAGATCCCATCCAAACCAAACCAGGAGAGAAGGGGAGAGGGAACCCACTTCCTAAAGTGACATTTCCACTTGCTTCTGACTGGCTTTTCTGGTTGAATTGCTTCTCATTCCCTGCTGGAGAAGCCTAGGAAAATCTGCTGATCTGTGCCCGAGGAAACTCCAGCCCCTATGGAAATGTGACTCAACATTTCAATCTGCATAACAAGGCTGGACAGCTCCCAAGCCGCCCTATTGGTAGCTATAAAGGCAAGTGTCAGGATCCCAGCCGGAGCAGAACATTTGCTGGCTGCTTTGGGCACAGCCAGGGAGACACACAGTCTACTAGCTGCGCCAAACGTGTTTCAGGAGAAGCAGCCAAGGTAACGACGAGAGTGAGGTTGTGGGTTTCATGCTACTGTGCGTGTTGTGTGGCTGTCAGTAATCACAGAGGCTGAATTGCTCCTGTCTGTTTAGAACTGCATGGAGACTTGTAGCTGTAGCTTGCACAGTTCAGAATACATACATGTGTCTTTGCTGGAAAAGGTGTTTTTTTTTGCACTTGATGACAACAGGATGGGGGTCTGTAGGCAGCATGAGTGGGCCTCCAGGCTTAATGGTTTTATAAGGGTGGATTTCTATAAAATATAAGCTATATTACTTCAACAGCTTGGCTGTGCTTTGGCTCCCTACTCACCACTCATTCTGCTGAAGAAAGCTCCAAAAGTCTGCCCCCAATTCCTGCCCCCACAGACCAGGGCCCATTCCCCAACTGAGCAGAATGAGCCATTGGCTTCAGGTGGCAGGATATCAAGGGTGGCAAATTATCCCCTTAGACAGAGGTCCCTGTTGCTCTCTGCCAGCATATTAGTGCCGGTTTTAAGCAACCTGGTTGCAAGCAAGACAGGTTGTTCCAATCCACATTTGCAGAGGTAATTCTGGTTTTAATGTTTCCGGGCTGTATTGGATATGCAGCAGGGGAGCATTTGAAACTGAGATATTTCTACCTGTGGTCTCACCTCCTTGATTCAGCATTCTAGCAAACATTTAAAATTAAGGGTAGACTAGTCTTTCTGTATTAGATTTTCTTGATTTTTTCATTTTTCCAACTGCAGTTTTTCTCTTTTTGCCAGTTTAAACTTTTAAAAAAATCCTCAAGAAAAATCATACACATCTTTTGTGCCCATGTTGCCTAATATATGAATTTCACATGTACTTTTAGCTTCTTATATGCATTTTTGCACGTTTGTTGCCCTATTATAAACACAGTTTGCTATATTATTTCCATAAATATATATATTTCTGGTCACACTTTTGCCTAATGGATTTACTTCCCTCCCCATTTTTTTGGAAGGGATGTTCATATACTTATCCTGCTTTTTCCTGCCATGCATTCAAGACAGGGTACGTGGCTCTAATATACCTTCACAATAACCCTGCAAGGTAGATCGGGCAGCTCAAGAATGACCAGCCAAGTGAGTTTCATGGCTAAAGGAGGACATGTCCCCATCCCAGTCTAACTTTCTTTACCACTATACCCCACAGTCCCCTTTTTTTAATTGCATTTTTGGAAGCCAGTACTACATACTTCAGAATATTGTATAGCAAAATTTAACTGCATTTTGCTTCATGAATCAGCTGGGGTAGAGGGCCTTCTCAATGGCTGCTACCTTCCCAAAATATTTAGGCTGGTTCCCTCCTCTTTATCTTTCTGTAATGGCTTATATTTAAAAGTGGTTTTAATTTTTTTGCACAGTGTAATCACTTTTTACTGCTTGTGTGCTTTGACATTTTAACCATGTTTTTAATTAATTGTTAATTAACTATGCTTGCTCTAAGCCATCTTGAGTCCATGCTGGGGCAAAAAGGGGGAATGCTCATCCTAGTAATAATAATGCAAAGCTGTATAGGACATTGAACAAATTTCTCCCCCCTTGTTTGCACAGAGCAGGTGTCAAAAAGAACATCTTGTTGGGTATGGATCTGTTGTCCTTTGCTCAAGCTATCCTGGATCCCTTTTTGAGAAGTTTGTTTGGGTAGCTGGTTCTGTTTATATAGCAAAAAAGCAGATTCCAAAGGGCATCCAACCCGTACGTATCTCTTTACGGTGGATGTGTGCATTCATCCCTTGATATATGTACCTTGAGTATTTAGTTTAGATGTTTAACTAGTTGGTTGCATAGTTAAAGGTTTTACTTTCTGCAAGGTTTTAATATCCAAAGTAACCAGTGGAAAGGACAGAGGTTTAAGAGGCATGAGGCTAATCTTTTGGACCGTGAGAGTCTTGATGGCAGTAGAAAACTCTACCTATTGTCCCGTCTTTTTACAGACTATAAAAGAGACTTCATTTGTTTCAGAAGGCCTTTGTTCCATTAAAAGTGCTGAGTTCTTTTAAATTGCAGATCACTTTCTGTTTCACCTGCACTCTAAACACCCTTTAAAGGTTTTTGCTGGGGGGTACAATCCACCTGGGCTCGAGTTTTGCCCTGGAAAGTGGCATATAAGTACTTCAAAGAGATGTTAAAGTGAGTATCCGCTGGACACTGTCTCAGCCTGCTTCTCCACTTTGCAAGAGCATGCCCTGGAGTTGTTGACTCTTATCATTCCTTTCATGACATAATGCTGAGCCTCTAGGCTTAATGGTTTTAAGAAGGCCACCTTCTATAGATTATAATGTATATTACTTTGCCAGCCTGGCTGTGGCCATTTCCGCATGAGCCGGCTGGCCCCTCCCAAAACTGCAAACCCCAGGATTCCATAGGAGGTTGAAAGTGGAATCATTGCACTATAACAGTCTCGTGCGGAAATGGCCTATGTGTTGTCTCCCTACCTTCATTCTGCTGAGGGCAGCTCTATGAGTCTGCCCCCCAAATCCTGCCTTTGTGTTGCCCCATGCCAGAGCCGGTTCTCCCATTGGGCAGAGTGAGCCATCCACCGCAGGTGGCAGGATGGGAAGAGTATAGGAAATCCATATCTCTCGAGGAGACCCCTACTGCTGCTCCATAGATCTTCCCTGTCTACTGTAGAAAATGCTGTATCTGGGGGCAGGGGAAGAGTTTGCTTATTTCTTTATTTAATTTATCATAGAATCATAAGTTGGAAGGGGACTGATCAGATCCAACCCCAGTTCAATGTGGGATTTCCAACTAGAGCATCCTCAGAAGGTAGCTGTCTGACCTCTTTTACCACCTCCTGCCTTTCTCCCAACACAGGAGCCAAGGTGGCTTACGACAAATTAAAACAAAATGGTATTATAGAACCCTTTTTAAAAAGATTAAGTAAACAATTCTATTGAAAGCATAAATTTAGAAGTACACCATACCACATTCAAAACACCCTTCTGCCTCTTAGGGCCTTTCCGCACTATACTGTTACAGTGCTATTATTCCACTTTACCAACCTCCTGTGGAATTCTGGGGTTTGTAGTTTCCTGAGGCCCAAGAGCTCCCTGGCTGAGAATTCCAAAGGCCCCTCCCTGAACTGCAAACCCCAGGATTCCATAGGAGGTTGAAAATGGAATAAGAGCACTATAACGGTGTAGGGCGGAAAGGCCCTTCATTTGAGTACTGAAGGCCTGCGAGAAAGGTCTTTGCCTGCCAGCAGAAAGAGAGCAGAGACCTGGGGCAACCTCCGAGAAGGTCCTATCTTGCGTCCCCAACAAAAATTGGCTGGAACTAGGTGTAGAAACAATTAAAAAAATTCTTAAGGGTTGTGAAGCTTTTGGGCTCACCAGGGGGGTAAGTTTGGACCCCTGTTTCAAAGCAAACATTTTGTTTTTTTAAGTAATTTTTATTAAAATTTTAAATTAAAAAGAATTAAAAAAAACCCTCCCCGCTTCCAGACATGAATTTTCCCAGTTGAATCTGAGTTTAACATTCCATTCCATATAGACATTCCATTCCATACATCATCTCTGTTTTACAACAATTGCAAACTATTACTTCTAACTTATATTTAACTATTTACATTTTATCTTTTACCACCTCATTTTGTCTTTTACCTTTCTCACCGTCTTCCTTTCTTTTCCCTTATCTCATTCTTTTATCCAGTTCAATACCTCTCGCCGTTCTCTTTCAAAGCCCTGGACTGGCTTATTTTTAAGTGAAAAGGTTAGCTTTTCTGTCGCTACCATATGCAGGACTTTGAATTTCCATTCTCTTATATCAATATATTTTCAAAGCAAACATTTTGGATGTCAAGCAAGCGTGCCGGCCACTGACTCGAGTGGCAAATTGAATGCCAGAGGCTGAACTAGAGAGGCCAGAAAGCAAACCTGGAACTTCCTACATTTGCTTTTCTGCTATGACCCTGGTTTGAGCATTGGACTCTGAGCCTGGAAACGAGGGTTCGATTCTCTGCTCAGCCATGAAAACCCACTAGGCGACCTTGGGCATGTCACACACTCTCATCTCAGGAAACCTCGTCATAGGGTCACCACAAGTCGGAAATGACTTGAAGGTACAGAACAACAAATTGTCCCTTCCCAGGTTGCTGGTTTGAATCTTATCTCCGCCAATGATCCACTAAGTCCCCTTAAACAGCAAAACACTATTTGCTTATGTTGAAACCCCACTCCATCCCCCCCATAAAGATTATGAATTAATAGGAAAGCATAAATACCCTAAAGGCAACAGATCCTATCTGATTTTGGAAGCTAAACAGGATCAGCTCTGGCTAGTACCTGGATGAGAGACCACCAATATATACCAAGTGCTGTAGGCTATATTTCAGAGGAAAGAACTGGCAAAAGCACCTCTGACTCTTCTTTGCCTAAGAACACCCTATAAAATTCATGGAATTGCCGTAAGTTGACACACAACTTGAACGAACATGATCAATATGAAGCAGTTTGCATGTCAACATACAACAAATGGAGACAGACAGGTTTAACAAAGCTACATTTCAGCATCTGAAGACGGGGCTTTCCCAGAAAGTTCAGCAGGCTTGGAGTTTGGAAAGGTTTCCTTGGGGAAAAAAAAAAAAGCTTCCAGAATTTCCCAAACAATGGAGTTGTCGTCCAAAAGAATTCATTTTTCCAAGCACACAGGAAGACTGATTTTTCTCATAGACAATTGTATGGGACTACAAATTAGAGGTTTTCAAATTAGAGCAGAGGTTTTCAAATTTCAGTAGAAAATCCTGTACGCAGTTACTCCAAATGCAAGAAGCACTGAATCCAATGGGGACATGGGATTTCAATCTTTATCTCTCTCTCCCTCCCTGACCATTTCCATACTAGACTGTTATAGCGCTATGATTCCACTTGCAACCTCCTATGGGATCCTGGGGTTTGCAGTTCCAGGAGGGGCCGGCCCCTTCCGGAACTGCAAACCCCAGGATCCCATAGGAGGTTGCAAGTGGAATCATAGCACTATAAAATCTGGTACGGAAATGGCCTCTCTCTTTCTCTTTCTGTCTCCTCATCAGTCCAACTGCTTATAAATGTGCATAGCAACCATGTAATGCAAGAAAAGGGTTCCTCTCTCATTTCATCCTTCATTCCCTCATGAGGACTAGCTGCTTACTCACCATGTCTCTGTGTTTTATGGTTTTCTTTGGAGCAGCTAACCGTTCCTACTAATGAAATCTGCTGCTAAGATTAGCTGTGATGTAGCTGAACACACACAAAAGTCTTGTTGGCCAAGATGACAAGGAACCTGGAAGGGGTCATTAAAATTTGTAATCCTGAATGTGTTTATGAGGGAACAAGTTCCAGCTCGCTTCTGAATAAACTTGCTGGTGATCCTGATTATAGGTGTTTTCTTCTCTGCCATGAAGGCACGTTGTATATGTCTGCAAACTAAATTGCATATAGAGCGCTGCCAGGATTTCTAGTTGCCTTTCTGTTTTGAAGCAGACCTACCACATCCTCTATGCATGTATGTTATTTATTAAAACCTCTGTAGACCACTTTTCATTTCAAAAACCCCAAAGTGGTTTATAATACAGCAATATTAAAACCCACAAATTACAAGGAAGTCACAAAATGAAATGATCGGCCACTTTCTGTGCCCATTTCTCTATGTCTGGAACCATTGGCCATTTCCATAGTTTCGCAAACTCTATTCTTGCGGCCGTAATCAGATTAAGTATTATTCTTTTGTGCTTCACTTGAAAGGTTTTTTCAAACATAAATATCATATTTAGCAAATATAATTCAGGCATCATGGGAAATGTTATATTAAATATTTCTTGGATTGTCTCATGTATTTTAATCCAACATTTTCTGGTCTTTTCACAAGTCCACCAAATGTGATAGAATGTGCCCAATTTCTCTTTACATTTCCAACATTTGCTATTACCGACTTTGTACATTTTATCAATTCTTTCTGGTGTTAAATAACACCTATACATCATTTTGATATAATTTTGGAAACAATAGAGAAATACTGATTATTAGTATGGGGAATTTCAAAATATTAAAGATTGTTGAAAAGATTCTGGGAGAATGGTGGAGGAAGTTAGGAGAATTGTATATATTTGAAGTAATAGGAACGTTTATACAATAGATTTGATGTGGCTTTATTATTATTATTGTTATGTATAAATATGTTAAGCAACCAAATGTACAAATATAAACAAAGTGTTATATAAGATTTTAGAAAAATAAAGTTAAAAAAAAAGAAATGAAATGATAAAAGAACCATAAAAACAAAAGCACCAGGGGTAACAAATGAGTATTCAATTGGTGGTGGAAACACTCTGCGAGCCAACGTGGAGAGCAGGGTACGATTCTCTGCTCAGCCATGGAAACCCTCTGGGTGACCTTGGGCACGTCACATACTCTCAGCCTCAGAAAACTCCAAGACCCCCAAGTTACATTATAATCAAGAGCCCTTGCTCAGGTTTTGTAGATTCAGGGATGTGTCTTCCTTGATTGAGTCTATCCCTCTGTGATGGGATTTTCTTCTTTTCCTGCCGCCTTCTACCTTATCTAGCGTTATTGTCTTTTCCCATGGGTCATGTTTCATGATACGGCCAAAGTACGACAGCCTCAGTTTAGTCGTGTTGGCTTCTAAGGAGAGTTCAGGCTTGGTTTGCACTGAGCGTTTAGCCATTCACAGTGTCTCCAGCGCTACATTTTGAATGAGTTGATTGTCTTCCCATCAGCTTTCTTCACTTTCCAGCTTTCACAACCTTACATAGAAATAGGAAATACAATGACCTGGACAATCCTAACTTGAGTTTTCAATGAGATACCTTTACATTTCAGGATCTTATCTAGTTCTGTCACAGCTGCCCTTCCAATTCTTTGTCTTTGGCTGTTTCCACACAAGCCTGTTATAGCGCAATGATTCCACTTTCAATCTCCTATGGAATGCTGGGGTTTGCAGTTTTGGGAGGGGCCGCCCGGCCCCTCCCGAAACTGCAAACCCCAGGATTCCGTAGGAGGTTGAAAGTGGAATCATTGCACTATAACAGTCTCGTGCGGAAATGGCCTTCTTCTGATTTCTTCTGATTTCGTTAATCCTTCTGATTAATGGTTGAGCCCAGCTATAGAAAAATCTTTGTCAGCTACTTTAATGTTATGTAAATCATCTGTGGTTTGTTTTCTTAATGTTCAATGTAAACCTGCCTTTGCACTTTCTGCCCTGACTTTCTTCAGTAATCATTCCCAGTCTTTGCTATTTTCTGCTAGTAGCATGGTGTCACCTGCATACCTTAAATGGTCAATATTCCTTCTTCCAGTTTTCACGCTCCTTCCTTCAAGTCTAATCCTATGTATGATATATTCAATATACAAGTTAAATAGATAGAGTGAAAAATGCAGCCTTGCCTGACCCCCTTGCCAATTGGAAACCGTTCCATTCCTGAGTATCCTCCACATATTTTGCTAACACTGATGCAAATATTTTATAGTCTATATTCAGCAGTGAGATTGGTCTGTAGTTTTTAACTTCACTTTTGTATTTACCTTCTTTGGGTATCAGTACAATGTTGGAATCTCCCCAAGTTTTCCGGTTTACCGTATTTCTCTGCTTCCTTCAAGGTTGCTTGCAGTGGTTGAATCAATTCTTTTATAAACCTTTTATAATATAACGCAATAAAACCATCCGGTCCTGGTGCCTTGTCCACTTTCTGATCCTTTATGGCCTCTTCTATTTCAAAAAGTGTTATTGGTTTATTGAACTGTTCCTGTGTTTCCAGCGATATTTTGGGGATCTTAACCTTTTGAAGAAATTCAGTCAGATTTTTCTTGTTTCGATAGAGAGTTTCTATCTCGTAAAATAACTTTCCAAAATATTCTTCAAATTTCTGCTTTATCTTTTCATGTTGAGTAATCAACTTCTTCCCATTTTTCAGTTCAACAATTATATTCCTCTCTCTCCTCTTCCTAAGTTTATAGGCTAGCCACTTCCCAATTTTATTTGCTTGTTCAAATTGAGTTAATTTCATCTGTTTCATCTTTTTTATTTCCTCCATTGTAATCATCGCTATCTCTTTTTGTATTTTCTTGATCTCCAATTGAAATTATTTCTTCATTGGGTTTTCCCTAATTCCTTTTCTTTCTCTTGGAGTTTGATCATCAGCCCTTGGTGTTTTTCTCGCCTTTTTTTATTCTGAATGTGTCATTATTGTATAAAAAACCTCTCATTACTGCCTTAGATGCATCCCAAACCGTCTTCATCTTCATATCTTCTTTTATATTTTCTTTAGAATAATTTTTAAGTACTTCTTTTGCTTGCTGAATTAGCTCCTCATCATTCAACAAACTGTCATTCAATCGCCATTGAAACTGTTTTACCTTCTCTTGTATTTGCAACATCACCAGATGATGATCTGAGATGATCTTAGGCAGTATTTCTGTTGTCTTTAACTCTGATAACAAATGTTTAGAGATAAAAATCATATCAGTTCGAGACCAAGATTGATGTACTTCCGAGAAAAAGGTAAAATCTTTAACATTTAGGTGCTTGGTTCTCCATGCATCTGAAACAGATAACTCATCTCAAAGAAAGGTTTTGGCAGTTTGCCTCTTTTTTCTTGATCTTCTTTACTCTGAGAGGTTGTTTGATCCAATTTGATATCCATAACTCTGTTCCACTCTATCGCCAAAATCCAGTCTTCATACTCAGATTCTGATATTTTTTCACGCAATTCCTTATAGAATTTGCTTTTGTTTTCATTTGGGGCAACTAAAAGAGTTTTTCCCCCAGTTTTCTGGATTTCAACTCCCAATATTCTTCCCTCTTCGTTTTCCAATATTTGTTCTGCTGGAATATCCTTATCAATATAAATTGCAACCCCCTCTTTTTTTCTCTCATACAGGGAGGTAAAACATTGACCTAATTTGGAGTTGTATAAATATTTCTCTTGATTTTTCTTTATGTGAGTCTCTAGTAAAATTGTGATTTGGGGTCTTAATCTTTCCAAATGATGAAAAATCTGTCGTCTTTTCGCTTGTGAATTAATTCCTCGTACATTCCATGATATTATCTTCATATTTGTTTTTTCATTGTCTTTACTTCCCTTTTTTCTTTTTCTCTTCTGGTTCTACTGGTTCAGACTCTTCTTTTTTTTTAAAAAAAAATTTATTATGAAAAAAATAAACAATACAAATCCAAATAAACAAAACACCACATAATTAACAAAAAATTGAATAAACCCACCCCCCAGAGCCAACTTTTTATTTACTCCACTTTCCAAAATTGCCATTCTTCTTGTGAAAGGGTAGCTTTACCATCTCTTATCAAAGCTTTTTCCAAGAATATTTTTCAAATTTCTTCAAAATCATTCCCTTTTACAAGGCCTTTCATAAATCTAATCCTACAAGTTAATTTATCATTAATTGCAATTTTCCACACTTCTTTATACCATTCCTCTATTTGAACGTTTTCATTTGTTTTCCATTTTTTTCTATTATTAACCTCGCTGCAGTTAACAAGTTTGTTATTAATTCCTTCATTGCCTGGGTACACTCAACCTTATTATATACAGACAACAACCCTATATTTGGACATATTGGTATCTCAATTCCTATTATCTCTTTTATTTCTTTAAAAACCTTTTGCCAAAATTCCATTATCCTATTACAGTTCCACCAAATATGCATATATGTACCAATTTCTTGACATCCTCTCCAACATAATCTAGAATATTTCTCATCTATCTGATTTAATCTTACTGGAGTCAAATACCATTTCCAAACTATCTTATAATAATTCTCTTTTATTCTTATCGATCATTTTTTTAAATGACGTTGTTTCCAAATTTTTCTCCATTCTTGTATATCTATACAGACTCTTCTTCTGATGTTGGGCCAGTTTCTTCTGCCGTTGCCATTCCCATCTGTGTAGGTTCCTCTCTTTGGTCCGGTTTCTTATCTTCAGTCTTTGCTGATTTAGCACCAGTCTTCAAATATTTTTCTTGGAATTCTATTGCTTGCTGAACAGAGCTTATCTTCCTTCTTCTGCCCTCGAAAAAAAAAGAAAAAAAAAGAAAGACCTTCTAGTATCTCTCATTTTTTTACCAGGAACGCATACTCTCTTCTGCTTCTTGTGACACTTGGCAGTATATGTCATGAATTTTAATTTCATTCTCATCCATGATTAATTTTTCTTTACAATTTTGTTCCATAATCAGATCCCGTGTCTTTTCCCTGGTAAAATATACCACTATATTTCAGGGTAGATCCCTGTGTTTCGTCACTGCCGATTCAATTCTGAAGGCCTTTTCCATCTCATGTTCAAATCTTGCTCTCCTTTGGCCTATATATGGTGCTAAAATGTCTGTTACTCTTTGATTTAAATTTTCCTCTTTCTGTTCAGGGAGTGCCCTTAATTTCAAACATCTGCTCCGTTGACATATTTCCCATCACATTATAGTTCCTTTAACTTTTTGCTGTTCTTTCTTCATCTCTTCCAACTGGTTTTCCAGTTTTTTGCTTTTTTCATGAATATCTTCCACTTTTTGTTCCATTGTTGATAAGTCTGTTTTAAGTTTTTGCAAGCTCTGATTCAGGCTTTCTATTCTTTTTTTCAAATCTTGTTTTATTTCTGTCCTTGTCATTCTTATCTCTGTCCTTGTTTCCTTTAATTCTTCCATCATAACATTTCTCATTTTTTGAAATTCTTCAAGAAGCCTATTCATCTCCATCGTTTTAGAGCCCGTGGATCCTCTTCTTTCCAAAACTTGTGATTGGATTTGTGTCTGTGTTGTCTTCTCTTGACCTGTAGCCATATTTTAACTCACTATTCTTTTTCTACATGGCCCTTATCAAATCTCTAATCAAAATAACATCCAGAACTCTTATTTTTAAAAATATGCTTTTCAATATGAAATCTACAATATATAGATCTACTGCTTTAAATCTTAAATTTCTATCAAACTATTTCAATTATTACTTATCTTTTAGTACAATAAAAACAGGTTCAAAATTAACTTTACTATTCTATTTTTTTAAAAAATATATCCAACAATTAATTCATTATAAGTTATACATTTCAACCAAATTTCATCAGAATTCAAATCTTTCTTTTTATGTCCACTCTTTAAATCTTCACCTCTCTTCTTGAGGCTAATCCATTTCTAGGGATCAAAGATCAGTCTTATTTTTAATTTCTCATTTAGTCCAAAGTTGTAAGGCCTTCAATTTAGCTCCTCCAATATAAATCCATCAAAAGTTCATTATTAAGTAAAATAAAAAAGTTCAATCATATACCCTTACACCCTTTAAAATTCATTATTCTATTTACAGTTCATTTGTACTTGTTTCTGCTTTCAGATCAGTTCTTTTCATTCTTCATTTCAAACCCCTTTCAAATTCATTTACTCTTAAATCTCTGTCTCAAAACTGTTCTAAAATATTCTCCCGGTTTTCTCTTGTCTCTTCGCCTCTCTTGTTGAGGTTAATCTTCTGTGGGCCCTTTAAAGTATTTCAGTTTTATTTCAGATAAGAAAAGAACATCCAGCAGAGATTGCTTTTCTGAAACAAAGACAATAGAAGATCTTTCTGTCCTCCCAAACCAGACACCGGCCATTTCCGCACTACACTCTTATAGCGCGATTATTCCACTTTCAACATCCTATGGAATCCTGGAGTTTGCAGTTTTGGGAGGGGCCAGTTGGCAAACCCCAGAATTCCATAGGATGTTGGAAGTGGAATAATTGTGCTATAAGAGTGTAGTGTGGAAATGGCCACCATCTTCGCCATCTTTTCCCCACTTCCAGACTTTAATCTTTGCCTTTAGTCCCCTTCCGCTTCCCCTTTCTCTATCCATAGGAGTAAAAGTTTAAAAATAAACAGGCTCTGAGAGCCTAAAATCTTAAAAAGAAACAGTTCAATTCAAGAATGCTGATTAAAAGTCACTTTAGTGCTCTCGTTCTAAAATAGGGGAGGGAAGGTCGGCCAGGTGCTTCGAGGGGAAGGAAAAGTTATTTCCCCACTCACCATGTCCAACCACGTCCTCCCTTTTTATTCAGTTCCACGAGTCTTCACCACGACAGACTACACCAAAATCAACTTAAAATCATTACAGCTGCTCGTTGTTTCAACTGGATTATTTAGTTGTATCCTTCTTTAAAAAAGGTTCTTGCCAGTGCTCGTCACTGAAGGAACTGGCTGCAAATCCGTGGCATTCAGCTCCATCCTCCATCCTTTCCGTGCCGGGTCCTCCTCTCCTTCTTCGCTGGCGCCGGGATGTTCTGGGACTTGTGAGCTGCTCCACTCCCCCTACCTACTAAGGGGGAGTTATTTAGGGAGACCCCAAGGGTCCCCAGGGGATGTTTCCCTTGTGGATTCGCAGCAGGTTCTCCTGAGCCAGAAGTACAGGCTACCAGCCACACCGACATCTTGGGCGGAAGTCCTCTCCACATATTTTGGAATTCAGCCCCTTCGGCAAGTAGGTTTGAAGGCTGCTGAGTTGAGGGAAGTTTGTGGTAGAGATTTTTGGCTCATAAGCTCTTGTGTTTCCTGTCCATCCAAGCCTGACCTGGGAAATTTACTTTTCTAAGAGGATCTTTATTTCTGTGTTTCTGCTTTTGCTCTTTGTTGTTGCGTATATTCAAGTATTTTCTGAATCAAGACAAACCTATCATGAAGTTTTCTTGACAAGATTTGTTCAGAGGTTGCTTGCCTTTGCCGTCCTCTGAAGCTGAGAGAGTGTGACTTGCTCAAGGTCACCCAGTGAGTTCCCATGGCTCAGCAAAGATTTGAACCCTAGGCCATTTCCGCACTAGACTGTTATAGTGCTATTATTCCACTTTCAACCTCCTATGGAATCCTGAGGTTTGCAGTTTAGGGAAGGGGCCCCTCCCTCAAAGGGAGGAACATTTAGAATTCTCAGCCAGGGAGCTCTTGGGCCTTAGAAACTACAAATCCCAGAATTCCACAGGATGTTGAAAGTGGAATAATTGCACTATAACAGTCTAGTGTGGAAATGGACTTTGTAGAAGAGTGGGAAAGTGTGTTGAGTTCCCCTCTCCCACGGCTCAAATACACACCACATTCCAGAACATCTGAGTGTTTGAAAGGACTGACTCAGATACATGTTGACCAGAGGGCTAATAAAAATATGTTTGTGGGCTAGTAACTTTGCTGTTCGTATTTACTTTGATTCTGTTAAACGTTTTAGGGAGCCATAAAATTTTTGTCATCCACATCCGGTCTTCCGGTATCCCAGGTGGGAGAAATAAAATGAATGGGCAGCATTGTATATTGTCCCATTTTCTCCCTCTCTCAATCCTCTCTCTCTCACACACACACAAACACGCTGCAAAAAAAAAAAAAAAATCCCAATTGGAAGCAGTTTTTGTAGCATCTTTAAGACAAACTGAGAGAAAGAAGTTGGTAGCATAAGCTGTCTTGCTGGAGAGCTGAGTTGGAGTTCCAGGTCTCTCCAAGCATCCATTCAGTGTCAGACATGGACATATATTTCTACTCTCACCTACGTTTTCTTGGTGATAAATGATGTGGCAGATGGTATACAGTGGAGAAGCTTTCCAGCTCTTTCTCTGATAGAGTCCAGCAATGAGGTCCAGGTTCGATTCCCCACTCAGCTGTGCACTGGGTGACCTTGGATGTATCACACACTCTCAGCCCCAGAAAACCCCATGATGGATTCACCTTAGGATTGCCACAAGTTGGAAATTATGTGAAGCTACATGACAACAACTACTACTACAAAAGTTTATGCTACAAACATCTTTCTCTCGGTGACCATTTCTGCACCAGATTGTTAGAGTGCTATCTTTCCAC
Organism: Ctenosaura bakeri; assembly: GCA_948474755.1. NCBI lineage: Eukaryota > Metazoa > Chordata > Lepidosauria > Squamata > Iguanidae > Ctenosaura > Ctenosaura bakeri. Next base: position 161,885 of record CAOLHI010003070.1, on the reverse strand, counting down.
TTTCAACCTCCTATGGAATCCTGGGGTTTGCAGTTTAGGGAAGGGCCTTTGAAGCCCTTCCTTAAACTGCAAACCCCAGGATTCCATAGGAGATTGAAAGTGGAGTGATAGCACTATAACAGTCTGGTGCGGAAATGCCCAGTCTCAAAGTGCTACAAAGATCCTTTTGTAAACTCATAGAGACTAAAGTGACCATGTCTTTTAATATTTTATCTCAGGTTAGACCATTTGTCAGTCTGCCTTGGTGTTCCCTGCACCAACTGGCAGCTGCTCTTTTGCATTATATCATGTATTGCCATGCTCAGCCAGGATGCCAAAAGCAGATACCAGTTCAGAATCACAGCCAGGTTGGCAGCAGTGTCCAGAATGCAAAGGTGATTCAGCACCCATCTCTCTTGTATGACTAAAAAGAGTTAGCATGATAAGGGAAGGCTGCACGCATACCCGATCGCTTTGGAATTTTGTCTGATAAGGAAATCTGTGTAATTCAAAACTTTGCATCCCTGAACACAGCTCTCACACCTCGTATTTATACTGGGGTTTGAAGCTGAAGCTCGCAGATAAGGAGTGAAACCATCAACAAGAAAATAAGATGCTTTTGGGAGCCAGACACTTGAATTCTTCGTGAAAGCGAGACCAGCAGATAATGAGATGGAGAGAAAAAAAATGCAAAGACTTGGCACATGAATGTTTTAAAAACAGCTTTCAAAGAAGTTGCGGTGTTAGTCCGTTGTAGCATAAAAAGGGAGGAGGAGTGAAAAATGGAATCTAGCAAGACCTTTTGTTTTAGAAGGAACATTCATGGAAATCCATCCACTTCTTCAGACGCAGTACCAAACTTCAGATTTTCAGCTTTTACAGTTGTGGGAGAAGTATAGAACGGATTTACATCCAGATGGATGCAAATTGTGGCCTCTAAGCGAAATCTTCAAAGGGCTATGAGAGGTGATACAGGTTTTTCAGATCTTTGCAGCGGTCAGTTAGTATTGCTCTGGGAAAGTGAAAGATAAGTGGTCTACAGTCAGTTCCCCTGTGGCTGAAAACTTCTCCAACAAGATTCCTTTTGTTCCATATTGTGATAATGGGGTTTCCCATATATGCAGTTGTGAGGATGTATTAACATATGCAATGTGCATGAAACCCTAATTTTTGTCCATACCTTTGTGGTTTTTTTGTTGTTGTTGTGTGCCTTCAAGGCTAAGAGGACCTCATCAGGGGTTTTTCCAAGGCTGAGATTGTGTGACACACTCAAGGTCACCCGGTGGGTTTCCATAGCTAAGTGAGAAATTGAATTGTGGTCTCCAAGGTCATATTCCAGTGCTCAAACCACTATATTACCTTGGATCTCTCTTGGATTGGAATTTGAGAACATAACTCAGTTCAGCTGTTTCAGCTTTTCCTCCTTCTAAAGTTGCTCACAACTTTTGCATTGCTTTTTCTTATTCTTTCTAAAAACTGCATTGATAAGGAAGTAGCATAAAACTTGCACAACTCCAGTCAAAAGCCTCTAAAACTGTCTTTATCTAAAATGTAACTTTAAAAATAACAGGGAAATTGTGCTCTTCATACTGGCAACATGCCTTCGTTCCCACTCCCTACATTTTTTTTCAATGCAACACTATTATATCTTCATTACAATCCCCCACCCCAGCAACTTATTACCATAAATCTTTTTCCAGTTTAAGGCTGGATTCCTATTGGCAAAGAGCTAATGGGATGTAGTGGTTTGAATATTGGACAAGGGCTTTAGGAGAGCAGGATTCAAATCCCAGCTCAGCCATGGAAACCCACTGGTGGACCTTGGGCAAGTCACACTCTCTCAGCTTCAAAGGAAGTTAATGGTGGCAAGTCTCCCCTGAATAAGTCTTGCGAAAAACAAAAGCAAAACCCTAGAAGAGGTTCACTTTAATGTCACCATGAATTGGAAATGACTTGAAAACACACAACACAGCATATTATTCTGCTGTAAGGTACTTTTTGGAGCAGAACATAGAGATGAGACAGCAATCATGATATAGTGTTTGAGTGCTGTGGATAACTGTATGTGTGAAAGGGATCTAGGAATCTTGGTAGATCACAAGCTGAACATGAGTCAGCCGTGTGATGCAGCAGCCAAGAAAGCCAGCGCAATTCTTGGTTGCCTCAATAGGAGTACGGTGTCTAGATCGAGGGAGGTAACTCTATTCTGCACTGGTTAGACCTCATTTGGAATCCTGGGTCCAGTTCTGGGCACCTCAATTCAAGAAGGATATTGACAACCTGGAGCATGTCCAGAGGAGGGCAACCGAAATGGTGAAGGGTCTGGAAGCCATGAAGCCCTATGAGGAGTGGCTGAGGGGGATGGGCATGTTTAGTCTGCAAAAGAGAAGGTTAAGAGGGGACATGATAGTCATGTTTAAATATTTGAAGGGATGCCATGTAGAGGAGGGAGAGGGCTTGTTTTCTGCTGCTCCAGAGACTAGGACAAGGAGCAATGGATTCAAACTGCAGGAAAGGAGATTCCACCTGAACCTCAGGAAGAAGCTCCTAATGGTCAAAGCTGGTCTGGCAGTGGAATCTGCTGCCTCCATGGAGTGTGGTGGAGTCTCCTTCTTGGAGGTTTTTAAACAGAGGCTGGATCTGTTGGGAGTGCTTTGACGTGGGTTCCTGTATGATAGAATGGAGCTGGACTGGATGGCCCCTGGGGTCCCTTCCAACTCTATGATTCTATGAGTGTTGGACTATGACCTTAGAGACCAGGGTTCAGTTCCATGCTCAGCCGTGGAAACCCACTGGGTGACTATGGGCATGCCACACACTCTCAGACCCAGAAAACTCTGCAATAGGCTTGTCCTAGAGTAATCGTAAGTCAGAAATAATTTGAAGGAAGGCAACAGCAACTCATAGAGATGAGTTGCCTTGCTAGCCAGCTCAGGAGCTGGTAGGGCAGCGCTGGGATGTTCCAAATTGATTTAAAGAAGAACAAATTCTCAGGGTTTGCTGGTTGTTGTCACCTACAACACATTATCTTCCCTATTAAGAATTCTGCCCCCTCAATGAAATTACCATTGGTTCCAAATTTTGCCACCACAGAGGATGAGACATTGAAAATCTTTCACCCGTAAAATGCTTTTGTTTTGTGTGTGGGCATTCCCTTAGTCTCTCTTTCTGCCATTTTTCTTGGGATGCTGAAAAATTATTTCTAAATGCTCAGCCAAGACTTTAAGTTACTGCCATGTTAGAAATCCAGGGGCTTCACAAGGGGCAGTATTCCCATTTGGGGGCCAATGTCCCCATTTAGCCTCCTCCCCACTGTAACTATTCTGCACCACATATACTCATTCCACTCTTTAGGAGGCTGTTTGTAGCAAATTCTTGAACCTGCTGTTACCCTGTTTACTGGGAGTCCTGGGAGGGACACCTATATGCGCTCTCAATTAACTAAGTTTGAGGAAATTAGCCAGAGCACAAGTTAGCAATGCGAGAGGCAGGGCAATGCAGCGGAATCTTTTACCCAATGTCTATGGGGTCAGGCCAAGTCAAGAAGCAAACCAAGTTATTAGAATAATTGAGATTTTATTAAATACAGATACACAGCGTATGCAACACACACAATCACACAAGTAACTAAGGATAATAAAGGGTGGAGTGGTATAGAGGGATTTTTAGAGGGATTGTTGAATTGGGTGACACGACACCTGTCCTGAAGCCTGGAAGAATAGAGAGCGATGCTGGAGTTCGATGTGGCTCAGCATGTGGAGCTGAGGGGAGGCTCGCCAAGCAAAGCAGCAGCAAGGCGGTCTGGAACTCGGGAGCTATCCGAGGAAGATCTCAGAATCAGGGGTTTTTATAGAGAGAAATGTAACTGCAGGCTATTTCGTACTTGGGGAAAACAATGAGTTTCGGGCACAAGACAAAGCTGGGGAAAGGTCAGAATTTAGCATGATTGAGTTAAGTGCGAATTGACAAAGAGGTGGACAGTATGCAAATGCTCAGTGCTTGGCAGTTGAGTATTCAGCTTGCCAAGTTGCCTGCTCAGGGCAGGGAGTCCTTTGTAAACAGCGTGCATACATAATGAGGGTGTTTGCAGAGGGGTCTCCTAAAGCGGCGATCTGGCTATTTCTGGCCTGCCTGTATTGTCTTGGGATATTGCAGCGTTTGATGGCCGAGCCTAGTTCTGTGCTTGTCTGGGGGCCTCACAAACACGTGGAGAGGGGTGCTGGAAGAGAGTCAAATTATTGATATCAAAATGATATCTTTATGCTATCTCCAAGGAGGCCTAACCTGCAGTAATACTGCCCTGTGGCTCTTCCAGAGGCATTTAAAACTAGGGGCATGGTTTGCTATGATTTGTAGGACATTTTTTCTCTTTTCTGACTTTTCTTAAATCCTAGATTTATGTTATTAGAGTACAAAAGTGCCATTTCATTGATACATTCAGTGATACTGCTAATTTTCTAAAAAAAAACAGAAAGGAGGAACTTCTTTTCTTGCAAATCCAATCCAATGCTTCATGTCCTAGTCACTGAAGCAGCAGAAAACATGACATCCCTTCAGATATTTAAATATAAACTGTTGGAGTAGGAGTCCAGGAGGCAAGGGTTTGGTTCTGTACTCAGTTATGGAAAGCCACTGGGTGACTGTTGGCAAGTCACACTCTCTCAGCCTGAGAGGAAAGCGATGGCAAACCTACTCTGAATAAATCTGGCCAAGAAATAGTCAAGAGTCAACTTGAAAGCACATAACAGCAAGAACAGTCATATCACTTTCTCATTCTCCATGCTAAACATACCCAGCTCCCTAAACTCTTCTTCAAAGGTTTGGTTTCCAGGCCTGGGATCATTTTGGCCACCCGCCTCTGGACACATTCCAACTTTCCCATATCCTTCTTGAACTGAGGTGGCCAGAACTGGACACAGCGACTAGACATAGTGGCTCCCTCTTCTATGCCTTCTGGCCAACTGCTGAGCACTCAGCCTTGTTCAGATGCAAGCAGTAGAGGGCACCATTTTGCAAAGGCCTGTCTCCTTTCCCAGTTTTTGTCATTGCTGGCATTGTGGACCAAACAGAGTTCTTTGCAATGGATGTCTCTTGCGTACACCCGCTTTAATTGGCTGACAGTGTGAAAGACAAAGACATTAACATCAGTTGTGCTTTATAAGAAAACAGATCAACCCTGGGCAGACAAATCTGGGCTAACATCCCACCAGTTTTTTAGCTGGCAGGCTAGATCCAAGTCAAGAAACTAGATTTGGATGTGTCTCTCCATCAGAGACCAGACAATATCAGAGTGGCAATATTCAGCACTCTGGGACACCTGGACAAGCTCCAGGACAGAGTTGAGTAGTGCTGGTGTTTCAGCTCATTTCTCTGGCCAGGAGCCCCAGACAGGCTCACCAAAAGCAGAGTCTGCAAAAGGTCTGCTTTTTACTGCATCACCCAGAATCCCCCTAACAGCATGGAGACCACTACTAGCTAGGAGGTTGGTGGAGTTGTAGTCTAAAAGGTAATTTTTTCCTAGTGTGGATCAGGCGGTAGCTGGTGTGGCTGGAAGCTGCCTGTTGGTGGACATTCTTGGTTTCCCAGGATACCCTGGTGTGACATTAGACTATGATATTGTTCAAAATTTCACAGATGAAAACCAGGACACATGTGGCCAAGCAACATCGTAGGCCATTTCCACACTCCACTGTTACAGTGCTATTATTCTACTTTCAACATCCTATGGAATCCTGAGATTTGCAGTTTACGGAGGGGCCTTTAGAATTCTCAGCCAGAGAGCTCTTTGGCCTTAGTAAACTACAAACCCCAGAATTCCACAGGAGGTTGAAAGTGGAATAAGAGCACTAGAACAGTGTGGCACAGAAATGTGGTCAAAATGGCAAAAGTGATCAATGAGGAAGAGCACACAAGTTAGGAGAGGCTACAGCAGTTTGTTTTTAGTTGGAGTTGGGTTTACTGGGAAAAGCAAATTTCCAAGCTCTCAACTCTCATACACCTGTCTAAATGCAGAATTTTAAACCAAGCAGTCAATTAAGTGTGGGCATCTAGTATCTAGTATTGACTCTCAACAGTACAGATTGTCTTCCTGCTGTTCAGTATTGCTTAGTGTGATTCAAGCATGTTGTTGAAATCTGGGAAATCTGTCAGGAAGTGATATTTTGTGAATCAGATGCAAGCATCAATCATTCCTTTTAACAGTGCTGGGCCAATGTCCTCATTTACAACTAAGGATATTGCAAATGAGGCATTTAAATTCCAAAAAACAGCAACAAAGAGGAATGTCATGCAGTCATGAAGGAAAATAGAAGGTGGCTTCCGCCCTAGACTGTTATAGTGCTATTATTCCACTTTCAACATCCTAATGAATCCTGGGGTTTGTAGTTTACAGAGGCCAAAGAGCTCTCTGGCTGGGAATTCTAAAGGCCCCTGCCTAAACTGCAAACCCCAGGATTCCATAGGAGGTTGAAAGTGGAATAATAGCACTATGACAGTCTAGTGTGGAAATGACCAAGGTGGCATGACATAGTGGTTTAAGTCTTGGATTAAAACCCAGGAAACTAGGGTTCCAATGCCTGCTCAACCACAGAAACTCACTGGGTGATCTTGGGCAAGTCACCGTCTCTCTGCATCCAAGGAAGGCAAAGGCAAACCTTCTTTGGGAAAAAAAATCATGTCATAAGGTAGGGAAGGCGCAGAACAACAAGGAAGAGGTCTGATACGGATGAGTCATTGCAATCTAGCATCATCATCACCTGAGTCCCCTGCTATACCAGCACCTGCTGAGAAAACTTCCTTCTGTTTCAAAAGCAGCCTGTCATGTGAGAGGTATGCAGCCCTGGTGGTCTTGTGGATAAGACATTAGGGGTTCAAGTCTCATCTTGGGAGGACAAAGGTCTGTGACAAGGCAGATAATCTTTGCATATAAAAGGTCTCAGGTTGTTACGTGTAGAATTTCATTCTGAGAATGGAGATCTGCTGCCAGTTAGTGCAGATGTTAGAGTTTCAGTTTGTTTTCCACTAGAATCCCAAGGTCCGCCATGTGCAGAGTAACTCAAGAAGGTACACAAAAGTGGAGCACTCAGTGCCCAGTCAGTAACTTTAATATAGGGAGAGGCAGCTTTGTTGTCTCTTGGCCACTGGGAGTTGAAAGTCCTTGCTGATCTCCCGAGAATCCCCCAGAGATCTCCCATTAGACTCCAATTTACTGCCTGCCATTCCTGTGCTGTTGGTAATACAAGTCCAAATTCCCAAATAGCCACATGAACTTCATTGAAGAATTCTTTGAATCTCCATTAAATGAGCATTTCATCAGTCAGGGGCCATTTCCACACTAGACTGTTATAGCGCTATGATTCCACTTTCAACATCCTATGGAATCCTGGGGTTTGCAGTTTCGGGAGGGGCTGGATGGCCCCTGCCTAAACTGCAAACCCCAGGATTCCATAGGATGTTGAAAGTGGAATCATAGCGCTATAACAGTCTAGTGCGGAAATGGCCAGGCTCAAACAAGTTAGCATTTCTTGGCCAAGCAGACCAGCCCATCATTGCACAACCAATGTGGGATTTAGAATCATAGAGTTGGCCCCACAAGGACCATATAATCCAACCCCCTGCCATGAAGGAATTCACCATCAAAGCATTCCCAACAGATGGCCATCTAGCCTCTCTTTAAAAACCTCCAAAAAAAGGAGATTTGAACCTAGTCCAACCTTTCCTGGCCAATCAGGGGGCTAATCCCCAGATCTTGGATGAAGGAATAGAGGGCATGCTCATCAAATTTGCAGATGATACCAAATTGGGAGGGGTTGCTAATATGCCAGAGGACAGGATCAAAATTCAAAACGACCTGGATAGATTGGAGAGCTGGGCCAAGGCGAACAAAATGAAATTCAACAGAGAGAAGTGTAAGGTCCTACATTTAGGTAGAAAAAATGGAATACAGAAATATAGGATGAGGGACACGTGGCTGGATAGCAGTACGTGTGAAAGGGAGTCTTCATAGACCACAAGCTGAACATGAGTCAGCAGTGTGATGCGGCGGCCAAGAAAGCCAATGCAATTCTTGGCTGCATCAATAGGAGTATGGTGTCTAGATCGAGAGAGGTACTGGTACCACTCTACTCTGCTTTGGTTAGACCCCATCTTGAATACTGTGTCCAGTTCTGGGCACCCCAATTCAAGAAGGATATTGACAAGCTGGAGCAAGTCCAGAGGAGGGCGACCAAAATGGTGAGAGGCCTGGAAGCCATGCCCTATGAGGATAGACTTAGAGAGCTGGGTATGTTTAGTCTGCAGGAGAGAAGGTTAAGAGGGGACATGATAGTCATATTTAAATATTTGAAGGGATGCCACGTAGAGGAGGGAGAGGGCTTGTTTTCTGCTGCTCCAGAGACCAGGACAAGGAGCAATGGATTCAAGCTACAGGAAAGGAGATTCCACCTGAACCTCAGGAAGAACTTCCTGACGGTCAGGGCTGTCCGGCAGTGGAATCTGCTGCCTCGGAGTGTAGTGGAGTCTCCTTCCTTGGAGGTTTTTAAGCAGAGGCTTGATGGCCATCTGTCGGGAGTGCTTTGAGGGTGTTCCTGCATGGCTGAAGGGGGTTGGACTGGATGGCCCCTGGGGTCTCTTCCAACTCTACATTTCTATGATTCTATGATCTTCTACAGCCTACATCTTACTTGGAGCAAGATAATGGCCATATTGCTATAAACAGCAGCAATGACAAGCCATATGTCTTAATTTGATGGTAATTGGTTGTTAGGCATTGCTGGGGGAAATCATTCCTCTATTTGTAAACCCAGCTAATAAGTGCCAACAAGACTGGCAATAAATCAAAGCCTCTGAAAAACAAAAGGAAAATGTCAAAGCATTTGGAAAGCTATTTATGATTTTTTTAAAAAACCTAAGAGCAATTTTCCCCTGCCCCCTGCCTAAATAGCCAGCTTGACAAGCACTGAGTATGTTTAAATGCTACAAAATGTTGAGGTTTAGTTGGGTTAAAAGAAGTGAAAACTGGGCAGCGTGGAATGGAACAACCTGCTGTAAGGTATGGGGGTGTGTGTGTGTGGCTGAAGTAATACACACGTGCACCCTCCGATTAAGAGGTGAAGAATACACTGTTCACCTGACCTTAGAGTTTCAAAACCCTGTTCTAGGTTTAAAGAATGGGGAAAGAAGAAGAAGTGAAAGATCCGGGCATGGACCTGAAAGAGGAAGATGCAGCCCTCATTGAGTTCTACAGCTCCTTCAAAGACTTGTTTGAGTTCTTCTGCCTCAACACTACCATCCACGGCACCATCCGCCTGGTGTGCTCGAGCCGCAACAAGATGAAGACGGCCTTCTGGACCCTCCTCTTCCTCGCCAGTTTTGCCATGTTGTATTGGCAGTTTGCACTCATCTTCAACCAGTACTGGGCATACCCTGTGGTCATGTCACTTTCCGTTCACTCAGAGCCAAAGATGTTCCCTGCTGTCACCATCTGCAACTTGAATCCCTACAGGTAGAACAACATTTTCCCCAACTTTCCTTTTGAGCTCTGCCAGAGGTGGGCAAGGTGAATAATACCTAATAATATATCCCTCTCTCTCTTACATTGGTTCTCCCAACCAATCAGGGAGCACAGAGTGAGCTAAATGATATCATGGCCCTTTCTACTGCAACTGAGCAGGCTTTGTTAACTTGGTGATGTTCCTGAAAGTCATCAGATCCAATTAATAATGAATGCAGTTCTTCCTAGACAATCTCACTACATAGAGGCCAGAATCTTGTGTGGTCCAGCATAGCATAGTAGTTCTGCAAGCAGACCTACTCTACAGCTGGCCATCCACACACAGCTGGACTTACTATCAGGCTACTGCAGCCTCCAACCCATGCTCATTCCATACCTGCTGAAGAGCTGTTAGAAATCAGAGAAGCGTTCCCATAGCAAGATGCAGAATGATAACCTCACCAGATGAGGTCTGCTAGGGTCTTCCAAAGGTTGGATGACATAATCATTTTGCAACTGGGTGTGGGGACATAGTCAGGTGCTCCTTCAATTTCCCCCAGCTCTCCTGCTATGTAAAGAAATGGAGCAAGAGAATGGAGTTGCTAGGGGGAAAGAACATAGAATGAAGACACTTCTCCCAAGTTGCCCCAAAATTCAGAGACAGGAGACAGGCGTGTTTCTTCTTGAGAGTTTTCCAGGCTGGCCTAATATTTCCTGATTTCTGATTTCCCAAGGCAGTTACCGATACTCTGCTGACGAAACTGGGGCTTTTGTGTAGTTGGTTTGTCCTGGTATTCAAAATTCTTTCCCATTCTTCCTTCTCCACAGGGTCAACATTGTCCAAAAAGACATGGCTGAGTTGGATAATTTGGCAAGAGAGACACTCTACAATTTGTACGGCTTCTACATTCCTGAGGGATTACTGGAAGATGATTCAAGTGTTCGCGTGGAAGACGGGCTGGATGAAAATCCCAGCACAACTAACAGCTCAGGTTTCCAACTGGACCGTAACATTGCTTTGGTGAAGATGGGCAAGAAAGTTGGCTTCCGGATGGTGAGTTGAATAGGGGCCAGCCATTTTTATATTGCCAATTTCCATCAGACTTGGGTGCAAAGACATATGAGGTTCAGCACTATTATAGCACTATGACTCCATTTTAGCTACCTTGGCTGCATCCTAGGGAATCCTGGTATTTGCAGTTTCATGGGGCCTTGGAGCTCTCTGGCTGAGAATTCTAAATACCTCTCCTTAAACTTCAAATCCCAGGACTTCATAGGGTGGAACCAGGGCAGCTAAAGTGGAATCATAGGACTATAACTGTGTGGTGAAAGGGCCCCAAATCAGGAGGAAAAGGCAAAGAAGAGCACCAGCATGCTAAGGGAATTCCTGTCCTATGGAGAAGTGAATATCAAAGAGGAATCCCCTCACTAGAAAAGCTGGCCAGTGAGTTCTGAGTATGCTCAGGAGCTGTGGCATGATGTCAACAAGAGACGAAGAATGGACAATGAATGGTGGTGGAATAGAGTACAGTAAAGATGGGCTGGAAAGCTGGCTGTGGAGGATGCAGTGGGGAGGGCTGAACTGAGAAATTTCTTCCGGTAAACTTCTCTAAATTAACTTCCATTAGGCTCCAAGACAATCAGAGGCTTTTGAAATGGCCTTCCCCAATTGCATTCCATCCAGCTGTTTAGCTCCATAACTCACATCATCCCCAAAGAGGATGTCCACTGACTTTTTCCCCCACCTTTTGGTATTCTCTAGTATTGGTATTTGGTATTCTCTAGTACAGAGATGGATGGTCTTTGGATTCCAGCTCCCAGGAACCAGAGCCAGAGTGTGTACTGGTAAAGGATTATGGGTACTGTAGTCCAAAGAACTGGTGTTGGCAAAGGTTTCCCCCAGGCTTTCTCTAAAGGAAGGAAGTTCTTCTGGTAAGATCGTACCCTGGCAAAAGGTTCACTGGTGGAAACCTGGTGCTAAGATCTTAAAAGCAAAACACCCAAATATGGGGAAAGAGGCATTTTGTTTCCTTAAATATGACTCAGTTCATTAGATGGCACCTCTCCTCACTACAGTTCATGCCTCTCCCACAATAGCCTCAGCTCTCTTGTGTTGTGGTTTTAAGAAAGGAATTGTTGTGAAGCACTGATGGCACAACCATCCTCTAAAAGCAACTCAGGAAACAGAAGAAATCTCACTTGGAGTATTGGCAGTATATTGTTGTTGTGTGCCTCAAGTCATTTCTGACTTATGGTGACACTAAGGTGGAACCTATCACGGGGTTTTCTGGGGTTGAGAGTATGTGACACGCCCGAGGTCACCCAGTGGGTTTCCATGGCTGAGCAGGGAATTCAACCTTGGTCTCTACAGTCGTAGTCCAATGCTCAAACCACTACACTGTGCTGACCCTCATTGTCTATTGGTAGAACAGCATATGGGATATTTATTAATTTATTACTATTGTATCTACCTAGCATTTCCGGGGATTTTATTTTCTCATAAGTGATACTTGTTGGAAAGATTTGAGATCCTCTGTCTCTAATTCCCCAAACCATCTTGTCTGGTGCCTCTTCCCCATATTCCTCAATCCAACCTGTATTCAGAGTTACTATCAGACACAGGTTGGGTTCCTGCCCTCCTCCTTGCTGCTAGGTCTCCATAGCAACCAGCCAGGCCCAAGAGTCCTCTGGCTGAGAATTCTAAAGGTCCGTCCCTAAACTGCAAACCCCAGTATTCTATAGAATCTTCTTAGGTCTTCTTGCCTGACACAGCCAATCATAAGAGGTCTTCACCTGACACAGACAAACAAAGTTTTATATATTAGATGTATGTATTTACTGTTTCAACAGAAAGGTTTCACTGAATCTTGAAATCCATTTGCACGGGTCTTAACAGGATGAGCAAGATTGCATTGTCATGCCTGAGCCTTCCATCTGCTCCAGATGTGCATAGGAGCAAAAGCAGATAGGGGCTAGGCTGCCCAGATTTCAATTCCTGGCCCTGAATCTCCAGCTTTTGTGGATCATTTATGGGCAGGAGATGAGGGCATGGCTTCTCCATTTTGGGGGGCTCAGCTCCAGTCCAGAGCACTGGGCTAGGTGCAGGCTTGAACAGGCAACATTTCCTTCTTTGCGATGAGAGACTAATTTGTTTCCCTTCATTTTTGATCAAGCCTTTCCAAAATGTGCAAAGCTGATTTGTTGTTGGTGTTGGTGCGATGGAAAGAAACACACATTCTTTTTTGAAAAAGAAGGATGAGAGAAAGTGAATGTGACAGACTTGTCCATTCCAATTCAGTGGCAGTCAAAGGTTTCCATGTCATTGAGGGCAGGGAGTCTATACGGGATTTTAGGTTGAAGTTTAAAGGATGTTGAACTCTATTATCCCCAGGATAGGTTCAGCCACTTGGATGGTTCCTCTAAAAAGCACACTAAAACTGAGAGCAAATTCACTGCCTCTGTTTCCTGTGGGAATCCACCTGCCACCATTTCCAGTTTATGGCAGTCCTAAAGCAAATCTATCACAGGGTTTTCTGAAAGTGTGTGATGCACCCAATATCACTCAAGGGGTTTCCATGGTCAAGAAAGGAATTGAATCCTAATCTCCAGGGTCATAGCCCAGTGCTCAAACCCTGGTCTAAAGGCATCAGATCCCATCTGATCTTGGAAGCTAAGCAGGGACAGCTCTGGTTACTACTTGGATGGGGGACCACCAAGGAATACTAGTGCTGTAAGCTATGTTTTAGAGGAAGGAACTGGTAAAACCACCTCCGAGTATTCATTGCCCAAGAAAACCCTATGAAATGGATGGGGTTGACACAAATCAACAGGTGACTTGGAGGCACATGCATACACATTACTGACACCATCCCTAACTGAGCATTATGGGATGGAGCCCCAAGACCCTGAAAAACATCCTCCCACCATTCAGTTGTGGGTGGTTCTTAAAGATGTCATGACATATATTCTCTTTACAAGTGATTTAAGCTCTGAATATCAGCTCCCAAGCTCTTTGGGGGCAGGAACGTGTTGTTTTAATTAGTCTTGTTGTGACTTGCCTTGACCTCTCCCCATTTTGGGTGGAACAGAACAGTGGGATATGATTAAAATTAAATTAAATTATAAATAAATTTCACTCTGTGTAAAATGCCAAGCACAGTAATGGTTATATAAATAAAATAAGCAGAACTTGGGAAAGTTATTTGCTGGACTGCAACTCCCATCATCCCCTAATCAACATGGGCAGCAGGTCTGGGTCTCTTTTCTCCCTTTCCTCATCTCAGTTTCCTACTTCCTTTAGTGCAATGCGACAGGTGGAGAATGCTACAACAAGGTCTATTACTCTGGGGTGGATGCTGTCCAGGAGTGGTACCGTTTCCACTACATGAACATCATGTCCCAAGTCCCACCTATTCTCGACGTTTCCCACGAAGAAGACAGCATCGACGACTTGGTCTACGCTTGCCAGTACGATGGGGAACCTTGCCGGGCCAGGTAAATAACTCATCCGCCAAAGATGGTGTGCAGCACGTTGCCCGTAAGAGGTCGTTCTTTCTCTTCTAAGGACTTTTTCATGTTATTTTTTAAAAATAATATATTTATTGCAAACATTACACACAAAACAAATCAAGTTGTCTCATATGATAAATACATAAACTACGACCAAACAAAAATAAATTAGACAAAACATTCACATCAGGTCTAGATATTATAAATGGAGTCAATGGCCATTTCTACATGGGGTATTTAAAACGGTGCAGTGCGTCCTCCATGGAGGATGTCTGTACCTTGGAGCGGACTGGGTTCAGACTATTTAGCGTATATCTGCACCTCAGTCCACTCCGGAACGACCGCAAGTGGTCCTCCAGCGTTTCTTTTGAAAGACCTGAGTTTTCTGGTCTTTCTAAAGCATGGAGTGTGCCACTGTGAGCGTGCTCCCTTGTGTAGATTCACAGGCTTGCACCAATGTGAGCCTGTGATCTGCGGAGGGCAGGGTTTAGGCTGGAGAGCTTCACCGGTTGGTCAAGACCCTCGACCAACCGGAAGCCACCATTTTGGACACTGGAGCCATGCAGAGCGACAACCATGCACTGCTCCTCCTCACCCTGGACCGGATTGGACCACCAGAAGATCCGGTAAGTAGCGGCACGGGGCGATTCCCTCGTCCCGTGCAGAAATCGCCATAATCTTCTCTCGAAATGGACCAACAATCTGTTTATCTGTATTATGCTGATGTAAATCAAACATTATTATATATACCATCATTATTATTAATTAATTTATTAAAATATTTATACTCCGCCATATATCAAAAGATCTCAGGGTGGCTTACAAACTATATTAAAACAAGTTGAACTGTTTAAAACAACAATCTTTTCCATTTTTTAAGTATTTTAATATTTTTATTAAAAGTTTAAACATAAACTGTAAAAACAATAAACATTCTTGACTACCCTCTGATGTTGCTTCGTCAGACATGTCCCATTTTTCATATGTGAAAGGTTGGAGGGTAGGCAGGTTTCTAGGAGCCTTTCTGCCCTACACTGTCATAGTGCTATTACTCGACTTTCAACATCCTATGGAATTTTGGGGTTTTTAGTTTCCTGAGGCCAAAGAGCTCTCTGGCTGAGAATTCGAAAGACCCCTCCCTAAACTGCGAAGCCCCCATAGGATCTTGGAAGTGGAATAACAGCATTATATAGTGCAGAAAGGCCCTAAGTCTCATGAGAAAAGGAAGCAAGGAATATCTTCTGAGGTCTTCAGGGTCGTGCAACTGTTTATGGATCTGGTGTTATTGCAGTGCTCTGGATGCAACGAAACTGTGATGAAAGTCATCATTTTGAAGATGTTGTGTGTCCAAATCAGTAGAGAGTAGCTCTAATGTTCCCATAGCGACCTCATTACAGAAAGAAGGTAATTAGGAAATAGGGAAAAGAAGAACAATGGAGATTTCTTAAAATAGCAGTTTGTAATTTTATGGGATTACTTTTGAAAGGGCAGTCTTAAGGTTCCTCCATGCCTTTCCCAGTCCTTCCTGCTCTCCCTGACCTAATAGCACATCCTCGCCTTTTTACGTCTGCCCAGTCTCCCAGGAGCCGAGGCGGTTGCTCAAGCCACGCAAAAGGGCGTTGGCTGATTTCTCCTTTTGGGATAATCTGAGGACATAGAAGAGAAAATTCTCCAGGATTGCACCAGACCTCACCTCGTCCTCGTGGCTCTCAAGGTAAAGAGCAGGTTGAAGCTCTTCCCTGAGCCACCCAGCCCTTGCTGGTTTGCCTTTATGTTCAGCCACAGCAGCAGCCCGTCGAGAACAATCTGATAAAACCAGTGCAAACCTGCCCACGCCTGATTAAGTAACTTCACCAGAATGACATTTGCGCAGCAGCTTTGCCCCAGAGATATTGGCAAGTGCTTTGCAAAAGGAGAAG
Organism: Ctenosaura bakeri; assembly: GCA_948474755.1. Classification (NCBI taxonomy): domain Eukaryota; kingdom Metazoa; phylum Chordata; class Lepidosauria; order Squamata; family Iguanidae; genus Ctenosaura; species Ctenosaura bakeri. Next base: position 145,988 of record CAOLHI010003070.1, on the reverse strand, counting down.
GTGTGCAAGCCGGTGGGGTAAACATTCCCTAGACACCTCCATCTCCTCAGCCAGATTACCAAAGATGGAATCAACCAACTTGATCTCTTTTTTTAAATTTAATCTTCTTCTTTTTTTAGATTTTTTAACAGTTGGTAATAACAATAATATCTGGGTTGGTAATATTGGTAATAACAATAATATCTGAGTCGTATTATATCAACATATTCAGTACCTTAGCCAAGCAAGCAAACTTTATTTTATGGTCCATAGACCCAAAAGATCAAACATGAGAATTGTACAGTATTAGGGATAAGAAAAGTACACCTACTAAAAAAATAGGATAAAAATGCATAAAATAAATTAAATTGATAAACAATATGGATTCTTAGGGAAAATATGGAGAGGTATTCATTCATTCCATCTCATTAACACAATAAAATTGGATTAATCTCATAGTATGATACCAGTATCCTGACATAGTTTTGATACTTCCCCCTTTCCAATCTTAACAGCGAATGACAGAAATTTGGCAAGTGATAAGTACCTTAGTCTATGTATGTGAGATATTATATACTATATAATATATAAATTCAAGTCTCAATTCTCCCATTTACTTCTACTTCTGACTGCTCCTCTGTCCAATTCTCATGAGCCATGCAGAGCATAGCCATGGTAACCTGCAGCGACACTCTGACAGTGAGACTTGTACAGAGGAGCAATCAGAAGTAGAAGTAGACTGTGAGTGATGGCTGCTGGGCCCCTCCTCAGAATACCAGCAGCCGGGGGCCTGCAATGTGGGGATCAGGCTCACCAGGCGAGGGGAGTGTTGCAACTGCAGGAGAAGTGTGAGGGCCACATGAAATGACCTGGCAGACTAGATTCAGCCCTCAGGCCTTGTGTTTGACACATGAGTGTTAAACCAATCCTAGGGTTTCCTTTGCAAGATTGCTTTCTTTTGAGGCAGAGAGAGTGTGGCCAGCCTGGGTCACCCAGGGGTTTCCGTAGCTGAGTAGGAATTGGACAGTCCTAGTACAACATGCAAATCCGTTCTCCATACTGGGGTCAAAAGAATGGGAGATGCCAGAAAACCTTTCACCTGATATATACTGCAATGAGAGACTCCGAATCCCATTTCACACTCTCTCACATGCTCCTGCCTGCCATCCTTCCAACCGGCCTTATCTTGTCTGTACAGTACATGGTGTGACTGTACAGATTGTTCCTTTGGTGTAGTCAAAACGGGCAAGGCCAAACTCTGCCGAGGTCCCTTTTACAATCAAAAGCAAAGGCGCTCACCGCAACAGCCCATTAAAATGTTTGCCCAATAAAAAAGGAAGAAAGAATGTAAACACCAAGTAAACATTTGCTTAAGCCTTATCAGGGCCAGTCTTGAATGATCTGCCAACTCCTGGAAGCTCTAAGCAATCTCCATAGGTGGAGTTTTATGACTTGTCCATTCATCGGTTCTTGTTCTGGATCTAGATAGAACGTTCGCTCATGACAGCAATTGCTAGCTTGGAGGATGCAAATGTTATGTAACCAAAAGGCTAGGTTTTCTGAAAACACAGTTGTCCCTGATTTACCTTGAGTTTAATGGATTTGTTCTATTTTTGTCTCATTTCTTGATTCAAAAAGAAAAAAAAGATAAGAGGCAATCCTAGAAGACAGCAAACAGTCAGAGGAATTCAAGCTGGGCAATGAGTGAAAAGCAAGATAAAATGCTACAGGTGGTGGTGGGGAAATATATTTCTCACCTGTTTAAAAGGGTTTAGGGTAGTTAACAGTTATCTTGTTAGTCTGCAACAAAATGTTGCAATGTGGAGTATGCTCCCAATCAGGATTTCAGCCAGACAGGGGCATTCCATTCCATTCCATTCCATTTCACTCCACTCCACTCCATTCTTTTCTCCTTTGCCCACTGTAGTCAGTTGTCATCCAGTGGGCACTAAATACTGTTTGGAGGTCTAGCATTTTAAGGTCACCCCCTCCCACCCAGTAGTTTGTATTTCTGTAGACCTTGCACAAGAGTCAGCATGACATAGTGGTCCAACTGCAGGAGATCTGGGTTCGAATCCACGCTCAACTACAGAAACCCATTAGGTGACGTTGGGCAAGTCGTACACTCTCAGCCAATCTCCTTCAAATAAGGCAGTGGAAGCCTCATTGGAGGGCCCAAATACTCAAAAGGCAGCAGGGAGGGGCCTTTAGAATTCTTGGCCAAAGAGCTCTTTGGCTTCCGTAAACTACAAACCCTAGAATTCCACAGGATGTTGAAAGTGGAATAATAGCATTATAACAGTCTAGTGCAGAAATGACCCAAGTGGTGAAGGGCTGCATTTTTTTTAAATTAATTAAAATATAAGGGGAAAAAATCTGAGTCCCACTACTCCAGTCTATAAACATGATTCATTTAGTTTTATTACTTTTTCTTGTTGAAGGTTGAAGGCATTGCATTCATTCCAAAATAAATTAACAACACGCATCAAGATTAATTCTCTCTGATTAACTCCAATTAACCTGGGGTTTTTGGCATTCCATGGCACTTCCTCGACTACTTGGAACAGCTCAGCAGAAGCAACAGTTGGAAATCCCCTGGAATCAGCTGGAACTCTTTGATTATCAGTGGACTGATAGGATCGTAGAGTCTAGGAGCTGGCTGGCCAGGATGTGATGAGACACTTGAGAGACTGGGAAACTTTTCCCCCAATTCCTCATTCAACAGCTTGGTGTCATAAGGAAGAGAAAGGCTCCAAAGCTGGGAGCGGGGGATTAATTGCTGTTTTCATGGGGTACATTTTTGCTTCCTTGAGTTACTAAATAGGATCAGCTGAAAACAGCAAGTGGAAGTCAAGTGGATTTGGGGATGGAGGGATTTCAGTGGCCAAAAAAAAGTGTTTTTGGCATAGGGGTAGTGATTTTCTCATCCATGAAGTATAGAATACAACCCTTAAAAGGGCCAGTCTCCTGATGTACAGAAATTCAAGACTTTGGACGTGTTAATGGTCACATGCATGTGGAGATGAAGTCAGAGCTTGGAAACTAGAAACTATCTAAAAACAAAGAGAAAATGCTTCTTTTGTTAGTGCCCCAAGTTCTTAGTGATGGAGAGTGATGTGTGGAGCAGCCAACAATTCTGATGAAAAAGTACCAGTGGCTAAAGAACCAAATTAAGGGTTTATTGTAAGAAATACATTAAGTACAGAAAGCTATCTAAGGATGCTAAGCTGGCACTCAACTAAAGTTAATTTCACTTTAGTTACAAGTCAGATAATAAAGGGGGAAGGAAGAGAAGAGAAACAGCATAATGTAGTAGCTTGAGCATTGGAGTACAACTTTGGGGTTTGAGTCCTGGCTTGGCCATGGAAACTCCCTGAGTGACCTCAGGCAAGTCACATTCTTGGCCATTTCCGCACTACATTGTGCATATTGGTCCCAAAGTGCATCAGGTCTAAGAACATTTCCGCACTACACTCTTATAGCGCAATGATTCCACTTTCAACATCCTATGGAATCCTGGGGTTTGCAGTTCTGGGAGGGGCTGGCCAGCCCCTCCCAAAACTGCAAACCCCAGGATTCCATAGGAGGTTGAAAGTGGAATCATCACGCTATATGAGTGTCGTGCGGAAATGTTCTTAGACCTGATGCACTTTGGGACCAATATGCACAAGACTTTGGCTAGGGAGAGCTGTGCACACTGGGGGAACTGGTGCATCATTATGTGTCTTTGTACATCACTGATGGGGTTCCACAGCACCTCTGAAACACAGCTAAGTGTGCATAAAATTACACAATATAGACTGCAATAAAGAATTCCTAAGTATGTTTACAGCTCAGAGAGGCTATGATAAATGGATGAAAGATGAGGAGATGTGAGGTCACTGAAACCTACTTAGCCCTGTCTCTGATACATTGCTAACTCTTTAAGTGCTGAGCATCATTGCATTTTCAAAAGTTAGGATGACAAACAGGATGGTGATGGTGATGATGAATTCTAACTTGTTCTGTCTTTTCTTCCTCCTTTTCTCATCCTCTGCCACTTTTTTTTTTTCACTCTAGTGATACCGAACACTTCCACCACCCTGTTTATGGAAGCTGCTACACTTTTAACAGTAATGGGACAGATGAGTTCTGGAAAGCTTACAAGCCTGGAATTCCTTATGGTAAGTCCTGGAGAATGAACGATGAAAAGAAAAATACATACATTTAAATCAAGGTGATCAGTAGTTTCTGTAAGGGAGCAAAATGGGTTAGTTTCCCTTGAGTAGGTAGGCCTAGGAGCGGGAGCCCTAAAAGCTAAGAAAGTTTGCAAAACATTTCCCACTGCTTCCCACACATATGCCACCCACCACTAAGGTGCGGCAGGGGGCCGGACTTGATGGCCCTTAAGGTTTTTTCCAACTCTACAATTCTATGATTCTATGATTGTCAAATTCTGGCAGCTGAAGCCCAAAGAAGGAATTTTGACAAGCTCTACAAAGGAGTACTGTGAATTTCCACACTAATGGTTTATCACAGCCATGGGGGCACCATTGAGGTTGCTCTGAGCATGCCCAGACATTTTCAAGATAGCAGCACCCTCAGAACTCTTTGTGTAAGGGGAGGTCACGAGTCTGGGCCAGTTTTGTATTTGCATCACCTGTACTAAAGACCTTAAAGCAGTGGTTCTCCACCTCTGGTTCTCCTGATGTTTTTAAATCTCAGCTCCCAAGCGGGCTGGAACTTCTTAGAGTTGAAGTCCAAAACATCTGGAGGACCAAGTTTGGGAACTCCTGGAGCAGGCCTTTCATCAAATCCAGCGCTGTTCTTTCTACCTTCTAAATGAGGGGTTTTCAACCTTTGATCGTCCAGCTGTTTTGGGCCATTTCCACACTAGACTGTTACAGTGCTATTATTCCACTTTCAACATCCTATGGAATCCTGGGGTTTGCAGTTTAGGAAGGAGCCTTTGACGATGGCCTTTGAGGATGGTTTTTGAGGCCCCTCCCTGAACTGCAAACCCCAGGAATCCATAGGATGTTGAAAGTGGAATAATAACACTATGACAGTCTAGTGCAGAAATGGCCTTGGACTTCAACTCCCTGAAGGTTCCACCAGCCTGACCAATCATGATTGGTTCTGGGAACTTAAGTCCAAAACATCTGAAAGGCTAAAGATTGAGAACCACTGCCTTAAATAAACACACACACCCCTTTCTACTTAACTCAAGACACTTGAACACTAGTCAGTCTGTGTGTAATGTCTTCTACTCACACGGGTGCAACAGATGTCATTGTGATTAACACAAACTCAGCACATCACCTGTGCAGCCTGGTGTTGCTTTCACAATTGTTGTTCATAACATCAGAAGCAAGAGCAAAAACTAAAACTGGAATTCTTGGCCTTTTTAAAGAATAAAATCTATTCCATCTACAAGCACATGGAGTTTATTCTCCTTTGCTAATCAGAAACAAGCCATTATGATGGAACATTATATATATTTTAGGGCCTCCTTTCTTTTGGGATACTTACCAATTAAGTCAGTTATCATCTGCCAAGGGCTTCAGCTGCACAGTGATGTCATTTCCTCTTTGTGCTGAACTGTGATTTGAAAATGTCTTCCTTTTCCTCCACTCCAACCCCTGCTTTCCAAAACCAGGTCTATCCCTTATCCTCAAAGTGGAGCAAAAAGACCACATCCCTTTGCTGTCCACTGTAGCGGGTGTGAAAGTGATGATCCATAACCACAATCAGACACCATTCCTGGAGCACGAAGGATTTGATATCCGACCCGGCATTGAAAGCACCATAGCAATCAAACAGGTAGGCATGGATGGTGTCTCCAGGTGGGACTTTCAGGTACAGAAATAATATTGCTAAGGAGGGGTGCAGTGGAGATCAGGTTTCAGAGGATATCTTACTCATTGACAACTTTAGAACGTGTCGGGGTGGGCAGGAAGGTCTGGGATCCAACTTTAGGAGAAATGTCTGAGGATGCTGGGTATGTCTAACCTGGAGAAGAGAAGACTGAGAGGTGCTGTGGTAGTCACTTTCAAGTATCAGGGAGGATGTCTGAAGCAAGCTTGTTCTCTACTGCTCCATAGACTTTAGTCGTATATTCCTGCAAGGAAGGGGACTGCATTAGATGGTCCATGTGGCCCCTTCCAACTGTGTGATTCTACAAAGGTCATTTGATAGTCTCATCTTAATGGTAAGAAGAGGGTTGCCACAGGTCAGGACCATACCAGACTAGAGCTCCAACTAAAACCTGAGACCAAAAGATTATCTCTAATGATGCCATGGGGTGTAGACCCCGATGATGTTAACAAAAATCAGTCCCTGGTGAAGTCCACCAACACGATATATTAAGCACCAACCACAGTTCCCTTGAGAATGCTATTCAAAAAATTCAAGGCAGTCTTCTCACCCCGAGATTCCTCCCTATTACACCAAAGACTGAAGGGAAAGGTCCAGGTCCTTGAATCCAGCAACCCTACTAAGAGGACAGGTGGCCATATCTCATTCGGATGGAGGCTCATCATAAGCTCTTACCTACAGTCACAGGCTGGTAACCCACCATTTTCTTCCCAAAATGCCCCAGAAATGTAGCTGTAGAGGATGTCTAGGGAATAGCAGCCACATTGACAATCGTAGCTTGGGGCAGGGGAAGATGTTCCATATTTTGTTTCCTCCCAGACTGGCTAAAAATGGTATAACTCCAGGGACACAGGTGGGAGGAATGATGGTGATCACCAAGGAGAGCAGAGATGGCTGGAGGCAGATGGGAAATTTACTTTCTCCCGCCTTGTCTTAAATGTCATTCTACCTAAATACATTTTGTACAAAACATTTGAACAAAATGTATGGGAGGGTGTTCACCTGGCTGATTTTTGTCATCCGGTATCCTGCTGGCCTTGAGGGGACTGATCTTGCTCTGAAAGATGAGCAAAGCCACCCCAAGTTTGTACTTCTTTTTATAATTTTATCCTGAGCTTGTATGAAATTTGAGGTAAGCCGCTGTTTTTCTCTCTCCAACTACATAGGACGAGGTGAATCGCTTAGGTGGGAGTTACGGCGAATGTACGGAGAATGGAGAGGATGTGAATGTCAAACTCATCTACAACAGCACGTACACCATGCAGGTATGGCTGAAGCGTTGTCTTGCATGTTTATCCATTCCTTCCCCTCTATGGCCATTTCTGCACAACACCATTATAGTGCTATTATTCCACTTTCAACATCCTGTGGAGTTGGCCAGCCCCTCCCGAAACTGCAAACTCCAGGGTTCCATAGGATGTTGAAAGTGGAATAATCGCGCTATAAGAGTGTAGTGCGGAAATGGCCAGTGTCGTGAGGAAATGGCCTATGTTCTCTTTCGATCAGCAGGCAAAGACTTTTTCCTACTGACACGGCTTTTCGAAAACGAATGCTTTAAAAGAAGTCTTTTAAAAAGTGTACCATACTGTTTTCATTGTACTGTGTTTAAAATGCTGTTTCATGTTTTAAATTGGGTGTCTTAAACTGTCAGTGTTGTTAACAGTTTGATCCCATTTTAATGTTGCTTTTTTGTATGTTTTAACAATATTGTACTTGTTTTAAGAGCCACAACCATTATAGTAGATCCTGCCCATACCTGTATCTAATAATAACAATCAGTTCCAACCAGCGCATGAAACTCAGACCTGATGTTTTTACTTTCTTAGCAATTGCCTCATTTTGCTGTTGTGTGCCTCGAAGTCCTTTCCAAGTTATGACAACCCAAAGGTGAACCTTTGGCACTTTTTCTTTTCAGAGGGATTTATCTTTGCCTTTCTCCAGGGCTGAGAGAGTGTGACTTGCCCAAGGTCACCCAGTCAGTTTCCATGGCCAAGTGAATCAACACAGTTGCCGTCAGTTTTGAGCCCTTCTTTTGGATGTGGCTTTAGGAAATGTCATTTCGAGCGACCACACATTGGGCCTTTCCGCACTACACTGTTGTAGTGCTATTATTCCACTTCAATTTCCTGTGGAATCCTGGGGTTTGCAGTTTAGGGAGAGAGCTCTTTGGTCTCAGTAAACGACAAACCCCAGAATTCCACAGGATGTTGAAAGTGGAATAATAGCACTACAACAGTGTAGTGCAGAATGGGCCCAAGGTGTCACACTCTCCAACATTTTGTGGTGAAATCTGGGACACATGAGTGTGGTCAAGGTAGTTTAAGTTATCAGTGAGGAAGAAAACACAAGATAGGAGAGACTGCAGGGGTTCACTTTTGCCTGAGCCTAAAGGAAAAGACAAGATTCTTCACACTCCTTTCCTCTCTGTCCTGCTGAATTAATTGAGTACAAGTTACTTTTGCATTTTGAACTCAGTTTGCAGCAACTGAAGTAAGCTGAGGACAAAAGGGGGGGGAAGAGAAGCTGGGACTTTTTAAAGGCAGCTGGAAAAGTGAGATGACAGAGTGAGACTGTCCTTGCCAAATTGCGATAGCTGGAAACTAGGAAATGTACAACTGCACCAATGGTACTCCCTTGTAAGGTGGTCTTCCCTCTCTGGTGATAACACTAATAGAAGGTCTGAAATTCAAGGTTGGGCCTACCTGGTCACCGTGAGACTCACCAGATATCCTCTTCTCTTTTTCCTCCCACAGGCCTGCTTGCATTCCTGCTTCCAACACCAGATGATTGAAAAATGTGGCTGTGGATATTACTACTACCCCCTGCCTCCTGGGGCAGAGTATTGCAATTATAACAAGCATCCCGTTTGGGGTAAGAAGAGTGCCCCTGGTTAGAAGTGCACAGTTTCATGTGATATGGAGCGCTTTTGCATTACCCAGTTGTAGCTCGAGGATTCCCCTTGAACTGCCAAAACTGGAATCCTGGGATTTGTAGTTTGGTGAGTCACCAGAGCTCTCTGGTTTAGAATTCTAAATCTACCTCCCTAAACATCAAATCCCAGATTCCATAGAGTGGAGCCATGGCACTTCAACTGGAATCATAGCACTGCATTTGTGTAGTGTGAATGGGCCCCAACTACCCTCCTCCACCACTTCTAGGGTAGGAATCTGTCCTACTCAATAGAGACCTAACCTCTATTTGAGGACGTACTCCATGTTTCTCAAACTCGGATTTTCCAGCTCCCAGAATCCCTGATCATTGGCCAAGGCGGATGGGACTTCTGAGAGATGCCTGGTGGACTAGAGTCTGGGAATCCCTGCTGCTAAGGGCCATATCACACTACAATGTTATTGTGCTATATTCCACTTCAACTACCATAGTAACATCATATGGAATCCTGGGATTTGCAGTTTAAAGAGGGGCCGTTAGAACTCCCAGCCAGAGAGCTCTTGAGCCTCACTAAACTGCAAACCCCAGAATTCCACAGGATGTTGCAGCGTGATGTGGCCCTAAGTGAAGAATTTTCCAGTCAAAATCCAGTGTACTGGTAACTCTTAAGAAGGGAGGGCAGAGAAGTCACCTGCTGACATTTTAACACAGATATGTGAAGCATCAGGCCCTGAGACTAAATCCAGCCCTTCTGGGGTCCCATCATGGCTCCAAATGACCATGCTTCCACCTCCATTAATACATTATTCAGTGCTTTCTCACCTTCTGTCTGTCTCTCTGCAATAAGTGCTTCAGTGATAATATGCTGGTATTTTTAACCTCATCCTCTTCTTCCTTTGACCGCACCCACCATTAAGTTGGAAGAGTTTCCCTGTTCTTCCTTTAAAACTCAAACAGCAGACCGAAGTGAGCAGGGCAGGAACGCAGATCACCGGGACCCAGTCACACTGCACGGTTGTCATGCTATTATTCCAACCGAACAGCAATGGCTCCCATGGAATCCTGGGAGTTGTAGTTTGGTGAGGCTGAGAATTCTAAAAGCCCCTCCAGTCCTGGGATTCCATAGGATGGAACCATGGCAGTTAAAGTGGAATCATAGTGCTTTAACTGTGTGAATTTGCCCCTGGTCACAGCCTCCTCCTCTAGGGCCGCTTCTGCACTAGACTGTTATAGTGCTATGATTCCACTTTTAACATCCTATGGAATCCTGGGGTTTGCAGTTTCGGAAGGGGCCAGGTGGCCCCTCCTGAAACTGCAACCCCCAGGATTCCATAGGATGTTGAAAGTAGAATCATAGCGCTATAACACTATAGTGAGGAAATGGCCTAGGATGAGATTGTGTTGCTGATCTGTTTAAATTCTCTTCATGACTTCTAAATGTGTATTGGTTTTTTGTTGTTATGTTCCTTCAAGTTGTTTCTGACTTATGGGTACCCTAAAACAAACCTATCATGGAGTTTTCTTGGCAAGATGTTTGTTCAGAGTGGTTTGCTTTCCTTTGAGGCTGAGAGAGTATGACTCGTCCAAGGCCACCCAGTGGGCTTCCATAGCTAAGCTGGGATTCAAACTCTGGTCTCCAGAGTCATGGTCCAACACTCAAATCATTATACTGTCTCTAAATGCATATCCACAGGTATAAATTACCATAAACTGATGCAAATCTGCATCTTCTTTTTGGTGATGTCATAATCCCTACTTAATTTCCTGATCAGGAAATTCTCCATCTGTCTGTCAAATGAATCAGATGAAAAAAGAAGTCTCTGGCTGGCTAAAACTAGCGGTGATGTGATGTCTCAAAGTTTCCGTTGAACTTTCAAGGGTTTTGCCTTCCTGGGAAAGAAATGAATTGAGGAGGACCGTGACATAGGCCATTTCTGCAGTAGACTGTTTATAGCGCTATTATTCCACTTTCAACATCTTATGAAATCTTGAGGTTTCCCCAGGATTCCCTACTGCGGAAATGGCCATAGATCAGAGGAGTCTCTCTCTCTCTCTCTCTCCCCATCCCTCCTTCTAAAAATTCAAAACAGGAAGTGGGGATCAAAGGAGACAGGAGATGACAACACAGGGATTTTCTGTAGAAACAGGAATGAGGATCTGACTGTGTTCAGTTGGCAACATAAAGCAGTGCTCAAATTCAAGCAGCTGAAGTTTGGTTTGGGTTTGGACATCTTGGGACATTAGCTCAAGGCTGAATGTAGACTTTTGGCAATCCTTTCCCCAGGGGTTGCTGCTTCCTATTGACTCCCTTCCTCTCTCCTCTTTTAGGTCATTGTTTCTATCTGCTGTACAATCAGCTGGCCAACCACAATCTTAGCTGCTTCGATGAGTGCCCCAAGCCATGCAAGTGAGTAGCAAAAGCATTTCCATCCATTTGAATGGTAATAGTTTGTGCTTATCTAGGCTCAGAGATCTGCATTTTCATTGACCACCCCAATAAACACCTCTCTTGCCTCTCTTGCTCATTACCTTCTAGGCTACAGACTCTGCATCCCCCGCAGCCAATCCCTCAATGCCCCCAAACGCACCAATTTTTAAAACAATCTGGAACAATTTTGGGGTGTTTTTCCCCAAAAAACCTGCACAGGGAGCTTACACAAATGTGCAGAAACACCCCAGCCCCACACAGAAAACACTCCAGAATATCCAAATATTTCAATGTCATCAAAGGCCCTTTCCGCACCTTACCTTCTTCCGGCGCTGGGGTGCGGGGATCGCGTGAGCAGCCTCTGGCAAGAGGCTCTCGCGTCCAGGGTCCTTTGGCTCCACACAAGCTGTCTGCTCATGCAAGAGCCCCATCTCTTCCTTCCTTCCGCAGCGCAGTGCAGCCTGGGAGTTTCCCAGGCTGTGCTGGGGCAGGAAGCACGACTGGTGTGGCTCCGGCAGCTCTGCACCCCAGGTAAGTGCGTGCAGGGCCCAGAAGCAATGCGCAATCGCCCACCATTTTCAGCTTCTATCCAAAAATGAAAGGGTTCATGATCAGCACCTGCCCTACCCTGGAGCATCACACAATTGTGAGTGCGTCGTGCAGATTGCTCCTCACAATCGTGTGATGCTCTAGGTGCCCTTTCGCATGGAAAATGCCATGCGAAAAGGGCCATATTCCCTCTCAAAATGGCAACAGCAGGGGACACAATGTCATTTCTGGTCACCACTTTGGAAAAGATTCAGATCAAGATAGAGGTATTTGGGAGCACTGTTGGGGTGGTACACCCTGGAGCGGGGTTGGAAGGGCTATTGTTGGTTCCTCACCCCCATGCAGTTGTCTATCTCTGCCTTAGAGCATCCAAGCTGTTACAGAACTGGACTTGTTCTGCACTGATTAGAGGTAGAAACTTGCTGGACTGAGTTCCAGAGGAACTCGTTTTGTTAGTCTCTACCCAAAACCAGTTGGGCAAAACACTGATTGGCTAGCTACTGTGACCTTCCCCATATGCCCAGAGCAAGATTTGCAAATTGAAGAGAAACTGTTCTCCCCCTACTCTCTGCAACTTTATCTTATTTTGAAAAAAGGAAAGCAATACAACAGAAACATATAAAACAATGAATGCACAAGATGCATTTGGAAAGATTCCCTTTTTGAACCATGGTCTGTAGCAGCAACCATGGGAACTTTGAGAAAGGTAGGCCTAATTCCCCAAATAGTTGTGATACTTTTTCCAAACTCTGGCTTAGAAGGAACATAATTCTGAAAGAAGAACAGTAGTTCAATTGATTTTGAAGAGGGATATGATTTGTTTGATATAAACCTTCCCTTTGGCCCAGACTTGGGATCAAACATCAATTACCAACAAATCCAAAAAACATATATCAAGTCATATATCATTTAGAGGAGAACACCAAAACAAGCTGACCTCACCCTGCAACAATAAAACACATACATGCACAGTGCTTTTCAAACGTAGACCAATACACACCCACTTACAATATTCCGTTCTTCACACAACCCAAATTCCCAGCTTATCTATTTGATAGTTGTGGACACAAGGAGGAACATAATGGATATAAAGTAAATAGAAAATATCATCAGTTGCTGTTTTGTGTTCTCAACAGGGAGACCTGGTACAAACTTTCAGCAGGATATGCCAAATGGCCATCGAGCAAATCAGAGGTAAAGTATAATCTGTATTAATCCCTAAACGTGGCTGTAAGAAACAAATCAATCAATTATAGCCCCATGAGTTTGGCAGGGAGGTGGTGAAATGAGCAAAAAGGATGAGGGGCTGAAACAAGAGCTTGGAAAGGTTCGAGGTCCCCCCAGAACACATCCTCCTATCAAATGAACTCACCTACAATTCCATGGTCCAGTTCTAGAACTGGGGAGGGACACCAAGCTGTGACCTCCAGATGTTGTCAAGAAACATTGCCACGATCCCTAGCCTTTGGCCATGCCGGCCAAGAGGTGATCGGAACTGAGCCCAGCAACATCGAGAGTCAAAGTTATTGCTCGAGAGTATCCGAGCTGATAATGGTGGCAATGGATAAATTGACAGAGAGGTTAAAAGGTGTCCCAGAGCAAGATTTTGTAAAAGAAATTGGCAATTATTGATTGAATACTTGAGAGAAAATGAGGGTGAAATCATGATCTTGGGGTTCTGAATTTGCTATTGTTATTTTGCTTTGTTGTGAATAGAATATGTTAAAGTTTTATATTATGTAAAGGAGTTAAAGAAAATTATAAAACCTTTCCTTTTTCTCAGTGGATGCATTATAATTAGTTTGCGCTTAACAATTACATAATATATAGTTCAGATATTAAATATACACACACACATATATATAAAGAATATGTTTTTACCTATTAAATAATCTTTACTATAAAAATAAGATTAATCAGTAAATATCAATTTCAGTTACATTAACTTTATTACACTAGTGGTTGCATAATTTACCATTAGTAGTTGATGAAACCACTTTTTAGCTGTGTGTTATAGTTTATATTTTGAGTTAACTGTTTATTTCAATTAGATGGGTTTGGTACTGATTGTTTAGGTAGTGTAAGTTAGATAGTTTAATTTAGAATATCTTTTTAATGTGCATTGTTTGTCTATTGTCTGTTTTCTTATATGTTAGGTTCTGTTCTTGTCATTTTTATATATATTCAATAAAATTTAAAAGCAAAAAAAAAAAGGGTATCCGAGGTCAGTGATGGAGCATGAGGTCCAATCCCTGGAATCTCCGACCAGATAGCAAGCTTTTGTTTTAGGATGTTCCTATCAAGTTGTAACTATTGGAGGAGGAATAAGGGGGATTACTCCACAATTAGAATTCTGAAACATGCACACCGATTAAATATGCCTTCAGCTCCCAGCTTTCTAGCCTTGGAGCAACTTAAAACTTCAGCTGAGCATTTAGAAATATCCCTCCACATTCGCTAGGGGCACAGGACCTCTGTGAAAGTGGAAAAACCATGAATAACTCTAGACCCTTCCAAACCATATTTAAGACTCAAAAAATATGATCAGCATATTCAACCCACTGTGGATTCCTTTGAGGCATCAGGGTTCCTTCGCACGGCAGAAATGGGGGGCTGGTGGGGCTTACTACCACCTCTGCTGCTGCCCCACACCATGTTTAAGAGGGACTTACAAGCAGTGATGTATTTAAGCCTTTTACTCCAAGTCTCAAGTCAAGTCTCCAAGTCCTTGAAGATACTTTCAAGTCAAGTCTCAAGTCAAGCCTCAAGTCTGGAAGCCAACTTTATACCCCAACCAAAATTTCAGAATTAATGGATAGAGTGAAATAAATTCAGTTTTAACAATTTAAGCAGAGTCAGCTCTCCACGTTTGCAATTTTGCCATCTGCAGCTTCGGAAGTAGAGAATAGGATCCTATCTTACTTTCCATTTCTGAAGCTGGATGACTTTTCAGAACTGGAGAATAAGATCCTTCTTACTCCCCATTACTGAAGCTTCAAAGGCTTTAGAAGGAAGGATCTTTCCTCCTCAAGCCCGTTGCCTAACACGTTTGCTGTTTCCCCATGAGAAATGCTCCCTGGACTTTGGGGGCAAGTCTTGTCTTTTGCTGTTTGGAAACATTTTAGAAGGGTCCTCCAATATGCAGCAGGGACAGGCTGCTGAGCAGACCTCAAGCCCATTGCCTAACCCATTTGCTGTTCCCCTCTGAGAAATGGGCCCACACTTTGGGCTTGGGAGAGATTATCATGTGACTAATAGGCAAAAAGAGTTGGAGGCATTGTTCAAAGTCATAAAGTTTCTGGATGGATGCCTTATGTTAACTGAACCAAGGGTAGCAAGTCAGACATTAAAAATATACAAGTCTTGAGTCGAGTCAGTGCATCATTTATAGCCGAGTTGAGTCACTGAAGTGATTTAAGTCCGACTTGAGTCTGAGTCTATCAACTCGAGTCTACATCACTGCTTACAAGCCTCGTTCACAGTTGCTCAATCTCACAAGGCTTGCAGTCCCTATTAAAAATGGTACAGGGAGGCAGCAAAGGCAACAGCAGATAGTCCATGAATAATCAACTCCACAAAAGTGAAAGCCGCAAATGTGGAGAGCGGACTGTATAGTTTCAGCATCCAAAGAAAAAGAAGCAGGCAGAAGGACCGAGAGAATGCAAAAACAGCAAGTAGAAGAGGTGTAGAGCTGCGAACAACTTTCTCTCACTCTGAACAATGGGATTGGGATTAGAAGAAAATTTTATCTGGAGGTCAGAAATCTGAATGCAAGAGGAGACACTGGTTTTGCTCCTGTTTCTCATACCTTCTTCCTTTACTTCTCCATCTCAATTCCTGCCTCTGTATTTCAGGCATGGATCCACAAGGCTTTGCAAGCACAACACAGTTACAACACAACCAGCAACAGGTTAGTAGCAGACATTTATTCCTTTGCTTTACCCCCTCCCCATTTTGCCCACATTTTCCAAAAATTTGGCATCTTCAAGTTCAGACCCCTCGCCATCCAGCTGCTTGTCAACAAGAGTAGGGAGGTAAATGTTCATTGATGTTGTTGCCACAGTGAATAATTTTGCTATTTTTCTTCCTGCTGTGAAAAAAAAAATCTGTGAAAATGAAAAGGAGGGGACTATTTTGCTGAATGTTCCCACAAAGAATTTTCCCATAGTTTTGCAAGGCTGGGATCACCATTAGTGCTGATGGTAGCACAGTTTTTTGGTTTCCCCTAAAGTTTGGGGGGAGGTTGTGGCCATCAGGCTGGTATTTTGAATCCTCCACAATTCCTTGCATTTCTCCAGGTCATTGTGGAGGGACAAATTTCACCTCCCGCCCCCCACCAAAAAAAGTAGAAGAATATACAGAACAAAATCAGTCACGTGTCCATCCTCCCCTTGCCCTTTTCCTGGGGAGTGTGGGTGCTAAAGGGGGAAAAATGAGAAATTCGAACACAAGAAAGTATTCTGAGAAATTTTGGCTCACCTCCAAGCTTGTTTTATCTCAGTTTCAGGAAAGATATCGCCAAGGTGAATGTTTTCTATGCAAAACTTGACTACCACTCATGGGATGAATCTCCTGAATACAATGTGAGTTGGAGCTGCTGTTATTTTTGTTACTGCATTGAACATTGATCTCTTTATTCTACTTTCCCCTTCCAGCAAAGGCAGATTAGGAAAAAAATTGGCCAGTATTCTACAGGTGATAAGTTAAGAATACTTAACTGAATAGCCTCTCCTGGCCCCAAACTTGACAGAGGCCATTTCCGCATTATACTGTTATAGTGCTATTATTCCACTTTCAACATCCTATGGAATTCTGGGATTTGCAGTTTAGAATTCTCAGCCAGAGAGCTCTTTGGCCTCAGGAAACTACAAACCCCAGAATTCCACAGGATATTGAAAGTGGAATAATAGCACTATAACAGTGTAATGTGGAAATGGCCAGAAACATAATTGACCGGTATTGCAATTACCAGCAAACTGGACCCCCCTTCTTTCCATGCAGTTGATGCCTGGCAAAATAAGAGATTCTTTTTTGGGGCCGGGGTGTGTGTTGTAGCAGTAGTGTCATAATTGTGATCAAGTAGGAATTGCGAATATGGAACAGTTACCTAGATTTGCTCATCCTTAACAATTGTTGTTGTTGTGGGCCTTCAAATTGTTTCTGATTTATTGCAACCCTAAAGTGAACCCATCATGGGGTTTTCTGGGGCTGAGAGTGTGTAACAGGCCAAAGGTCAGCCAGTGGGTTTCCATGGCTGAGCAGGGAATCGCACTCTGGTGTCCAGGGTCATTGTCCAATGCTCAAACCACCACTACACCATGCTGGCTCTCTCCTCTGTATTCACAATTGCAACTCAGTCACGATTGTGACCTTATTGCCAGTATCATAACTTCCCCCTCGCCCACTCGACCCTGAAATCTACTTTGCCAGGCATCAGCTTCATGGGGAGAAGAAGATCAATTCTGTCAGCAATTGGAGCATTGCCATTTTGGGCAGTATATTTAATTTACTTAAGTATACTTAAATAGCTGAATACTGGCCGTTATTTATTTATTTAATAAATGTTCAGCACAGGACCCAAGCTGGCTCACATCAATTAAAAAAACAAAGTACACTAAAAATCTACTTGAGACAAGATCATAGAAGCATAAGCATTAGAAGAGGTCCCAAGGGCTATCCAACCCAACTCCATTCTGCTGTGCACAAAGACACCATTTCCGCACTAGAGTGTTATAGCGCTATGATTCCACTTTCAACATCCTGTGGAATCCTGGGGTTTGCAGTTTCGGGAGGGGCCGACCCCAGGATTCCATAGGATGTTGAAAGTGGAATCATAGCACTATAACACTCTAGTGCAGAAATGGCTACAATCAGAGCACTCCTGACAGGTGGCCACCCAACCTCTGTTTAAAAAGGAAGAGATCCCACCACACTCCCAGGTAGCATATTGCACTGCCGGACAGCATTGACCATCAGGAAGTTCTTCCTAATATTTAGGTGGAATCTCTTTTCTTGAAGTTTGATGCCATTTCTTTGTGTCCAGAAGTGTCTTTAAAACATTAAATAGACATTTCTACTAAAAAAACCACAACCCTAAATTACAACAGTCCAAAAAACCCCATTAAAACATAATGAAAAGATAAAAGCATAATTGTTGTTGTGTGCCTTCAAGTCATTTCCAACTTCTGGTGACCCTAAGGCAAACTTATCACAGCATTTTCTGGGGGCTGAGATTGTGTGATATGCCCAACGTCACCCAGTGGATTTCCATGGCTGAATAGAGAGCTGAAGCTGGGCCATTTCTGTACTACACTGTTATAGTGCTATTATCCCACTTTCCTTATCCTGTGGAATTCTGGGATTTGTAGTTTTCTGAGCCGAAAGAGCTCTCTGGCTGAGAATTCTAAAGGCTCCTCCCTAAACTGCAAACCCGAGGACTCCATAGGAGGTTGAAAGTGGAATAACTGCACTATAAGAGTGTAGTGCAGAAATGGCCTTAGAGTTATCAGTATACTGGACTTTGACTAGAAAGCTCTCCACTTTGGCCCTATCACACTGCATTGTTGTATTGCTATGTTCCACTTTAATTGACATGGCAACATTCTGTGGAATTCTGGGGTTTGTAGTTCGGTGAGGCCCAAGAGCTCTCTGGCCAAGATTTCTAATTCCTGCTCTTTAAACTTCAAATCTAAGCATTCCACATGATGTTACCGTTGTAAACATAAAAGTATATGACCTTACCTCTGGTTTATGTCTAGGTAACTCTGGTCATGTCCAGCATGGGAAGCCAGTGGAGTCTATGGTTTGGGTCCTCCGTGCTGTCCGTGGTCGAGATGTTTGAGTTCGTTGTGGACGTGGCCATTTTATCTCTCATTTTCTTCTACCGGCGTCTGACGGCCAAGAAATCACACAAAATGCCTCACTCTCCTAGTGTCCCGAGTGTGAGTTTGACGCTGGAGAAATACCGACAAGTGGAGGAAGGCCTGGTCAATAGCCAAAACACAGAGAAGACTTACGCCCATAACGGCAACACTTGCATTCTCCAAGATGAAGAACTGCCTTCATATTCAAAGTACAACAAGTACCAGTTGCCAGAACTGCGCTCAGGTGTGGTGCTTCATAGATATAAGCATGAAAAGGAGCACTGTGTAAATTTAGGCCCCAACAGCTAAGAGATAAGCGAAGTATCTGAAGAAATGCCACCCTATGTTCATGATCTTGCAATGCAGGTTTCTTAAGGATGGTTGCTCTGGGGGGATCATGGCTAACAAAAG
Source organism: Ctenosaura bakeri (assembly GCA_948474755.1). NCBI lineage: Eukaryota > Metazoa > Chordata > Lepidosauria > Squamata > Iguanidae > Ctenosaura > Ctenosaura bakeri. Next base: position 127,013 of record CAOLHI010003070.1, on the reverse strand, counting down.
ACATTGTGATCCCTGACCCCTGACACAGCAGCTCCAGAACCACAAGACTGATTGGATCTGACATCTGATGGGAGCCAGAATCTTTTTTTTCAAACTGTCTCAGACTTGTCCTGAGACAAGATGGAGCCAACTGGTGACAGGTTGGGCTTTCACTGTGACAATGAGCTGATTTGAGGCGATCAAATGTCCACCCACCCCTTATATCCCAGGCTGCATCCAAACTGAACTTTGCAAGCCAGTAATGATATTGCATCCAGACTGGTTCCTGGACTGACTTGAAAACCCCGTTCCCATGGAATTATTTGCACTGGGGCTACAGCGATCTCGTTGTCAGATACGTCTGACCTGTGGCCTGCTTCCAAGACTCACAAACTGTGTTCCCTTGAGAAGTCCGCTTCTTCTGAGGTGTGTATAGGGCAGGAGAGGGCCTGGCGAGTGTCCAGTTCGTTCTTTCTTCAAAAAAAAAATGTTCTTAATTTTCCATGAAAAGTCTCCTAAAGAAACCAGATTCAGCTGGGCACTCAGATTGGACCGTCAACATTTCGCAGATGTCGCCTAGTTAAATGTTAAACCATCCACACAATTTTATTGAAAAAGAAATGTCTCTAATCAGACATTTATGAGCCTATGTTCTCTACTGGGACCTGTAGAAGATGTGTGATAACACTTGACCGCAATAATTGGTAATGTCCAAGACACGTTTTTTTGTTCGAAAGCAAGCACTGTTCTGTTTGTCCTCGCCTATAACACCCATGGCAAGGGTGTGTTTGTTTTGTTTGTTTTTAATGCTGCTTGCATTGTTCCTCTTTCAAGCTGTGGAGTTCAGAAACTTTTTATAGAGTTTCCCAAACAAAGAGGCAAAAGTACAAAACAGTGGCCAGAATGAGGGAGCAGACAGATTGGGCATAAAGAACTCCAGCCGCTTCTTTGGATGGCCTGTGCTTGGATCTGGGTACCCCCTTCCAACAAGAAAGAAGAAATAGGGGTGTGAGCGGCACAGTTTCGGTGCCATTTCTGCTCTACTCTGTTCTAGGGCTATTATTCCACTTTCGGCATCCTGTGGAATTGTGGGGTTTGTAGTTTACTGAGGCCAAAGAGCTCTCTGGCTGAGAATTCTAAAGGCCCCTCCCTAAACTGCAAACCCCAGGACACCAGAGGATGTTGAAACTGGAATAATAGCACTATAACAGTGTAGCGTGGAAATGGTCTGCAATTTGCTAGCAGTCCAGAGACACCGGACTGGCTGGATTTCACTTTTAAATTCTGTTTTCCCACTTGTAAATTTGAAATATCATCCTTGCACATTATGGATTAATCCTAGATCAGCCTGAGCAATCCTGCCCAATTCTGGCTTAAATGGCATCAGCTGCTGTGAGCAATGGGGCACAAAGGAACAGAAGGCTGACATTTCCATCCCCCTCCTGCCAGCAACCTCTGGTGCAACAGACAGAAGCAAGGTCCGTGTTGCAATACCTCCTCGCTCAAGAAATCACTTCAGACGGCAGGTGGAAATGTCAGTCTGTTGCATCCTGACTGACAGGAGAACAGACCTCTGTCACTCACAGGGGGTGGTGGCCACTGATTGGGGGCAATAGTGCCACAATCATGAATAGACACGCGTTTGTGAATACAAATCAGTTAGAGATGCATAACACAATTGCAACAGTGAATTGCAATAATTGCAATAGTGAATTCCATAATTGCAATAGTGAATTCCAGTCTGTTTTCTTTTGTTTATGGAATGAGATCCTGCATTGGGATTCATATCTCCAATAGCAGCTCTGATAAATCTCCTGGGACCACCACCCTAAACCCCAACTTTTTAGCATGGCAGCCACCCCAAGACAGCTGTTTCTGTGTTGGTGGAGAGCAGGGGGTGAAGTAACAACGTGCCCAGCAATTTTCCTTTAGCTGGATGCACTGTGACAGGCATTCTCTGGGACCTTCCAGGCTCCTTCAGAAGTCCCCGAGGGGGATGCCGTTCCTGTGTAAAGGAAAATGGCCAGACATCTCTTTGCTTCTCCTCCCTGATTCTTCACTGACATGGCCATGGGCCCCTTGGGCATCAGCTGCACTTAAACGGTGGGTTTGGAGAGATATTTTTCATTGTGGAGTTAGAACAGAATTCCAACCTCTGCAATGACCATAACAGAGGGTTATGATGCATTAAGCTGGCCACTGTGAGTCACTCCCAAGATGCCAACCAAGTGGCACTCTTTGCCCTCCCCTCCAAAAAAAAAAAAAAAAGTGAAATCCAGCTGTTCCTATAACCAAGGATTATTCTTATATAAAACAAACTGCATGCTGGTGTATGTGTTTGATTTTTTTTGCAACGTGAACTAAGAGAAGTTTTGCTAGAGAATCCATTTCTTTTCCAAATTTGTTCCAGATGTACTTTGTAAACCACTTTGCCACACACAGATAGTGGAATCCAGAACAATACCCCCCCCCAGATAGATAAGAGATAGGGGAAAAGATAAGCCACCAAGGGCTTTGTAGGGGGCTGAAGGATATAAAGCACTTTACATATTTGGGGGCTGGTCAATGCGTTCATCCTTTACTGGCTATCACATGTAGTGGTGATTTAATAGAGGTGAATCACACAGATCACCATGTTCAGATCTCCCAGTCATTTTCTCAGTAACAAAAGTTTTCCAGCCAAAATGGCACCTTCCACCCATAAGTGGAAAGAATTAACTGGCTTGGACAGAACCTGTCCCCTTCTAAAGGATACAGAAATTGAGGAGGGAGGAATCAAGCATGGCAGGAAGACTATCCAAATTGCACTAAGCATCTATTTTGGAGGGCTGGGAATACAAATGAAGTGGAGTGATCTGGAATAGGGGAAAGATGCTTGGCTGGAACCCTGAATCAGAACATTTTCTTGTCAGTCCCATTTCTGTCTCCGATGTCAACTGAAGTCCAATGTATTTTGGGCTTCAGTTGACACAGGAAGAAATAGTCATCATTACTACTTCTGGGAGGTTGCAAAAATGAGTTTTAGGAAATACAGCTGGCTGGGGGGCTCCGAGAACTATAAGCCCAAGAAACGGCTTTTCCTAGCTCTGTTTCTTCTACCAGCCATCCAGTGATGAACATGTCTGTCTGACTAAATGCAAGTAGCACTTTCATGGGGGAGAAACCATCATATTGTACTGTTTCTCTGCATAAAATATGTACTGTATTCTAGGGCGACCAGTGGCTTCTATGTCAGGGGGATGATCAACTTGCACTAGTTTATTCCAGACTTTAATGGAGCTCTCCAAGCTCCCAAGTCCTATCCCTCCCTAATATATATCATTTAAATGAAAACTCCAGATGGGTTTTGTGAGCCCCTGAATCAGAAGCCACTGTCTCCACTGCTCAATTCCTTCTACCCTTTTGTTCTTGTTGGTTTTCTCCTGCTGAGTCCTATGATGATAAGGTATGGATGCAGTTATAATATGAACATTTGACTGTAATTTATTTGGGATGTGTGCTTGTTTGAGAGGGAAAGACATAAATATGGATACTTGCCTATCTTTGTTGCTGTAACTTAATTTATTCCACCCTATCCTGATTAAGAAAGAAAGAAAGAAAGAAAGAAAGAAAGAAAGAAAGAAAGAAAGAAAGAAAAGAGTGTATTAACATGCACTGATAATGTTTTTGTATTCTTTCAGATCTAAAATATAAAGGATAACTTTTTATACTGACTTGTGTGTCTTTGTGCATAGAAGTTGGAATGTGTTCAGAAAAGGGTGGGGTTCTCTTTTGAAGGAGAGGGAAAGAGGGTCAGCTTTGCACCTCATGTCCCTCTACATTTGGCAAAAATGTGGGAGAGGAGAGTTTGGTTTGTATAGTCACAGCTCCATGGCAAACATTCCCCACATGCAGAAATCCTTCCTATGTTTCTGTGAAATGACCCTCATTCTCCATCGCTATAAAATAGGGTGGGCAACTGACTGGTGGCCAGAAGCCAGTGCCCCCTTGCCACAGCTCATGAGCCACATCCTCCACAGCAAGTCCAAAACCCTCCATTTTCCTCCAGAGTCCATCTCACAAGGGGAATGAATGATTCCTGTCACCATTTTAAAAGGGACTGTGGAGGAAAACAGTGGTATGGAGGCTATAGAGGGTTCTGGGTGCTTGTGGGGGTATTTTGGCATGTTTTCACACTTTTTGGAAGTTTTCTGTGTGGTTTAAGGGGCAAAAATTGCCTCAGAATCACACCAACTTGAGGGTTGGGGATTTTGCAAGGACTAGTGGAAGGCCTCAAGGATCATAAAAGAAGTCCACGACCCACATTTTGATTTCAAAGGTGGAGAGAACCATTGTTGAGTGAGAGACCACCTGTGTTATATACACAAAACTGGCTCAGCCCCCAGCGTCTCCAGGGAAAGCTGAGGAAAGACGTCCCCCCCACAACCTCCCTGCATGACTACTGCCAGTCAGTGTCGGCAGTATTGGGTTGGAAGAATCATAGCATTGGAAGGGGCCTCCTGGGCCACTGAGTCCAGATGCTGAGTCTCCCAATAGACCATCCCAAGCAGGCAACTGTCCAGCCTCTTTCTGAAGACATTCTAAGAAGAAGACCCCACCACTTTGCTAAGCAATTGGTTCCATTGCCAAACTGCTCTTATATTGAAGAAGTTCCTTCTGATGTTCCATCAAAATCTGATCTCCTGTAACTTCAAACCATTAGACCTGGTCCTACCCTCCAGGGCAGCAGAGAACAGGCCTGTCCCCTCCTCTTCTGACATCCCTTGAGGTAGTTAGAATCATAGAATCATAGAAATGTAGAGTTGGAAGAGACCACACAGGCCCTCCAGTCCAACCCCCTGCCATGCAGGAACACCCTCAAAGCACTACAGTCATGTCACCCTTCAGTATTCTCTTCACCAAGCTGAATATGCCCAGCTCCCTCAACCTTTTCTTGTAGGTTAGACAGAACAGTGAGTGACTTCATTTGGTGTGAAGCAATGTCTTGTCCTCTTATGCCATTTGATTCTTCATTCCTGACTTCTGGGGGTCCCTTGGGGAAAAACCTTGAATCACTCCAGAAATGCAAAGATTGGAGAAATTAGCGGAGCACTGGCTGTAGCCAAATGAGGGGTAGGGTAACCCAGTAGGATCTTTTACCCAATTTTTATAGGGTCAAACCAAGCAAAAAGCCAATTGTACCAATAACTGGATTTCATTAATAAATGTGTTCTCACTCTCACACACCAACGCACTCACTCACTCATGCACACAAGGCCTATTGAGAGAGGAAAGAGGTGAAAATTGATAGGGAGAGAGAGTAAAGGCAGTGATACTGCACCTATCTTGAAGTCTTCAGTCTGGGAAGCGGCAAGAAGAATGGAGCTCAGCAAAGAGAAAAGGCTGAGGGACTCACTCAACTAACAGAGTGCCGGTCTGCCGATGTGGCAGGCAGTTCTCCGAAGAGACCCTCAAAAACTGGGACTGCTCATAAGGCAGAACGTACCTTGAGAGCAGGCCCTCTCCCAGGAGGAGCAATGGCCAGAATAGAGGGAGAAATGCCGCACAATAGCAACTTGGTAGTTAGCATGATTGGTTTATGCAGATGGACCTCACCGTGTAGGACTTTTCTAAAATTGGAGTTGCTCAACCTGGGGAAAACCCAATAATCCACTCAAGTTGGCTGTTTTTGGCTGGGGATCCTTTGTCCGTGCGGACGTGTTTAGCCTGAGGTCTCCTAGGGGAATGTGACTGGGGATTTTCCTGACCAGACCTAGTTTCGGTCGTTCAACCTCTTTGTCTACGTATCTACCCAGGCAACCTCTCTGGCATGGCAGGCATATTTGATATCAATTTTATATTCCCCGGGGTGGGGTTTGTCATTGGGGCAACACTCAATCCCCTCTTCTGCACTGTGTAGTTTGCAATACCAATTTGCGTGTTGTCTGTCTTGTTTCGCCAGCTTAGACAACTTCTTTTTTTCCTAGGAAGCAGGGTTTAAGCAACTGAAAGAAAAACCAATGACAGCTGTACCTTTTTTCCTCCCAAAGGACTCCTGTGCCACAACCAAGCCCTGCTAATCCTTAGTTCAGAATAAGAGCATGAATTAGAAATAATTAACAGTAAAGTTAATTTGTTCAGCTGCCTCCTCCACACGCTTGGGCTGGCCCGATTGTCAGCCAGTTTTCTGATAAGGTGAAGAAGTCTTGCCAAGGAAAAGCTAAATGGGAAGGGAAGGATTTGGGGTTTCCCCTTCTCATATCACACACCAATCTGTTAGTAGATGTGCTTGGCTCAGGATGAGCAAGAGGAAAGAGATTAATCACAGTAGCGATGACTGTGGTCGGTTGCAAATCCAGTTTCTTCCTAGCTCCCAACTAAAATGGTGGAGGTGAGCATCATCAAACTGACTGCTGATTCAGCCAGAAGCTTTGCCCCTTCCGCTAGATTTATTTTTTTAAAAAAAATAAGAGAACTTCCTTTTAATTGATCTACACCATCTAAACAATAATTAAAAATACAAAACCATGGCACAAATTTTCAAGACAGAAATGGGCAACCAAAAGGCAAAGAAAATGTAGATCAAATCAAACAGAGCCAAAGAAGTTTAAAATGTTCCAGGACTTGTTTGACTGGTGAAAGTTGGTAACCCTGAAGTTAGAGTACGGGGGAAATGTTCCAAGTCGCCCTTTTGTTTTCAACATACAGACACAACATTAGAATTAACCTTCCGATAGGGCTTGTTTTTATTCTTAAACTTGGTGTTAACTTTAACTTAAATACATCAAGGTAGAATGGAGAATAAAACAGAGTATAAAAGAAAAAATGGAATAAAACTCTAAATAGAGTTTTGGCTTTAGTCTGTGGTTGACCTTCGGTACCGAAACCGAGCTCTGCAATCATCATTGCAAGTCACGAAGCTAGGATTGGTAGGAGAAGGGACAATACATTGAACTATGCTGTTATGCCCCAAGGAAAGAAGGTTCTTTCCTAGCTGTTTGTGAGTCCCAGCAACAAAGGCGAATGGTCCTTTCATCTGGAAGCTGAAGATGAGTCAGCAGTGTGATGCAGCAGCCAAGAAAACCAATGCGATTCTTGGTTGCATCAATAGGAGTATGGTGTGTCTAGATCAAGGGAAGTAATGGTACCAGTCTATTCTGCTTTGATTAGACCTCGTCTAGAATACTGTGTCCAGTTCTGGGCACTTCATTTCAAGAAGGATATCAACAAGCTGGAGCATGTCCAGAGGAGGGTGACCAAAATGGTGAAGGGTCTGGAAGCCATGCCCTACGACGAGCAGCTGAGTAACTTTTTACTCAGCAGAAGGGAAGGTTTAGTAAACAGAAGGGAAGGTTAAAAGGGGACATGATAGCATTGTTTAAATATTTGAAAGGGTGTCATATCGAAGAGAGAACAGGTTTGTTTTCTGCTGCTCCAGAAACTAGGACAGGAAGCAATGGATTCAAACTACAAGAAAAGAAATTCCACCTGAACCTCAGGAAGAACTTCCTGATGGTCGGAGCTGTCCAGCAGTGGAAGATGCTGCCTGGGAGTGTGGTGGAGTCTCCTTCTTTGGAGGTTTTTAAACGGGGCTTGGATGGCCATTTGTCAGGATTGCTGTTCTAGCTTTCCTCACTACAAACTGTGCATGAAGCTGGAGATTGGACTAGATCAGGAGTATCAAACTCAATTTCATCCTGGGCCACATCAGCATTATGGTTGCCCTCAAAGAGCAGTTGTGTCCATTAGACTACATAAATGTACCTACTCTTCTATCATATAAATAATTGCCTCTGCATTCAATTTAATGCATTAGATTCTCTGTGTCTCTTTCCATCCCGAGACCCTCTCTGTGCCTCTTTCTGCTCCCCACTGCCCATGTGGCTTTTTCTGCCCCCCTCCCCCTCTCTGTACCTGGTGAGCCCAATCCCCACATTGCAGGCCACCTGGCTGCCAGTATTCTGAAGAGGGGCCCAGCACCAGCACTGGCTGACTACTTCTACTTCTGACTGCTCCCCTGTCCAACTTTTGCAAGCCGCACAGAGCATTGGTATGGTAACCCAAGGCAATGCTCTGACCGCAACACTTGAACAGAGGAGCAGTCATGAGTAGAAACAGATTGCGAGTGCTGGCTGCTAGGTCCCTTTCCAGAATACTGGCAGCCGGGGGTCCGTAATGTGGGGATTGGGCTCACCAGGCGCGGGGAGTGTGGCAGCTGCAAGAGAGATGCAAGAGCCACATGAAATGGCCTAGTGGGCCGGATTTGACCTGCAGGCCTTGTGCTTGACACACGTGGACTAGATGAACCCTCACGTTTTATCTTGTAGCAGGCATTCATAGCATGAACATGGCTCTGGCTAGTTACCTACACACACTCTGGTGCTTCTCAAATGCTGCAGAGCTTTTTCGTTGGCCTGTTTCAAAGTTTTGCCATCATGTATCCTCTAATACTTCTGTACAGCTGTAGTCCTCACTCTCCCCGGTCACCCGGCTAACATTTTGCCCACATCATGTGGGGTATCTGTTCACTCACCTTCCTACCCACATCATGTTAGTCATCTGCAGGCTGAAGCCACTGGCGCTGGACCAAAGGGGAAATTGTGAATGACCAAGAATACCGGTTTGACTTTCAAAAGGCCCCAGGTTCACTCTAATTTTTTCCAGGAATAGGTGTGTGAGAACTATCTCTCTGTCTCTCCATCCTTCCATCCATCCATCCATCCATCCATCCATCCATCCATCCATCCACCCACCCATGTATCTGTCTGTCTAGTTAGCTAGCTAGCTAGCTGTCTATCTTATCTATGCGTCTGTCTGTCTAGCTAGCTGTCTATCTAGCTAGCTGTCTTATCTATCCATCCATCTATTTCCATTGCACCCTCTATCATGAGATCTCAGGGCATCATACAAGTAAAATAATGTAAGCAGTTTAAAAGAATTCCAGATAAAAAACAACAGAATAGTTTAAATAGGATAAAAGCATAGACTAAGATCCTGCATCTTCAACCAAACTATGATGACGGGACTCTACCATTGCACTACTGTCTGATGGCTAAATAAATACAGGAGGGCAGAATCTCAACCAGAGATACATAAACCACAAAAGACCAAAAACAAAGAATAATGAAGGGCATAAAGAATATGATAAAGTACATAAAGATAATGTTTGCAATCAATATGAATAACAAGTGAATAACAATATTGCTATTAAGTGCCTTTGGCCATTTCTACACTACACTGTTATAATGCTATTATTCCACTGTCAGCATCCTGTGGAATCCTCCTGAGGTTTGCAGTTTAGAGAGGGGTGTTTAGAGCTCTTTGGCCTCAGTAAACTACAAACCCCAGAATTCCACAGGAGGTTGAAAGTGGAATAATAGCACTATAGCAGTATATTATGGAACGCCCTTTGTCTCATAGGAAAATCTGGCACACACCACTGCTTTAAGACAAGGGGTTTTTTTGATGGCAAATGAAGCGGCGGGTGGCCTAGAACAGAGGAAGCACCATAGTCCATTGCAATTATGATTATGATTTTTACTATAACGGATTATGATTGTGATCAATGATTATGATTATATTTATTTATAATCCTGCCTTTCTCCTAGATCAGGACACAAGGCAGTTTACAAAAGTTAAAACAAATGCAGCTAGAAGTTCTCATTTTGCAGAAATTAAAATTGTAACTAAACAACCAATAAAATGAAAACCAGTCAAAAGAAACAATAAACAGGCAATGCAGCATGTGATGCAAGGCCCTTTCTTCTTGAGCAACCATACTTCAAAGGCCTGGAAAAATAACAAAAAACTCTTCCCCTGCTTGCAGAAAGATAGCTGCGAGTGTGTCAACCTACACTTTCTGGAAAGGAAGTTCCACAGAGCCTGGGGGCAGCCACAGAGAAGATCATAGAATCCTAGAGTTGGAAGAGACCCCAGGGGCCATCCAGTCCAACCCCATCCTGCCATGCAGGAACCCACATCAAAGCACTCCCGACAGATGGCCGTCCAGCCTCTGCTTAAAAACATCCAAAGAATTAGACTCCACCACACTCCATCAAGGCAGCAGATTCCACTGCTGGACAGCTCTAAAATCCCCTTTCCTCAAATCCATTGCTCCTTGTCCTAGTCTCTGGAACAGCGGAAAACAAACCCACTCCCTCCTCGACATGACATCCCTTCAAATATTTACACATGGCTATCATGTCCTTTCTGTTCTCCAATGTTCCCACTAGATGCATCCGTGAGAGTGGTGGGACAGAGAGAAGGCCTGATGGGTTCTAGCTTCCCCTCACAGCAAGTGGTGGGACAGAGCCCCAAAGCTACTAATTCTGCCCTGACTACCCCATAGCTGACTCTCTCGATTTCCACGGCTGGCTAACAGGTTTCTTGGGCTGAGAGGCACTTCCTCATGCAAAGCTCCTGAAAGATGATACAGAAGCAAGCAAAAGAAACCAAAGTGTGTGGGCACAACCCATCTCCCAACCTAATAGCTATGAGAAGGGTACAAGCAAGTGAGCAAAAGGAAAGTTTGTTCCCCTGTTCTGTTCCCAGCCTTGAACTGCCAAGCTAAAGTGAAACTATCCTGCAGGGTCCGTGGGATACAAATTCACCCTTTCTGTCTCACTGAATGAAAGCAGTTGCAGTTGTTTGAGTGCTGGGACCATAACCCTGGAAACAAGGTTCAGTTCCCTGCCCAGTCATGGAAACCCATTGGGTGACCTTGGGCACATCACACACACACAGCCCCAGAAAACCTTGTGATAGGGTCGTCTTAGCATCTCCATAAGTCAGAAATGACTCGAAGGCACACAACAACTGGAGATAATGCTGCTGGCAATGGCTGCAATTGTATATTGTGGACCATGCTACATAAATTTACACAAACTTAGAATCTTTTCAGTTAATTGGGAAGAGAAAAAAAAAGAGTATCAGGGCACCAGGAAGAGTGTCCCAATTCACACTGGGCTCCACCAATACGCATCGGCAGTTCCCAGCTGTTGTCTAGATACATATCAGGAGTGGCCGATGAGACCAGTGCACAATGGGATGGATGCATAATGGAAACTTGGTCAGCTTCCCTATGTAATAATGTCATAGCAGCACTCTGTTGAATATGGACTTTGCAAAGTGGCCATTTCTATTTCCAGCAGGTATAAGTCCACTCACACGGACTCTTGAACTCATCTACTCTGCTCCAGGGAGAAACAGGAAGTAGTGCCACCTCATCAACTCAGGAGCCAGCAATTTTCAGTTTCTCTTTCAGTTCTTATCTTTGTGCTAGTTATGACCAAAAATACCTGTATTGCCCTTGATTTACACCCACTACAGCTGCATCAAAGCTAATCATTATTTCTAACTTTTCTTGTTTTCCTCTTCCCTCCCAATCGTACTTTCCTTTTATGTTATATCTTTTTTAGGTTGTAAGTCTGTGAGCAAGGGCTGCTTTGCTATAGTTGTTTTCAATTGACCTGTGATCTATGCCAGGAGCACTTCTGGATGAAGAGTGTGATGAAACTGTGGTACATACCTATAAACGTATTTGTCCAGAGATTCTAGCAGTGTGACACAGCACAAGACAGTTTCTTATGAGCAAGTTGTTCAGCCTGAGCAGAGCAACCCCAGCCCTCCAAAAACAGAGCACATGTGTGCTTTATTGCCCTCTGCTGGCAGGATCAGACATACAACATGGTGAATCAATGCCAGAGGCTATGGGAAGAAACTTATACAGTAGGCTCTCCATACTTTGGGTTTGACTGTTATGGATTTGATTATTTGCAAGTTTCTCCAACCTCTCCCTCCCTCCCTCCCCTCAGGCACTGCCTGGTCAGCTAAGGATGGCCCATAGCCTTATTTCTCAGCACCACAAATCCTCTCCTCATACCCTCCCCATATCCAAGGAAAGAGGGTGAGAGAGAGGAAGTATAGGGCAACCATGCCAACCTACCCTCTTTCCCTCTCCTTTCTCTGACCTGGTTTGGACACTGGGTGTCTGCTCTCATCACCATGCTTCAGCCCCTTCTCCCCGACCACATTTTGATATTTGTGGTTTTTCCACTCTTTGGGAATCCCGCGCCCCTAACCATAATGAATATGGAGAGCTGGCTGGATTTATTTGTTAAAAGTCCATTTATTGTTTTTCTGTCCAGGGCTCTTAAAGAAATGCAGGGCTCCTAGCATTCTTCAAAAACTGATTAAGAACAGTTTTTAAAGCCAGTTTTAAAATCCGTCATTCTTTGAATACAGATTAAAAACAACTTTTAAAACCAGTTTTCAAACTAATTTTAAGACCAAAAGGGCATACAAAATAATAACAACAATAACCTGGTCCCATACTGGGAGAAAGGTGGGATATAAATTAAACAAAGAAACAAAGAAAAATTAAATGAATATAGTTTGGGGCACCTACGGAGTGCAAAGGAAGGATAGAGTCACTCAGACTCCCCTTGGGAAGGAATTTCACATCCATGGTGCTACTACAGAGAAGGCCCTGTCTGCATACTCATCAGCTTGGGATATCCAATACAGCCTTCACTGTATTGACTGGGTACCTCATTTCAAGATGGATATTGACAAGCTGGAGCATGTCCAGAGGAGGGCAACCAAAATGGTAGAGAGTCTGGAAGCCATGAAGCCCTATGGAGAACAACTTAGGGAGCTGAGGATGTTTAGTCTGCAGAAGAGAAGGTTAAGAGAGGACATGTTAGGTATGTTTATGAAAGGATGTCATGTTGAGGAGGGAGTGGGCTTGTTTTCTCCTGCTCCAGAGACTAGGACAAGGAGCAATGGATTCAAGCTGCAGGAAAAGAGAGTCCACCTGAACCTCAGGAAGAACTTCCTGATGGTCAGAGCTGTTCGGCAGTGGAATCTGCTGCCTCAATGGAGTGTGGAGGAGTCTCCTTCTTTGGAGGCTTTTAAGCAGAGGCTGGATGGCCATCTGTCGGGAGTGCTTTGATGGGGGTTCCTGCATGGCAGGGGGTTGGACGGGATGGCCCCTCTGGTCTCTTCCAACTCTATTATTCTACAATTCTATGACCATCTCAGATTCCAGATTTGCTTATATGGGAGGAAGTTGTTCTGGCCCCAAATCATTGGGAGCTTTGTAGGTCAGAGCCAACAACTTCACTTGAGCTCAGAAGTGATTTGGAAGCTCATACATGATAGGTGATATGTGGACCAAGTGTCAGGATAGTGCAAGTGGTGTTACGTTGTGCTGGGACTACACAGTCCCTAAACTGAATACAACTATAGCACAGTGTGATACAGCAGACTGAGGAAGTTTGTCGTATTACTCCGTGTATTTTTTCATGTTTGGAAGGGATGATCCAGTGAAACATTTTGCAGAGTTTTGAAATCTAACAAGGCAGGAAAAATGAAAGGCAAAGAATGAGTGAGACCGGCTTCACAACGGTGTTTATCCAAAAGATGTAGGGATCCTAGCAGAACACAAGTTAACCATGGCCATTTCCACACAATACAGTTATAGTGCTATTATTCCACTTTCAATCTCCTATGGAATCCTGGGGTATGTAGTTTCCTGAGGCCAAAGAGCTTTCTGATTGAGGATTCTAAAGGTCCCTCCCTAAACTGCAAACCCCAGGATTCCATAGGACACTGAAAGAGGAATAATAGCACTATAACAGTGTAGTGCGGAAGTGGCCCATGAGTGTGATGCAGCAAACAAGCCAATGCAGTTTACATAGAGATGTAGGTCACACAACAAGCCAGCCAAGATTTCACTGTGTGAGTAGAAGTTGCCTTTTCCAGGTAAGGAATGCTGCCTGTCTAACAGCAAGCACTGACAACCCCACATTACTATTCCAATTATGCTTTTGATGCTACTGGCCCTCAGTAGGATTTTGGCTTTGGTCAACAACTCCCAGAATCCCCTTTTGACATATGTCCAACCTTTTATTGGACTGCGTCTGCAACCTATAGCAAAACAGTGTCACAGGGGTCACATCACTACAGGCTATTTTATTCTAAATCAGGAACAGCATATGAAAGGTGGACAGCAATCCTCATGTTTGTAGCAGAGGGATGCGGGAAGGGTTACATTTGCATTTGTGTTTATCTAAGTTACCACTCTTGAACCAAATACACAAACTGAAACTGGCTTGCCCTTATGAATTTGTACCTCTCCAAATTTTTCAGTGGTGTTCCTTGGCTGAAAATTGAATACGAAAAAACTGTATATCACTAAGAACATTCCTTAAAAAGTGTTAACATTAGGAAAATTCTTATGAAAATATGTAACTGTACTGCATACAAATGCATATAGCAGGACAACTGTCGGTAAACAATAATATACATGTTCTTGCAAAGGTTTTCGTGTGTTTGGCTGCTTTCCTACTCTCAGGATTTGTCTTGAATGAAAAATGAGCCAATAGCTGAGATCCAACACTACTTGACAAGCAGATCACAATGCTCCTCCCATGTAGTTCTGTTCCAACATCCTGTGGAATTCTGGAGTTTGTAGTTTCCCAAGGTCAAAGAGCTCTCTGGCTGAGAATTCTAAAGGCCCCTCCCTAAACTGCAAACCCCAGGATTCCATAGGAGGTTGAAAGTGGAATAATAGCACTGTGCCAGGGTGGTGCAGAAAGGTCCTACTGCTGCTTACTAGTACAAAGGGACAGTAAGGAGGCAATTAAGGAGGCAATTAAGACAATGAAGAAGGAGCTGCCCTCAACTTGGAAGGGGTAAGAAACAAGGGTGCATTCAAGGATGGAATGCAATTCCCGTTTTTCCGTTCCTCTCAGAGCCCAGACCGGCCACATTGTTATCATCTTAATTGTCTCCCCGAATTAGTAAATCATTAGCAGAAGGTTTTGCAAAAGGCATGAAGGATAGAGAATACTTCCTTGCATCCTATTGCAAAAGATAAAAACATACATATAAGCCCCACTTAAACATATATATGTTACTAACAGGATGCTGCTGATTGAGGGAAAGGAGGGGAAATGTAAAATCTGAGAGGACATGCTGAATCCAGATCCAAAGCTTCAGGGCTGAATTCAGTCCAAGCACAGAATTCAATTGCAAGGCAGTGTCAAGGTCTACATAGGAGCAGGGACAAAAATACCAGCATATTTTACCTTAGTGCATTTACTGGAGAGAAACATGCTAATGCTGGAAAATCACCAAACAAAAGTGTGATGGAAAAGGGATGTAGCAGCCTGGGAAGCTCTGAGGGCCAAACTGCAATCTCAGGAGGGCCAGATTCAGCCCATATCTTCAGGTTCCCCATCTTTACATTAAAGTCTGCATGGTGGGTCACACTATGTCAGGCAGTCGCAGATTCTCTTTGTCCTGAGGTAGAACGATGATGATGATGATGATGATGATGATGATGATGATGATGATGATGATGACGACGACAACAGTGCTTATTTATAATGCCCTTTTCACTAACTTGTCTAAAGGATGTTGTAGCTCTGTCCTACGATCTGGTATTGATCAGGGGGTTGAACAAGACAGCATCCAAGGTCTAGAACAGTTCTAAAAAATATAATTGCATTATTTGAAACTTGTACGGTTCCAAAGCATATGGTCATAGATTTTCATGGTTCTAAGCAATATAAGCTAACATCCTATTCAGTACTTATGAGAGCCAAAGCAGAATTAGGGTCTTATAACTTTGGGGACTCTTGTTTACAGTTATTAATGTGACCTCAAAAAATCTACGGTCTAAGCCAAGCAGTGTCTCAACCAAAGGATTTTCCAAGGTGCAATACATTAGGGAACTAGGAAATGGCATCTGCAAGGTTCTCCCACTAGTAAGGCACACTGAGACAAGCAGTTCTAGTAGTACCCAGGGGGGTCTCTCCAGCTGCCTGTCTTAATGTGCCCTGAGACAGGGAAGGTATCGTAGTCGCCATTTCCCAGTGCCCTGACTCACAGAACCCCAGAAACCTTTTGCTTGGGTGGCATAGGCAGCGGTAGCTGCATCTGATTGGAGAGGATCCCAGCCACTTGTTACTGCAGTTCAGGCCTCCTTGGAGATACTCCCAGATATCATTTTGATATCAATAATTTGGCTCTCTTCTACCACCCCTCTCCACGTATTTGTGAGGTGCCTGCACGAAGCACAGAACTAGGCGCGGCCACTAAGTGTTGAACATTCCATTCTCCACCCAGGCAGGCCAGAAATAGCCAGATCACCACTTTAGGAGACCTCTCTGCAAACATCCTCATTATGTATGCACGCTGTTTACAAAGGACTCCCTGCCCCGAGCAGGCAACCTGGCAAGCTGAATACTCAACTGCCAAAACACTGAGCATTTGCATACTGTCCACCTCTTTGTCAATTCAGACTTAACTCAATCATGGTAAATTCTGACCTTTCCAAAGCTTTGTCCCGCTCCTAAAATGCATTGTTCTCCCCAAGTAAGGCATAGCCTGCAGTCACACTTCTCCCTATAAAAACCCCTGATTCCAAGACCATCCTCGGATCGCTCCCGAGTTCCAGACTGCCTTGCTGCCACTTTGCTTGGCGAGCTTCCCCTCAGCTCCACATGCTGAGATACATCGAACCCCAGCATCGCTCTCTATCTTCTTTCCGGGCTTCAGGAACAGGTTTCGTATCACCCGAATCAACTATCCCCCTGAAAATCCCGCTATCCAACTCAAACCTTTATTTTCCTTAGTTATCTGTGTGCGTGTGTTGCTTACATTGTGTGCCTGGATTTAATAAAGATCATTCATTATTTGCAACACGGTTTGCTTCTTGACTTGGCCTGACCCTGTAAACATTGGGTTACAAGATCCTGCTGCGTTACCCTGCCTCTCATAGTGCCAACCAGTGCTCTTGACTAATTTCCCCCATCTTGTATAATTGTAAGGTTATTTAGGTGTCCCTCCCGGGACCTCCAGTAAACAGGGTAACACACTGTTGAGAGAAACAAGGTTCCGAACAGTATCATTCATAGGCTTTTCTAAAGGCTGAACATTGCATTCTAACTGTCAAACAGGGAGGTCATAGCCAAGTCATTCCAAATTGCAAGCTGGAAGCACGCCATCTGGGAACCAGGAAAACTTATCATTAGCTCAAGAGCTTGGAAAATTATGGAGAAGCTACAGGTTCCTCCCAAGGTCTCCTGGAAAATGTCACAACCTGCAATGAGGAGTGCCTCCCTATTACCTCACCAGACACACACACACATACACACAGTTGACTAGAGATTAAAAAGCTGAAACAAGGGCCAAAATCTAATCCACATTTGCCATCGTGTAAACCTTCCTCATCGTAATTAGGCTGCATCCCACAGTTGCACAACCAATTGCTTAAGGCCTGATCTTACCTGTTGTGTAACGGTCAAATAGTTCCCCACCCATTAAAGCCAAAGGTGAGAGAGAGAGAGACAGAGATAGAGAGAGAGAAAGAGTTGTGTGTGACAGCTTGTGGAATTATTGGCTGTGTGAGGGGTCACACTTATGCAACCTCGGTGAAACCAACTCCTTATGCAACAATTCTAACACTGGCATTTTGCCACAACAGGATCCTGGCCCTAAACATACTCTCCCTGGCACTTGACTGACCTCACTCTATAACCAGGTTTTTTCCCCCTTCCGCTTCCATGTGAGCTAAAGGCTTGCTTTTGAAATAGCCACTCCTTTGTGTGTAAAGAGACACCTTGAATTGTCAAAGCAGCAAATGGAACCTGAAACAAAATGATGCAGCAATGGAGTCCATCTGTTTCTGAGGATATTTCATTATGTTCCCCATAGAATCACAGAAACACAGAGTTGGAAGAGACCACAATGGTCATCGAGTCCAACCCCCTGCCATGCAGGAACAAACACTCAAAGCACCCCCAGTAAATGGCCATCCAGCCTCTCCTTAAAAACCTCCAAAGAAGGAGACTCTACCACACTCCAAGGCAGCAGATTCCACTGTCAAACAGCTCTGACAGTCGGGAAGTTCTTCCTGAGATTCAGGTGGATTCTCTTTTCCTGAAGCTTGAATCCATTGCTCCATGTTTCTGGAGCAGCAGAGAACAAGCCTGCTCCATCTTCAACATGACATCCCTTCCAGCATTTAAACATGGCTATCAAGTCTCCTCTTAACCTTTTTTTTTCTGGTCAGACCAAACATATCTAGGTCCCTAAGCTTCTCCTCATAGGGCATGGCTTCCAGACCTTTCACCATTGTTCTATGTTCCATTGTTCTTATATTTTCACCACAAAGATTTATTCAGCATCTCTCCATTTGGCTGTTTTGAGGGTCCACCCCTTTTGAGTTCCAGCTTTGGGGGAAAGCCAGAATATAAACCAATATGATAAAGGTTCACACAGACCTGTTTAAAGATTTTCAGAATTATCCAAACCGTGTCGTTCTCATGACCCAGCCACACCTTCACTCTTGTCCCTGTGGGCTCATGTGATTTGCATCCCCTCCAACATTGGACAGATGAAAACTGGACAAGCAACATTAGAGCATGACCAAGATGGCAAAAGTTATGAATGAGGAAGAACACACAACGTAAGAGAGACTGCAGCAGTTTGCTTTTGGTTGGGTCTATTGGGAAGGGAAGGGAAGGGAAGGGAAGGGCTCCTTCCATCTCTTCTCCCCCCAAGTTGAGTGGAAACTACTTTTGCACTTTGAACTCAGTTTGCAGCAACTGAAATAAGGTGAGGAAAAAGGGAGAAAGTAGGAATATGAGAGAGACATTACCCATCTTCTCCTCTGTGCTTTTTACTGAGTCTGCAAAAAGTGAAGTAAGCTGAGTACAAAGGGGGAAAGTGGGACCAGGAGAAATGAACTGGGACATTTTAAAATCAACTAAAAGGGTGGGGAAGACAGAAAATTGATTGGGACTGTCCCTGCAGAACTGGTACAGTTGGAGGATATGCTACTGTTGCTGTTAAAATTTCTGATTTATGGCAACCCTAAAGTGATCTTACCATGGGATTTTCAAGGGGCTGAGAGTATGTGACACACTCAAGGTCACCCAGTGGGTTTCCATGGTCAAGCAGGGAATCAAACCCTGGTCTCCAGGGTCATAGTTCAACTCTCAAACCAGTACAGCAGGCTGAGTCCTCAAAGCCCCCAGCACCCAGTTTTGTAGGGTGCGATTGACCATTTTCGAACAGCCCCAAAATTTCTTCTCTTCCCTTCATAACCAATCTAAACCCCATCCCACCACCCCAAACAGGGCAAAACTAAAACCAGAAGTAAGATCATATCACTCCCAGTTCAGAGAAAATGTGTCCATGTATCCCACCAGTGACTGTAGGGGAAGTTCCAGCCCAGTTGCCCAGTCCCATTCCTTTGTACAATGACTGCTTCTGCTCCTGAATCTTTGACATTCAGCCGTCGTCTTCCCTGGCTATTTGGTTGTTTCTGTGTCTTTTGACCCTCTGGTCTGGTTTTCTCAGGTGGGGGAAAGGTGATACAGTTGTTTTGTTCCAAGGTCTCCTCTTTCACGAGATCCAAATTCTCCCCTCCGGCTCAGACTTCCTTCCGACTCCAAACGTTTGCAGCAGCTATGATTACCCTCTCTCAAGATGCTCAGGCCACAAAAGGACATGATCTCAGCTGATCCGTATACACGGGCCCTGGCCGTGTCCCGCCAGGGTTTGTTTACCTTCAGGGCAGCCGTCATCCGTGGGTGGAAATAGAACACAAAACAACCTGTTATCAGCCGACCTGTCCCGTTCCTTCTGTACTTCTTCTGAACGATAGGAAAAGCCTGTAATTAACCAGGCAAGAGGACTGCAAGGATCATCAATTTACAGCAAGGAAAAAAAAATGCTCCACCCCCACCCCAGTTCAATAGCAGCTGGTGGCTCCCATATCTGTGGTGCAGTGAATCTGTTCCAGGTTTTAGTGTGAACTTAAAGGTGCAGAACCCTATTCCTAAAGTAGGTTTGGCACCTTGGACAGCTCCCTCCAAGTCTGTTCTTAAAGTCTTGACCAGAAGCCTCCAGCTGCCACTGCTCTCCCCCCTCCACCCTTTTTGCTGCTATTGTTCTGAGGACTTTTTGGAGCTACAGTATCCATAATCTCCTAGCCAACAAGGACAAGTTGGCTGTGGATTCTGGGAGCTGTAATCCAGAGAAGAGACTTTTCTTAACCCTTTTTTTTCAGGTAGCCATCAAGAAATGAACATGCCTGTCTGATTAAGCCCAAGTAGCAATTATGGGGGAAAGAAACCATAATAAAAAGGCCTGGAAACCAAAAAGCCCTGTGAGGAGCAGCTTAGGGAGCTGGGTGTTTTTAGCCTGGAGAAAAAAGGTGAAGAGGGGACACGATAACCATGTTTAAATATTTAAAAGGTTGCCAAATGGAAGATGGAGCAAGCCTGTTTTCTGCTGCTCCAGAGTGTAGGATATGGAGCAGAGGCTTCACACTAGAGGAAAAGAGATTCCACCTAAACATTAGGAAGAACTTCCGGATGGTAATAGCTGTTCAACAGTGGAATATGCTGCCTCAATGGAGTGTGGTGGAGTCTCTTTCTTTGGAGGTTTTTAAAGAGAGGCTGGATGGCCATCTATTGGGAATGCTTTGATGGTGTATTCCTGCATGGCAGGGGGTTGGACTCGATGGTTGTAGTCTCTTTCAGCTCAAGGATTCTATGAGGCTTTATATTCCATTGTTTCTATACATGATAGACTGTAATCCAAGGGTGACTGGAGACTTCTATGCTGTGAAACTGCTCTAAGTTTTATTCCAGACAGGAAAGGACTCTTCATGGTGCTGAGACCTATAGCCCCCAAATATTTAAAGTATAGACTAAATCCCAGAATGGACTCACTGTCTCAATGATATGGAGCCACCATCATTTGCCCACCGACCCAGTTTATTTTCTGTTCCTATCTGCACCCATACTTCCTTTTCTTTGACCATTTCCGCACTAGACTGTTATAGCGCTATGATTCCACTTGCAACCTCCTATGGGATCCTGGAGTTTGCAGTTCCGGGAGGGGCCAACTGGCCCCTCCCTGAACTGCAAACCCCAGGATCCCATAGGAGGTTGCAAGTGGAATCATAGCGCTATAACAGTCTAGTGTGGAAGTGGTCTTTGGCACATAGGACACATATACAGAGCAGAAGTAGGGAACTACAATGGAGCTGGACAAGGGCCAGGTTGCCCCACCAGCAGTACTTTGTGGCCAGATTATGTCCAATTATGGGGCTACCCCCCCACCATCTTTAAGTTCCCATCAACCATTTCTTTGGCCCCTTCCAGAGGTTAGAAGCAGGGGTGAAGCTACACAGAAGGATAAAAATAAGGGCATTACCCTCAGATAAATATTTTGTTCTATTCCCCCCCACAATAAAATTCAGACCTGATTTGCTCTACGATCCATTTGTTTGTCTTTTTAGCAGTCCATGGTATCTGTAAAACTCCTCTCTAGCATTTCAAAGGTGTTGATTTTCTACCTGTCAGTTTTCTTCAGTGTCCAGCTTTCACAATCGTAATAGAAACTGGAAATACAAAGGCATGGATAATCCTAACTTTAGTATTCAATGGTATATATTTGTTACCCCAAAAAATGGGTGACTCAAGGGTCCACCCACAATGCCAGTACCTTCACATGATAGAAGGGAATTAGCTCAAAACTGGGAGACCTGTTATAAATTTTCAATAAATATTATTTTATTTTTTAAAAAAATGGGAGGCCTGTGAGGGGGAGTAACTTAACAAGATCTTTCCATTAATGTTTATGGGGTGTTGCAGGAAAGAACCAGCCGGAGATTCAAAAGTAAAGTGAAAATGTGTTTTATTGAGGGGAATTTACTTATGCATGCACAGCAAATACGAACAGGCACACATTCACACAAGAGCTAACTAAAGGGTAAAGGGAGGAAAAAATATGGATAGCGAGGCTGAGGGCTTGGGGTTATAGTTACAAGTCCAGAAGAGTAGTGAAGAAGCCGTGGAGTGGCTTACACTGGTATCTAAGGTCAGACCAAACCCGGATTGAGACAGTGGTGTCCAGAATTTCAGGTACTGCCTCTGACTGCTCAAAACTGAGGGTTTATATACTTTAATTCCCTCCCTGAAGGGGTGTGAGTGTGAATCACTCTCCCAGCTTAGTGGACAATGGGAGTTACATCACAAACAATGGGATCCCAACAGAGTTAATAGTCTCAGTGTTTAGTTGTGGCTGTCATAATAGCTCTGTATTGTTGAGAGGTTGGGAAGTTGAGGCAGGAAAACATCCAGGTGTGAGGGAACAGCATTAAGACAATCGTTGTTTGGTGGGAACGTTGGTTTAACCCTCGCATTCCATCGGAGAGGTTCAGCTTTTGCATAAGCCTGTTATCTCCAAGGTTGCTTTGTAACCTGCCTGACAATGACGTTGGCTGCACCTGGAGGAGAGTGACGGCTGACCTTCCTTCCAATCTCGCATTTACAGTCACTAATTTTCCTGTGCCTGGTTTGACCTTCCAGTCACCTGAGATCCCATTTTATATCAATGCCAATTAATAATGTTTGCCAATTAAACCATATCAATATCAGGAGGTGCGCAGGGCCGTAACAATTACCACTTGAGGATCTTGTCTAGTTCTTTCCTAGCTGTCCTTCCAAGTCCTTGTCTTCTTGTCATTTCTTTACTGCAGTCTCCATTCTGATTAATGACTCAGCCAAGCTATGGAAAATCTTGAATTATTTCTATGTCTTCATTGTCTGCTTTGAGGTTATGTAAATCATCTCTGTAAACCAGCTGCCTTTGCACTTGCTTCCTTGACTTTCTTCAGTAATCATCCCAGTCTTTGCTATTTTCTATCTTGATTACAATATGTCAATTAGAACTTAGTTATTCTCCAGGTTTCACTCACCTTGCATGTGCTGAATCAGCTCTCAGCAGTTTAGATGCATAAAACTATTTTTCTTAATATAAGCATCTTGCAAGAAAATGTACTTGGAAATGTGCATTTTAAGAGAAAATGGGTTTAAGTATGTATTTGTATGCAAATTCTCGTGTTTTTTAAAAACAAATTCCAAATTCATTCACCAATGGAGTGGAATGGATTTTTGGGGTGAGCTTATGCAAAAATTATAGGGACTGGAAAGAAACTGGTTTGATTGTCCAAAAATAGGTGCAAATATTCCATATGAATTTCTATAGTTTGATGGACATTTCACCATGTGTAAAACTAAGTGGCAGACATCATAGGGAAAGAGTGGGTTGGGGAAATGCTCTACCCACATCCCACTGTTGAATTCAACAAAAGTACTCCTATGTTTTCTTTCCCACTTCTTAGATAATTATGGTCCCTTGCTTTGTTTTGCTTCAGTCTTGGAGCGTAGATGTTATAAACCACAGCTGGAGAAGAGGTAATTTTACAGAAATATCTTGATGAGATTGCTTATAAAAGCAGGCACACTGACTCTGGCAAGACTGTACTAAACCATTCTTTCCAGCACTTGACAAGAGCCTTCATAGATCACTTTCATTCATCTGCACAGATGAAGAACCTATTTATCTTTATACTGGTTTTGGCCTGGGGTAAGTGAATATTTCTATTCTTCGTCCTTCTAAGACAGGGCTAGGCAAATACCAGAGGTCTAGGGAGACATTTTCCAAGCCTGGGGCCTACCGCAGGCCACACCAGCCCTCCAGAAGTGACCTGAATTCCACAAGAGGGAAAATTGGGGACAAAACAGGTAAGAGAAGGCCATGAAGCTAGTTTTAAAAGAGGACTGCCTTTTCTGGAGCATCCAGGAGCGTTGATTTCCTCCCCGATCTCTCCGGCCAATTTTTGTTGGAATGGACTGGCTGGGATGGATGTCTTTGATGGCCCAGGGCCTGAAAAACCGGGCCCCTATTCAGAGTCCACAATTACTGTGCTCTTATTCCGCTTTAACTGCCATGACTTGCATCCTATGGAATCCTAGGGCTTGTTAGTTTGGTGAGAAACTGGAGTATTCTGGCTGGCAATTCTAAATGCCCTTCTCTAAACTGCCTGAAAGACTCCAGATCCCATCTGATCTTGGAAGCTAAGCAGAGGCAATCCTGGTTAGTATGTGGATGGGAGATCACCAATGGATAGCAGGTGCTATAGGCTATATTTCAGAGGAAGGACCTGGCAAAACAACCTCTGAGTATTCCTTCCCTAAGAAAACCTTATGAGTTTCTAAGGCAACTTGAAGACACACACAAACAAACTGCTAATCCCAGATTTTCATAGGATGCTAGTTAAAGTGGCACCACAGTGGTATAATTCTGAAGCATGACTATGGCCATTTCTGCACTAGACTGTTACAGCGCCATGATTCCACTTTCAACCTCCTATGGAATCCTGGGGTTTGCAGTTTCGGGAGGGGCCAACTGGCCCTCCCGAAACTGCAGACCGCAGGATTCCGTAGGAGGTTGAAAGTGGAATCATAGTGCTATAACAGTCTAGTGCAGAAATGGCTGAAGTGGGTCCTCATTGTCATGGCCAAAGTTGCAGCCCCAACGGAGGCCACCTCCCTCCTTCCCCTATTGAAGGTAGGAAATATTGTCCTGACTTCCATTTGAGTTCACGACAGTGTTCCATCATCACAGAGCATCACCATGAAGCAAGCTGAATAAGGCCAAGGCATCCTGCCCTTGTTTTGGATCCTTTGGGGAAGAAAAAAAATAGCACATCAGTGGGTTTTCTGATCCTTCCGGCAGGGGCAGGATGACTGAATTAGTCTTCCAAAGCAAAGCAGCAATAAAAAGTCCAGCAGCCATATTAAAGACTGACAGGTTTTGTTCAGAGAAAGCTATTTTCAGACTCCAGTTCACTTCACCAGGTGCCTCTCAGGTCATTTAATGCTTGTCAATCATTGAGGTTTGTTGATATTTAGATAAGAGTTTGGAAAAGTTAACTTAGAATCATAGAATCAAGGGCTATCCAGCTCCACTCCACTCTGCCATGCAGGAATACACAACAAAAGGACTCCCAACAGATGGCCATCCAAGCCTCTGTTTAAAAACCTCCAAAGAAGGAGACTCAGCACACTTCCAGGCAGTGTATTCCATGGTCAAACTGCTTTTACCATCAAGAAGTTCTTCCTAATGTTTAGATGGAATCTCTTTTCTTGACATTGGAATCCACTGGTTTATGTTTGGGGCTAAGATTCCCAGAACTGGATTCTGAAAGCAGTAAGAACTAATCAGATTGTTCAAGTAGTGTTCTGAAAAGTAGGTTTTCTGAGATCTTATCTGAACACTGGCAGCTGTTAGACTAACAAGTTTCACCATGTTAGCTACAGTAATCTCTAAAGTAGGCTTTCTTAATCTTTTTACCCTGGAGGAACCCTTGAAATAATTTTCAGGTCTCAGGGAACCTTTGCATAAATATATACAGCTTAGAAAAGTCCCCCCCCCATCACGCTCTCTTGTAAAACCCTAGGATTCCTGGGACCTTTTTTAAAGAAACCCTGGCCTATTGGAATTGGTTCACCACCACAGATGTAGCTGGATCAATGCACAAGAAAGTTACTTTTCTGGGCTACATCTCCCAGAATATGATTTTTTAAACGAATATAAACATTACTGTGCAGTGATTGAGAAGTATTGTATTGAACTGGAGAGTCCGACAGACTGAGAACCTGCTCAGTTTAGGTTCAAAGGATTCATTGGAGTAAGATTAAGTCACTGTGGTGTTGATTTAAGTGTATTAGTTACAAATAGATAGCAAAGGATACAATAACAGAAACACCTGAATGGATCAGGCTCTCCAGATCAATAGGACTTGGACAAAAGATAACCAGGGAATAGCAGGGATCTCCATGTAGGGCTTGGAAAGAATCCTGCCCCAAACTCTGCAGCCGGTCAAGGGTCACCATGCTGGGTAGAAGGAATAGATGGGCAGCTGTGGTGGATCTAAGAAGCAGTCTTTGATCTCTTGTTGTTGAAGCATGGCTATTTCCACACTAGCCTGTTAAAGCGCTATTATTCCACTTTCAACATACAGCGTCCGGCCCCTCCCTAAACTGCAAACCCCAGGATTCCATAGGATGTTGAAAGTGGAACAATAGCACTATAACAATCTAGTGCAGAAATGGCCCACCACTTGTGCTTTGATTTGGTGAGGTTTTAGCTTAGTGGAGGGTGGAGCTGTCCAGGGTGCTACCAACATCCTAAAGTGTTGCTTTGCCATGACTTCTTGAACTCAGAGGACTGAGAGGTAACATGGTAGCCATCTTTAAATACCTGAAGGGATGTCACATAGAAGATGGAGCAAGCTATTTCTGAGCAGAAGGCTCCAGTGGTCGCCTTGGGAAGCTCCTTTAAAATTCAGACTAAACTTCAGACTAGAAGCCACCAGCTTCACCTTAGTCCTAAAGAAGGCCTAAAGCCTCTGAACCACCCCCTTTGCCAAAACCATCCCAGTGCCTCCCTCACATTTACTGGTCTGCCCTTTCCCGTGATCCTCCTTTCTACACATTCTGCCCCACTGATTGTTGCTCTTCCAGGGTCAGCTCTTGTGACTGGCATCGCCTCTCAGTTTGATGAAATGATCCAGCTGAGCACCATGACCTTCAGCCTGGCCAACTTCACCAACTACGGATGCCACTGTGGGCCAGGGACTCAAGGATTTCCCGTGGATGATATCGACCGGTGAGGCCCACCTCAGATGACTTGCATTGTAATAACCTGAAATGTCAGTTGAGCATTTAGCAATCCAGTTTAGACGTCCAAAGAAAAGGGACCAAGCCAAGTGACCAAAGGAAGGTGATCACAACAAATAGAAGGGTCCTAGGTTTGAAAATTTTTCAGTGTCCTCCTCTCTGCAATGCTAGAAAGTTGAAGGAAAATCTCACCTAGGGTGTCAGAATTCTGAAAGGGGAAAGATAATGGATTTACATCTTTTCTTGCTTTGCTTCTTCCCTGGCTGCCCACACTCCCTGCTCTGAAACATCTGCATAGACAAGTTACCAGATCATGACATTTCCCCCCAGGTTTTGACTGTTATAAGAAGCCAGGGTGGCTGCTGGCCACCAGAGTGGCAACATTTCTAACAGTAAAAAGCAATTATACTCTCACACATACACTCCTTGGCCTTCTAATACAAAGTAAGCACAAAAACCCTGGCCTCCACTGCTCAGAATTTCACTTAAATGCACTGCTTTATTGTGTGAGATGGAGGAAAGGAATCCAAACCATTGCTGCTTAATTGGACTGAATGACAACAATGCAGGAGACACATTTGGTAAAACACCAAATCAAACCATTAGTACCATTAGTTTTCCACTTTCATTGCACTCCTCTGAATCCTACCTGTATTCTGAGCTCATCCTATGATTGCATCAAGTCAGGAGACTTTGGGCAAAAGAATAGCCACTGCACTCCATCTGCAAAGGGACACAACATGCATGCATGGCACTAAGAGAATGCTGGCCAAAGTGTGCTCTGATTTCATAATGACTTTGAGGAATTCTCTGTGCTGAAATGCATCTTCTTCAAGGACCTTCCAAAACCTAAAGGCAATGTCAGTCAAAACACGTATGAATGTTGATCATCTGGAGAGTGTGAAAATTCAAGATGAGGACTGCCTGGGCAGAACATCTGCTTGAGCAGAATTGAGATTACCATCTTAATTCAGCTCTGGAAGCTACCAGAGATTCTCACCAGGCTTGAGTGATACCTATTCTCTTCTCTGATCTTGCTTCTTTCTCTCACAGGTGTTGCCACAGCCATGACTGTTGCTATAACAAAGCAGAGATGTTCGGTTGCACTCCGCACAGCCACACGTACAGATTCTATGCTCAGAGAGAGAAAATTAAATGTGGTGAGTAGGCCAGACCTGACTGGTGGTTGGGACCAGGGGTGCTTAATTCCTTGTGAGGAATAATTCCAAGAAGTCTGAGTGTTTCGGTCTGGGGAACCTACTGTGTGTGTCTCTTAACCCATCCCATCCATGCAGTTGCAATGACCATCTCTCCTCTTTCCACAGTCAAGTCAAGGGACCGTTGTGAGAAGCTCATCTGTGAGTGCGACCGGAAAGCTGCCAGCTGCTTCCGGAAGCATATTTTCACCTACAACCCTCGGCTCAAGAACCACCCAGTGGCCAACTGTCAAGCCCAGCGGCCATTTTGTTGAGTCAGATTTCTAATGAGTAACCAAACTGGTATTTCTGTTCTCCACAGCATCTCTGCCTGCTTCTTCCTTGGCTTCCTGATAAAATGCAGATCCTCGTGCTTTCCTGCTTAGGTAATATTGGATGAAGGCTTTTTAAAAAACAAAACATGTAACGCGCACTAATGTAGCAATAAAAAAACAGCTCAATAATATACAGTGTTGTTTGGTTATGTGAAATGCAACATAGAGTGTGATACCCTCACACAGACTCTGGATTTTGTTGCCCACTCAAGGCACTACAGCCCCACTGAGTCAAGAAAGGGTGGGAAAATTATGGTCTGTAGGCTGCATGCCCAGCCCCTGAACTCCACTTGTGTGGCCCCTCATACTTGCCAAAGCCAATAATCCAGAGGTCACTTCCGCACTACACAGTTATAATACTATTATTCCACTTTCAACATCCTATGGAATCCTGGGATTGCAGTTTAGGGAGGAGCCTTTAGATTTCTCAACCAGAGAGCTGTTTGGTCTCAGTAAACTGCATTCCACAGAATTTTGAATGTAGAACAATAGCACTATAACAACATAGTGCGGAAATGGCCCTTTTTTTTTTAAAGTCCAGCATGATTTTCAGGCTATTTTTGTGCCAAAACCATGCAGAAAGCTCCCACAATGCACAACACACTCATACATCCTCATATGCACCTAAGAAGCCTGTATGGCTGCCAAATACCTCTGTTTTTCTCTGTAGCCCTTCTCAAAATGGCAACTGGAAGTGACACAACATTACTTGCTGCAGCCATTTTGAGAAGGACTGAAGAGGAAAATGCAGGGATTTAAGATTGCTTTGGGGAAGGCCTTCAGGGAGCCCTGGGGGTAAAACTGGACTCTGTCTCCACATGGTTGATCACTACAAGCTCCAAGCAGTGGGAAACCCTATGGAGGAGGAAGGCAAGATGTTCTCCTTTGGTGCAGCACTATGCAATCTGGAGAATGGGGGATTATCTACCCTCTGATATCCTTACTTTCTCCATCTGGCAATTTGGCCAGGGATTTGGCTCGGCTCCTCCTGCCCCATTTCCCACAGCTTGGCCAATATGTGCGTGCGGATAGATATGTTATACCTACTTGCACTACCTCTAACTCACTTTGATTTTCAGGAACAACGTTGAGAGGAAAAAAAAGATTTCATTTGGCAAACATCCTCAGATCCATAAATGTGTACTCTATAAATCTCACCCTATAAAATTTTCTCACCTTACCCAAATATGTCTGGGTCAGACCAGAAAAGAGGAAGCAGTACTTGTGTGTTCTGGATGAAAATCATTCCCATCTCTGTTTATAATCTTATAAGGAAGGTTTTATCAGTGCTCAAGAATAGATAGAGGAGAGGCAACTCCCTTCCTTCATCATCTACTCTCAGGCTGTTTCCACACGGCATTTGCCATGCGAAAGGGCGCCTGGAGTGTTGCGCGATTGTGAGGAGTGATCTGCACGATGCACTAACAATTGCACAATGCTCCAGGGGTTGGCAGGTGCCGATCATGCACCTTTTCATTTTTGGCTGGAAGCTGAAAATGGTGCGTGATTGCACATTCTCCCAAGCCACATGCACACTTACCTGGCGTGCAGAACTTCCAGAGCCACGCTAGTTGCGCTTCCCACCCCAGTGCAGCCTGGGAAACTCCCAGGCTTTACTGTGGAAGGACGAGGCGGGGCTCTCGTGCAAGCAGGCAGAGTTGAAGTAGCAGGGATGTGAGAGCCTCTCACTGGAGGCTGCTTGTGCGATCCCCACACCCCAGCACAGGAAAAAGGTAAGGTGCGGAAAGGGCCTCAGACGGTGCTTGCAGACGATTGATTACATTTTGAGGATTATTGTCATTATGTGCCTTCATGTTACAGCAACCCTACGGCAAACCTATCATGGGGTTTTCTGGGGCTGAGAGGACGTGGCACATCCAAGATCATCCAGTGGGCTTCCATGGCTGAATAGGGAATCAAACCTTGGTCTCCAGGGTCATATTCCAGTGCACAAACCATTATTCCAATATTCTGTGTTTTCTTCTAAGAGTGCTTCAGAAATTCTTGACGATATTATTGAGAAGATCTTATTGGGCTGAAGTGGCCAAGTATGCTGAGATTTCTTTTCCTCCCTATTACACATCTCTTTTGTCAGCAGCTTCTCTTTGCTCAGAGATGGGGAAGTGTCAGGAAGCCAGAGACTAATTCTCCACCACCTACCACCCTGAGATCCACCATGGGTGGCATCCTCCCCATACAACAAGCCCCAATATCTCCCTTTTCCCTGGAGGCCCTCTCAAAGGCGTGGCACAAAGTGGGATATGTTGTGTCTCAGAAGCCTCCAGGTAGAAGCGTGATTGACCATTTCAACAGCCATTTAAAAGCTGTTATCCCAGCTCTTTTCTCTTTGATTTGTTTCAGTTCTCCTAAAGAAGAGAAAGATACATTTGACAGCTTGCCCCTTGGAGACCACCATGAACCACCTCCAAAAATGTACATTTTTTTTCCAAATACTGGACATTCAGTTCTGGTTTGGAGGGAAAAAATGAACCAAAGCTTCTCCATTTCAAAAGCCAAGATGCCATTTCTGCACTAAACTGTTTATAGTGCTAGTATTCCACTTTCAACATCTTATGGAATCTTGAGGTTGGCATTTGCAAACCCCACAATTCCATAGGATGTTGAAAGTGGACAAATAGCACTATAATGGTCTAGTGCAGAAATGGCCTTTGTTCCTAATGCAAGTGGGCAAGGACTGCAATTGGAGGCTTCTAAAAGCAGCAAATCCATTTTTAATCACAATATCTGTATCCATTTTTGTCTTTGGGGTTGAGGTGGAAGTTCAGGAGAAGTCCAGGACCCAGTAAAACAGCTTTGTACCCGAAAGGAACCCTGAAGACATTTTGGGCAAGGTACCGTTCAGTGGTTGCATGGGATAAATTTATGACAGGGCAGTCACACTGGAATTACTCTATAGCAAATTTATACCAGATTGCCCTGTAACAGAACTAATCAGTGTGGCTGATCCCCAATCACCAAAGGACATGGAAGAATGGAGGAATGATTACACCAGAGTAAGACAAGCACAACCCTGGTTATGATACCACCCTTGTAACTTCCTCAAAAATATCACCTGTGCTGGTGTTCACACCAGCAAAAGTCACTTAAAGGTTCTACACATGAGAAATGACATGACAGCCGTATTTAAATATTTGAAGGGATATCGTATGGAGGATGGAGCAAGCTTGGTTTCTGTTGCTCCAGAGACTAGGAAATGGAACAATGGCTTCAAATTACAGGAAAAGAGATCCCATCTAAACATTGGGAAGAACTTCTCCATGGCAAGAGCTATTAGACAATGGAGTCCGCTGCTGTCTGGGGGTGTTGCGGAGTCTCCTTCTTCTTCTAAACAGAGGCTGGGTGGCCATTTGCTGGGAGTGTTCTGATTGCATATTCCTGCATGGCAGAAGGAGTTGGTCTGGATAGCCCTTGTGGCTTCTTCCAGCAATATGATTCTAATCAAGCCAAATGCTAGGAATCTCCCAAATGAGACTACAGCTTTCTGATGCCACTCTCTGTCCACTCTGGCCAGTGTGACCCCTGCGAGATTGTGTCCAGGATTGTGCTAGTGACAGACACTCCTATAAGTCCTCCATATACTGCCACGTGTCTCTATTTTGTTGCTGTGGATGTTGGTATTTTCTTGCAGTCTCTAAAACACCCAAAGCTCCTGCAGGACTCACAGCTTTGCTGCAACCACCCCTCGTATGGCGGAGAGTGAGGGAGACCAGAAAAACTCTCTTTACATTCCCCATAGCCAGATGACGACTGACGTGCCAAGATCCCAGCAGATTTTGGTGGGAGATGTCATCAGTCTGCGTCTGGCTATGAAGCACTCCCGAGCAGCCACACAACAGCCATTCAGGAGCCATGACAGCAAAACTGCAAGTCCCAGGGGCGAGGGGGGGGAAACCATAGCAAAATTCCCCCTGCAGAAATTTTATGCCACCCTGTGCAACGTAGGATTTTAGGTCTCTAACCCCATGGGAGCTGAGAACTCTCGCAAGGCCGGCTGCATGCAGACTAGATCGTGAGCTGGCTTGGCAAGACAGAAGGGCTATGGCCTTCTTTCTGTGTTATAATTATTATTTTTATTATAGGTATTCCCTGGCAATATTTTTCAAGAGAAAGGAAATGAAGGTATTGATTTCTATTCTACAGATATATATATATAGAGAGAGAGAGAAAAAATCAACACTTTCATAAGAAAAAAACATTATTATCACAGATAGCCTTGCATCCATATATGTATGTATGTATATAAATGTGTGTGTGTGAGAGAAAGAGAGAGATAATGTTTTTTTCTTACACAAGACAGTATGTGAATATTTAGATGACTGCAAAATTAGTTTCTTGGAAATTTTGTTATCCCCTTGGTAGACCCCGTCACAGGGGGATATAAAATGAATATCAAATATATCAGCTATGCCAGAGAGGTTGCCTGGGGGGTGCATAGACAAATTGGTCAAGCGACTGGGCATAGGTCAAGGCCAGGAAAATCCCTAGTCACATTTCCCAAGTAGATCTCAGGCAAGGCACATCCGTATCAACAAAAGGATCCTCAGCCGCAAAAGCCAACTTGATAGGACTACCGGGTTTTCCCCCTGTTGAGTAATGCTTGCATCGGCAAATCCTACAAGGGCGAGGTCTATTTACATGAAACGATCATGCAAGCCATCAAGTTGCTATTGTGCAGTATTTTCCTTCTATTTCAGCCATTGTTCTACCGGGGACGGGTCTGCCCCCGAGGTACATTCTGCCCTATAAGTAGTCCCCCTTTGCGAGACCCTCTTTGAAGAACTCCCTGCCACACTAGCAGACCGGCACTCTTCGCCAAGCTCCTTCCTTCTTGCTGCTTCCTGGACCAAAGACTTCTGGACAGGTGCAGTATTACCGCCCTTACACCCTCTCCGCTATCTCCCCTATAAACTTTCACCTCTTTACCTTCTCGATAGTCCTTGTGTGCATGAGGGAGTGACTGCGTTTGTGTGTGAGAATATATGTGCTAATAAATTTCATTACTGATATGATTGGCTGGCTTTTGCTTGATCTGACCCCATAAAAATTGGGTTGAAGGTCTTGCTGGGTTACCCTGCTTTTTGTTCTGCTATAGCCGGTGCTCCGCTAATTCCCCCAGTCTTTGCATTTTTGGAGTGACTCAAGGTGTCCCCCAGAGGACCCCCAGAAGTCAGGGTAACAATCTCCTGTGTTAATATATGGAAGGATTTAAAATGCTGATATAGTAACTCGGAGACTCAAAGGTCGAACAGATGAAGACATTGATAAAGAATGGGACCCTTTGAAACAGTTTCTTTAAAAGTAGAAAATGCAAAATCCGTCAATAAACAGTTCTGATTAATTTAAGAAAATGGGGTAACAAACTTATGTAGTTTACACTCCAATGAAGGAGGGAAAAATATTCATTTGACTTTGTATAATCGAAAAAGTGTATTTAAATTTGACAATTGAGATAAAGATGGCTGATTAGATTAAAATTAAAACATTAGATAGATCAGAATCTACAGAAACAAATTAATTGAATGGATGTGTGTAGTACAGTTAGAATTTAATAATGTTAAGAATATTAAACTCTGGTAAGGATTGGAACTATATGAAACTTCAATGAGCTATGAAATTTTTACTGAATGTATTTTATATATGTATATATCTTAATAAAAAGTATTTTTAAAAAAATATATGGAAGGATTTGGTAAAGTGATAATATTGTACGACACTGTACTTCGTCCATGGGGGAAGTTCTCTTTCAAGAAAACTTTTAAAAACTTCATCTAATTTTTTCTTTCTTTTTCTTCTTTTTCTTTTTATAGGTATGGTAGATCTTACATGTTAGTGAGGTGGTATCTGTTAGTTAGGCATACTTTGTTATCAGTGGAAGTAAGTATTGTTCTTGTATTATGTCATATTGATTGTCATATGTGTGCTGTTTTGTCTGTGTATAATTTGTTTTAATTAAAAAAAAAAAAGACAGAAGGCCTATGGCCAAGAAAACTACAGAAAACTTGGCAACCCTGTTTCTACTTCATGGTTAGAAATTGTCTTTCAGGGAATTTGAGGGACTGGAGATCAGGAAACTGTAAGGAAAAAAAAAGTGTGTGTTTGTAGATAGATCTGTTACATAAGAAGTGTCTATAACATAACTGGCTCTAAATCAACATTTTTTGATTGTTGGCAGCTGGCTTCAAAGCTATAAAAATGTACCCAATAAATCTCACCCTATAAAAGTCCCCATGAGATAATTTTCTCACTGGCTCAAAAGAGGATTAGACCAGAATAGCGATAAGGAAACGATACCTAGCATACTGGAAGGAACAAAAAAAAAAATTCATTCCCATCTTTATTTGTAATCTTGCAAATAAGGCTTCTTCCTCAGGGGCTTTGTTTCAGATAGCCCATCATCCACCCACATACTGCCCCACCCTCCCACCTGAACAGTTTAAAAATACATTTCTTTTCCCCCTGGAGATATATTACGTTTTCAGGATATAAACAGGGATTTCTATACATGCTCAATGGAAAGCAGAGAAGTGGAGCCTGTACCAGTACAGACTGTCCAACCACTCTATTTTGTAACTATAAAACAAACATACAAAGTAATAATAATACTAATAATAACAATAATACCAAGCCATGCTTTCAAAACAAGGGGGTGGAGAGAACATGGGACAGGGTATATATTTGTTTGGTTTTAATGCATTTGGTGGTGGGTCAAGGGTGCCACCTTGCATTTTAAATTTCCCACAATGCCCCGGTGCAATGAAACACCAGGTAACCTGGGCATTGTGGGAAACTGGAAATAGAAGCTATGGGGTTCATTGATGTAGGGTAAGGCCAAGACCCTCTCAACCTGGAGAGGCCCTGATGGGTTTTTAGGAGGTCCTTCCTTTTTCCTTTCCCTTCCAGTTGTCCTGAAAGAAAGACAGTTTCAAATTTAACCTGACTCCATATCCATGGTTGGGGTCAGCGGAAGGCTGGTTCTGGGGTGGTCCTATGCAACACATACAGAAGAAACTGGAGATGTGTCTCAAGATGCTCAAAAGATGGTTTTATCTAATAAAAAAGCCCTTTTTTAAAAAACAAAAAGGCCATTATAATGGCTGGCATTCAGTATTGCTGTCACAGGCCCTTTTTGCACGCCATTTCTAAAGTGAAAGGGCCCCTTGAGCATCACATAAATGGGAGGAGCGGTCCATACGACACTTACGCAACGCTCAAGAGCCTAAAGCGGACCGCGCATGCACCTTTTCATTTTTGGCTTAAAGCCAAAAATGGTGCACGGTCGCGCAATGCTCCCGGGGCCCACGCGCACTTACCTGGTGTGTGGTGCTTCGGGAGCTGGGCCGGTCGCGCTTCCTGCCTCACTGCTAGCCTACAATTCCCAGGTTGCGCTGCAGTAGGAAGGGGCGGGCCGTTCGCGTGGCGTTCGCATGATCGGCAAGCCGGCTGTGTTGAAGCAGAAGTGAAGTGAGCACCTCGTGCAAGAGGCTGCTCGCGCAACCGCCATCCCCCACCTCTGCAAAAAGGTAAGGTGCGGAAAGGCCCACAGATTCATAACCTAGGTCATTTCCACACTAGACTTTTATAGTGCTATTATTCCACTTTCAACATCCTTTGGAATCCTGGGGTTTGGCTCAAAGGTCCCTCCCTAAACTTCAAACTCCAGGATTCCATAAGATGTTGCAAGTGGAATAATAGCACTATAACAGGCTAGTGCGGAAATGGCCTTTGTCTCAGCCTCACTTTGTGTCAACAGGCAAAGCACTTCTTATCCCGACGGGCATTTAAAACAGAACATTTTGAAAGACCGGTTTATTGTTTTATAAACCGCTTTATTGTTTTAAACCGAATTGTTTTCAATAGCTTTTTTATCTCTTGAAGTTGCATTTTATTCTTTTAATTGAAGGTTTGAATTGCTTTACTGCTGTGAAAGGTTTAATTCTATTTTAGGGTCTGTCTTTGCATGTTTTTAATTGTATTGCTTTTTATTAAAATTGTAAGCTGCTTTGAGTCCCAATTTTGGGAGAAAACCAGGATACAAATAAAAAATCATCATCATCATCATCATCATCATCATCATCATCATAATCACCGCTACTTGCTGGTTGGAATAAATCTGGAAATGAGCCAATTTGTCTTCACTGTTTGAATTTTATTTTTTCAATACATATATATGCATGTATATATGTATGTCATCCTCACTGGTAGAATAGACCTCCATCACCGAAACTCGTGGCTGGTTCTTAAGGCAGATGGACGGGGTTGGGGGTGGGAGTTGCTTAGTTAAATCTCCTTAACTAAGCAGCCAATCTAAGATTCTGGTGTATACAAGATTCTGGTGTATATTTGTATTCATAAAACACCCACTTAATGAAGCAACCAAGTTTTTAAGTATCCTGAGACATGTCTCCAGATTATTCTGTGGATTGCATTGGATTCTTCCCAGATCCATCTTCCTAAAGCAGATGTACCAATGCCAAATGAGCATGTACCAATGCCAAATTTTGCAGAGTGACCACAACTGTTTACATGGAACTATCCCCAGTTTGAATGAATCAGTTTCATTCAGCAACAACCTGCCACCTAAGGAATGTCTCTCGTTCTTCGCGTGGTCTTGATTCTCTCTCCAAAGCTGGAAGGATCCACAGTTGGGAGGTGAGAAAGTGACAGGAGATGCCCAAGGCTATCGGTAGGAGTGACTGAAGTGCAGGCTGCGACGGTTGAGTTTCTCTGGATTGTTCGATGCCATGTGAGAAAACTCCCGAAAAATGTCCAGATAGGTGGCATCTCCTGTGGAAGGAAGGAAGACACTGACACTCAGCTCACCAGCCTTTTCAAAAACAAAATAAGAAGGTGTCAAGAAGGCAAACAATACCAGAGTTGCATGACAGTAAAGGTGTACTGGCTCAGTACATAGAAAAAATATTTTCTTTGTTCCACTTTGTTCCATGAACATTTTTAGAGGGTGACGGGGGCTTGCAACTAAAGGTCCTTTCACACTACAGAATTATAGTGCTATGATTCCACTTTAGTTGCCATGGCTCCAATGTTTGGAATCCTGGGATTTGTAGTTTAAGGAGGACTGTCTAGAATTCTCAGGCAGAGAGCTCTAGTGCCTCACCGGCTACGGACCTAAGGATTCAAGTGGAGCGAGGAAGGTGGCACAAAATGAGCACTCAGTCCTCCAAAATAAGAATCCTGCCCTTTCCAAATAAAACTTTCCTTCAGTATCCAATTTATGTTGCAGTGACTTAAAACTTCGGCTTTTGTTACTGATGTGCACACAAGCAGTGTTAAAAACAACGGCCAGTATTCTTTATCAACCACTAGACTGATTAAAAAGTCCAGAAAGTCCCAGATTTTGTTCCTCTTCTTTTCAATGTTCTTTTGGCGATCTATACACATTTTGAGTATCTCAGAACATTTTCTGTCAGCTCCTGGTACAAGTCAGGAATGATTTTTACAGAGAGAAATGTAAGGTCCTACACTTAGGCAGAAATAATGGAATACAGAAATATAGGATGGGGGACACGTGGCTGGATAGCAGTACGTGTGAATGGGATCTAGGAGTCTTCATAGACCACAAGCTGAACATGAGTCAGCAGTGTGATGTGGCAGCCAAGAAAGCCAATGCAATTCTCGGCTGCATCAACAGGAGTATGGTGTCTAGATCAAGGGAGGTACTGGTACCACTCTACTCTGCTTTGGTTAGACCCCATCTTGAATACTGTGTCCAGTTCTGGGCACCCCAATTCAAGAAGGATATTGACAAGCTGGAGCAAGTCCAGAGGAGGGTGACCAAAATGGTGAGAGACCTGGAAAACATGCCCTATGAGGATAGACTGAGAGAGCTGGGTATGTTTAGTCTGCAGAAAAGGAGGTTAAGAGGGGACATGATAGCCATGTTTAAATATTTGAAGGGATGCCACGTAGAGGAAGGAGGGGGCTTGTTTTCTGCTGCTCCAGAAACCAGGACAAGGAGCAATGGATTCAAGCTGCAGGAAAGGAGATTCCACCTGAACCTCAGGAAGAACTTCCTGACAGTCAGGGCTGTCCGGCAGTGGAATCTGCTGCCTCGGAGAGTAGTGGAGTCTCCTACCTTGGAGGTTTTTAAGCAGAGGCTTGATGGCCATCTGTCGGGAGTGCTTTGAGGGTGTTCCTGCATGACAGGGAGTTGGACTGGATGGCCCGTGTGGTCTCTTCCAACTCTACATTTCTATGATTCTATGATTCTATGATTCTATACCAGTTCCAAAGATCAGCACATTTTAACCTGGTATAAAAATCAGGAAGAACAAAACCTGGAACTTTTCAATCAACCTGAATGTACTAGTTAAGCATACTTTAAGTAACCTCTACCAGCTGGACCCCTCCAAACCTAATGGAAATGTTATATAGCAGTGCTTCAGTCACCAGGAAATGAACCTCCTTTGCCCTGTGCAACTGACACTCAGCAAAGTAAGTGTGGACGGTATGGGGAGGATTACAATCATGGAAATAGTGTTGCAGTCATGACTTGGGCTATTTCTGCACTACACTCTTATAGCACGATTATTCCGCTTGCAACATCCTATGGAATCCTGGGGTTTGCAGTTTCGGGAGGGGCCAGGTGGCCCCTCCCGAAACTGCAAACCCCAGGATTCCATAGGATGTTGCAAGCGGAATAATCGTGCTATAAGAGTGTAGTGCGGAAGTAGAGATCATGAATACGTACCCGTTACTTATATTTACTCATGCATAACTCTTCCATAAGCATGATCATTACTTAGGCCATTTCTGCACTATACTGCTGTGGTGCTATTATTCCATTTCATAGAATCAGAGAATCATAGAAATGTAGAGTTGGAAGAGACCCCAGGGGCCATCCAGTCCAACCCCATTCTGCCATGCAGGAACACCCTCAAAGCACTCCCGACAGATGGCCATCCAGCCTCTGCTTAAAAACCTCGAAGGAAAGAGCCTCCACTACACTCTGAGGCAGCAGATTCCACTGCCGGACAGCCCTGACTGTCAGGAAGTTCTTCCTGAGGTTCAGGTGGAATCTCCTTTCCTGCAGCTTGAATCCATTGCTCCTTGTCCTGGTCTCTGGAGCAGCAGAAAACAAGCCCACTCCCTCCTCTACATGGCATCCCCTCAAATATTTAAACATGGCTATCATGTCCCCTCTCAACCTTCTCTTCTGCAGACTAAACATACCCAGCTCTCTAAGTCTATCCTCATAGGGCATGGCTTCCAGGCCTCTCACCATTTTGGTCGCCCTCCTCTGGACTTGCTCCAGCTTGACCATGTCCTTCTTGAATTGGGGTGCCCAGAACTGGACACAGTATTCAAGATGAGGTCTAACCAAAGCAGAGTAGAGTGGTACCAGTACCTCCCTCGATCTAGACACCATACTCCTATTGATGCAGCCGAGAATTGCATTGGCTTTCTTGGCTGCCGCATCACACTGCTGACTCATGTTCAGCTTGTGGTCTATGACGACTCCTAGATCACTTTCACACGTACTGCTATCCAGAGTTTTCAACATCTTATGGAACCCTGAGGTTTGCAGTTTAGGGAGAGGCATTTAGAATTCTCAACCAGAGAACTCTTTGGCCTCTGGAAACTACAAACCTCAGAATTCCACAGGATGTTGAAATGGAAACAATAGCACTATAACATTATAGGGCAGAAATGGCTTTAGTCACACCTGTGACACCACTACCAACATCATAACCCCTCCTACCAACTTTATTGTTGTTCTGTAACTTCAAGGCATTTCTGACTTATGGTGACCCTAAGGCAAACCTATTGTAGGGTTTTCTGGGGCTGAGAGTGTGTGACACAGCCAAGGTCACCCAGAGGGTTTCTATAGCCAAGTGGGGAATTGCACCCTGTTCTCCCATCACACTGGATCTCAAAAAGGAATAAGTGGGGTGGAGGGAGATGGGGCAGAAGGAAGATTGTGATTGCTGTCTTGTGCCTTCAAGTCATTTCTGACTTACAGCGACCCTAAGGTGAGCCTATCACAAGGTTTTCTGGGGCTGAGAGCGTGTGATGCACCCAAGGTGACCCAGTGGGTTTCTATAGCAAAGCAAGGAATCAAATTCTTACCAAAATTACCTGAAATGTAGTTCTCACCTATCCCTAATATAAGCACCTGGTTCTTTACAGCCAACTTTGCTATACAATATGTCTCTGGGCCTTTTAGAGTACACAGTTAAAGCGCTATCTTCCACTTCATCTGAAATGGTTCCATCGTAGGGAATCCTGAGGTTTGGTTTGAAGTCTATGGAATCACTAGAGGTCTCTGGTGGAGAATTCTAACTATGCTTCCCTAAACCACAAATCCCAGGGATCCACAAGATGGAACCATGCCAGCTGGAATCACACTGCCATCATCGTGTCGTGTGAAAGGGCCCCTGGAAATGTTGGAGACAGAGGCCCCCGGTGCACATCAGAAGTGCCCAACTCCACAAGTCAGAAGGGCCTGGGCCACTCTTGGGGGTGAGACTTTGCCTGGAAACCGTGGCCAACTCTGTTACCTTGAAGGTTATTTCTTGGTTGACCACTTAGTTTTCACTCTCAGCTCTGACCCATGTTGGAGCTGCTTCCATTCTGGCAGCTGCCCAGGAATCAGCAATGACCCACTGCAAAAAAAAAGAAACCAAAAAAACCCCAGGAAACTTCCCTGAATCTTCCTACCATTTGGGAATTAAATGCTAGCCTGGCCTCCTTGTTGCTCTCTTCCCACCGGCAGGCCAGTGAGAAAGGCTTTTGGCTATTAACTGCTTGCAGTGGAGGACTCTTTTAATGGGTGGGGTGCAGATATTGTCCTTTTATCTTCCGTGCTGTGCTTTAAATTTTTTTCTCCATTTTACTTTGATAAAAATCAGAGGGTGGGCAGATAAGAATTGGGGTAAGTCAGAGTAAAAAACACTGCTTATGACATGCGGTGAAACTCTCCTCCATTCTAGTGCGGAAATGGTCACAGTTTGGAAAGCTCTGTCTTATAGAATACAAAAAACATTGGAAAAGGGCTATATTGTTTTTCATGTCAATCGGGGGTTTGATTAATAATAAGGTTAGATCCACTACAGTAGAATGTTAGAATGTTACTTTTTCGATTATATTCTGGCATTTGATATTAGCAGAAACCTAACTGTGTTACATTTTAAATAGAGGATAAAATCCTATTTATTATTATAATACACAGTGTAGATAAAGAAGTCTGAGGAAGAATAACAAAGAATAAACAAAATCCATCCTCTAAGAATTTGGAAGTCAAATGTGTATTTGTTGTATTCTCCTTTAAGTTTTGGTTTGCCTTTGCTTTAGTAGTTGCTTAGTTATTTGTGTATTAGTTTAGGTTAGTTTTTCTTAGTTTAATTTT
Source organism: Ctenosaura bakeri (assembly GCA_948474755.1). Taxonomy (NCBI): domain Eukaryota; kingdom Metazoa; phylum Chordata; class Lepidosauria; order Squamata; family Iguanidae; genus Ctenosaura; species Ctenosaura bakeri. The sequence continues at coordinate 85,582 of CAOLHI010003070.1, read as the reverse complement.
ATAAAGTTAATTGTATTTTATATAAGTTGTTTTATTTAATTTGAAAGTGTGTTAATAAAAATATTTTTGAAAAAAAGGAAACATTTTAATTGTTGGCGAATTTATTATAGTACATGCAAATGCCTATAATCATTAGGGCTTCCTCTCTCCTCAGTGACGCAAATGTTGAAATGTTCACATTCCAGACAACAGGGAGCGCGGGATAGATGGAGAGATGGATGGATAGATAGAGAGCAATCAGACAGATATCCCATATTGCCTACATTCTTATGGACTAGGACACCTTTGGTAAACTATAGCTCCTAGTTTCCCTGGCTTCAGAAAATCCAACAACATTTGCAAGACATATCAGAAATTGAGAAGAATAATCAAGACAATGTTGTCAGCACAGAGATAAGCATCAAGTACACCAGATTTCTATTCCAGATCTGTTTACTTATGAGTTCCTAAAACACTGCATTGCTCCACTACTGTAAAAATCTAGGCTGGCATCCTGTTCGGTATTTACGAGATTGTAAGCCAGACTTAAGATCTCATAACTTTTGGAATTCACATTTCCACTCGTTAACAACCAAATGTGACCCCACTCTGACCCATCTTTTCATCCTGCCAGTGCCCCAGCCAAAGGGTCTTCAAGACCCTGCAGATCAGGGTGCTGGGAGATGATGCAAGCATGCTCTCTAAGTAACAGGGTGCATTGAGACAGGCAGCTGTGGGAGGACCCAATGGGTTTCTCCAGATGCCTGTCTCAATGTGCCCCCCGCAACTGACACAGCGCTGCAGATGGCATCCCCCAGATCCCCAGCCTGCAGTGCTTTGGAAACCCTTTGGTCAGAGTACTGCCTGGTTTAAGAGGTAGAGTAATGAGGTAGCCATGATAATGGAGCTCCATCCACAATCCAGAATTTCACCCAAGTTTGCAAATGCCACAGATGAGTTATCTACCCTAAAACACTGTGTATCTTGATACACATTATCCTGATAGCAGTTTCATAATATGCAAGCAGTTCCATGCATACATTATTTTGTATACAGAAATTGTAACTTTTTCAAAGATTCCAGGGTGGTACATAGTTGTTTCTGGTTAATTTTCTTTGGGGACGCCCACTTCCAGCTAGGAGCAAATCTACTGCTTTTTTCTCCTTTCTCAAGTGATTCCCATCCCATTTTGTGAGTACTGTACAGTGTGGATTTTGGCAAATTCTTATAAAAAAATGAATGTCACAACATTCCCTACCATCTCCACTGGTGAAATTCAGAAGACACGCTTAGGCCATGTCTGCACTAGACTGTTATAGTGCTATTATTTCACTTTCAACATCCTATGGAATCCTGGGGTTTGCAGTTTAGAGAGGGGCCTTTGAGGAAGGAGAAGACATGCCTTTGAGGCCCCTCTCTAAACTGCAAACCCCAGGATTCCATGGGGTGTTGAAAGTGGAATAATAGCGCTATATGGAAATGGCCATATTCTTAGTATGCAGAAAACCAAGTGGTGTCTGTGTGTCATGTAACCACTAAAGATGTGGAGCCCATCAGGAAACGAGCAGAAATGCTAATTCAGCACCACAGCATGGTGGAATTCATGCTCCAAAGAGAGATTTTAAAGATATTTTCAGAATTAAGCACCATTTGTTTGGGCAAATCTGTCATTTTATCAAATTAACCTTGCCATGGACCGTGTAGAGAAATTGGCAAACATTTGAAAGTTCTTATTTAAAAACTCAGCCAAACAAACAATTCAGTCTTCCCTTCCATCAACCTCCACCATACCTGTGTAAGATTTTACAGAGGATGGTCGAGTTTGAACCTGAGGGCCAACTGCTTGTGTCGCAACTGTGTTTGTGCATTTCCCTTCTGAAAAGCAATGGAGAGTAATCCTTTTGCCAGAATGAAAGAGGTCTTGAAGAAAAGAGGAGAACAAGAAGGAAGAGTGCTCTAGATTACCCAAACTCAGACTACGATAGCCAACTCCAATGGGGAAACTGAATGAAATGCCTTCTTTAGCTGTAATGCTGCTCAGGAGAACGACTGAAGTTATTTCTACTCTCCATACTGTGTGGAGTGTTGGAAGGCATAAGTTTGTTCAGTTTATTCTTGCAAGCAGGAACAAATTGTTTCAGATTTTTGTCCCCTCTGGACAAGGTAGATATTTTGCATAGTTTTCAATCATATTTTGGATTTGGAGACACTTTGGAGAAAAAAAATGCTTGCACAACACACACACACACACACACACACAACTGTGCAAAACATTGCTTTTGTAAAAAAATTGTTTTGGGGCAAAAATAATTGTGTAGAAAACTGTGCATTTTTCCATTTTTTGTGCAAAATATTGGCTGTGAACGTGCACCAGGAGACGTAGCTACAAGACACAGCTATGATAGTCTCCTGTCCATTCCCCCAATCCATATTTTCTCACCTGTATCCTCACTGGTTGGTTAAGAGTTGAGGAAGCAGTAAACAAGCATCTCATTTTCCTGTAGCTGTTTGCACAGTGACAGGCATCCACAGGGAGCTCCAGCAGTCCTCTGGTGGTCCCTGTAGATATCATTGCTCTATATTGAGCTATAGGAAAAACAGCAAGAGATTTGTTGCTTCCTCCACTATCCACCAACCAAGAAATGGCTTGGTTCTGAAGACTGCAGACGAGAAGAGGTGGGTTAAGGAAGTCTTATAGTCATTACATGGTCAGTAGCGAACACTGATCTCTGCAACAAAGGGAAATGCAAGTTGAGATAAGTTCAACTTATCCCATCATCATTCACCAAAAGGACGCAGCCATTGTATTCAGTGGAGTGTCTCGATATGCCAGACTCTTGTTCCACTCAGGCCATTTCTGCACTACATTGTTATAGGGTTATTATTCCACTTCCAACCTCCTGTGGCATTCTGGGGTTTGTAGTTTACGGAGGCCAAAAAGCTCTCTGACTGAGGATTCTCAATGCCCCTCCCTAAACTTCAAACCCCAGGATTCTAGAGGAGGTTGAAAGTGGAATAATAGCACTGTAACAGTCTGGTGTGGAAATGGCCCCACTCTCCTAACATAGAAAAGGAGAGCAATAGAACTAGAGACCGAGGGGACGGAGCTAGACATTCCTTCTTTTGCATATCAATTCAGTTGATTTTCTCAGCGGGGAATAGGCCATAGGTCTGCAGAAGCAGCTTCATGAAACACTCCAATGGGGTAATTTGAGTCTCTGATCCAAACCCTCAGATATGCAGCTGAGGTCTGGGGCTTTCCTCTCTCACAAGCCTCAGTCATTGTTGAAATACTGAGAGGCAATCCAACAGCTTTCTTTAAATATCTGAAGAGATGTTCTGTAGAGGATGGAGCAAGATGCTTTGCTTCTGCTCCAGAGCCTAGAACACAAACCCATAGGTTCAAATGACAAGGACAAGAAATTCCACCTAAATCTTAGACAGACTGCAAGAGCTGTTCAACAATAGATTGCTTCAGAGCATGGTAGACTCTCCAGAGAGATCCTTAAACAGGGGTTGGATGGCCATTTTTCAGGAGTGTTTATTTATGTGCTCTTGCATAGCAGGAAGTTGGACTCCATGGCCCTTGTGATCCCTCCCAAGTCTAAGTCCTTTTCTGCACGACAGTCTTATAGCGCGATTATTCCACTTTCAACCTCCTAGGGAATCCTAGGGTTTGCAGCTTCAGGAGGGGCCTGCTGGCCCCTCCCGAAGCGGCAAATTCCAGGATTCCCTAGAGGTTGAAAGTGGAATAATCACACTATAAGAGTGTCATGCGGAAAGGACATAGGATTCTATAATTCTCTGAGAAATTATGGGCCTTTCCGCCCTACACTGTTATAGTGCTGTTATTCCATTTTCAATATTCTGTGGAATTCTGGGGTTTGTAATTTACTGAGGCCAACCGGCTCTCTGGGAGCTGGGAATTCTAAAGGCTCCTCCCTAAACTGCAAACCCCAGGATTCCATAGGATGTTGAAAGTGGAATAATAGCACTAGAAAAGTGTAGTGCAGGAAGGCCCTGTGAATACATGTAGCTGTCATCTCCTTGCTCAGTGTGCAATGTGCAATGAAGCAAGGCAGTTTTTTATGCTCAATGCCTCCGGACACACTACTCCAGGTGCATTATTGTGCATCTGCAAGAGATCCACATGCAGCTAGTTCCATCCATTCTGCATTGCCTAAAAAAAGTCACTCCATGTCTTCAGCCCAGCTTATGCCTGCATAAGCACCAACAGGATTCAGGTCCTGGTCTTTAAAATGTGTGCCAGGCTTCTTTTCTGGTCCAAGAGACTAGAATATGAACCAACACATTCCAGTTACAGATCACCCTCCACATTTGCTAGAGTTCAGGGTGCAGGACCCTGAAAAAAGTGGAAAAATCACAAATATCAAAATGCCTCTCTGTATCTGTGGGAAGGGGACTGAGGCATGGGGGGTGATGGAAACAGGCAGTCAGGGTTCAAACCAGGTCAGGGAAAGGAGAAGGAAGCGGGGTGAGTTGGCAAGGTGGATCTATCCCTTGCCCATCTCCCCTTCTGCTGCGCCAGAGACTAGGACAAGGAGCAATGGATTCAAGCTGCAGGAACGGAGATTCCACCTGAACCTCAAGAAGAACTTCCTGATGGTCTAAGTTATCCAGCAGTGGAATCTGCTGCCTCAATGGAGTGTGGTGGAATCTCCTTCTTTGGAGGTTTTTAAGCAGAGTCTGGATGGCCATCTGTTGGGAATGCTTTGATGGGTTCCTGCATGGCAGGGGGTTGGACTGGATGGCCCCTGGGGTCTCTTCCAACTCTGTGATTCTATGATTCTATAATGATTCTATGTGATTCTATGATTCTCTGTGATTCTATGATTCTGTAAGACATTGGATGGCTATCTTTTGGGAGTGCTTTGACTGCATGGCAGTGGGTTGGGCTAGATGGCCCCTGAAGGGCTTTCCATCTCTATGATCATCTGGGAAGGTGGGGGAGGATGGCAACTCCATCAGCAAACCAGAGCAAGAGCAATTTGTTACTATCAGCCCCCCTTATTCTGCCATCATAATTGGGGGGTGGGGGCATGCCGCAGGTTCAGAAAATTGGGGGTGGGGTCTTTCTATTCTTTAATATAAGAATTCAGAGAAACTGACTGGCTGCAGATCTAGGACACACCAAAGAAAGTCCTTCTTCATCAATTGCATCATTAATTGATGGATTTTTTAAACCCCAAGATAGTTTAGAAGGGAGAATTAGACACATTAAGAGAGAAATGGATCAACAGCAGTGAAATGGAAGCTTCTAGTTCAAAACACCAATATGTCCAAATAATACTTTCTGCAGGACAACAATTGTGGTGGTGATGGGAGTTGTTTTCTTAACGTCCTGCCAGTAAGTTTCAGAGAAACTCACATTCCCATTACATGAAACAGTGAAATCCCATACACTGAAGTGTGGGAACTGTGCAACTTTGTATGTTGCATGCTTCCCTAAGGCTGCTTTTGTATCTCCAAAGGCCCACCCCAGTGACCAAAATGTCTGGAGGAAAACATCCTTTTAAGCCCATTTGAAATGGAAGAACTGCACCCTCAAAACACAATTCTCTTCTAAAACAATGTTCCCACACCTTATTTTAGCCAAAGAGGAAGGCCTAAAAAAATGAGGGACTTTCCTTCTTATCACTTCTGTTTTTGGATTGCTCTGGGTTTTTGAGGATTTTGGGGCTGGAAAAAATGGTCTTCTGACCCTCAGAGCTTGCTTACTCCTGCTGTACACATTTATTCAGAGCTGGCCCTACCATTAGGTAGAGTAAGACAATCACCTTAGGTGGCCACATCTTGGCTGTTCTTGCCAGTCTCTGCCAGGGATCTTCCGTCTGCTGGAGGATGGAGGTGTGTATGCTACCAAACAACCTCAGACTATCATGCAGCATCCCACTGTTTCAGGTACTGGTGAACCATATCCTAGTGCTGATGTGGAGGGCCAGCAATTTTTTCCCCTAAAGGGGCAGGAACTGTACCATATTTGTGCTCATTGGGTACAACTGCTTCTTTCTTTCCTGGAAATTCTCTACAGACTGGCTGCTGATGGCTCAAAGACCTGCGCTGGTCTGTGGATCACCACCTTCAGTTACACCGCCATAGCCCATTGCCAATGTTGAAGTAAGATTTAACTCCATTCCAACCAGCATGGCACAGTAAGGATGCAACCTATCCCCTGCCTCAGGCAGCAAAATATTTGTGGCCATTTCCACCCGACACTGTTACAGTGCTATTATTCCACTTCCAATATTCTGTGGAATTCTAGGGTTTGTACTTTCCTGAGGCCAAAGAGCTCTCTGCCTGGGTATTCAAAATGCCCCTCCCTAAACTGCAAACCTCAGGATTCCCTAGGAGGTTGAAAGTGGAATAATAGCACTATAACAGTGTAATGTGTAAATGGCCTTTGACTCCCCCTATTTAATATATATATTTATCCACTGAATTCAATGGGGCTTCCTGCCAAGCTGGTAGACACGTATAGGTTTGTAGAATAAGCAAATCCTTGGTAAGATCCAGAAAGCTGCGATATACTTCAGAAATGCTGAAATTCACACCACCTTCCTTGCAGCCCTCAGTCAGGACTGCAAAAAAATGTGGATGTAACATTGCGAGGTTAATTCAGGGGTCGGAAGGGCAATGATAACTATTTCATTAGTGCCACCAGTCACAAACAGTCATCACAATTTGTAGCCGGCTTGGAAGATGCTAGATTTTTGTCCCAAAGTTTGAAGGTTAATGTAGGAAAAATAAAAAATTAAGAGGCAAAGAGCTCACGACATAAATAACAAGAGGCAAAGCAGGAGGAGGTAAAAGACTTTACTCTAGATTTTTATTAACAGTGTTTCAAGAGACGATAGAAGGAAAGGGGAAAAGAGGGTGGGCAGTAAGAAACCAGAGCAGCAGAGTTTTCCTGGGGTTTTCTCTCTGTGTGCCAGAATCGTCCTTATTTTTGTTAAAATCATACAAAGATAAATCATATACAAAGTGTTTGGGTCCACAGGCATTCCTCAGTAAAGAGAGGGTGTAGGTAAACTGGTCAGAAGAATGGGGAGGAAGGGGGTAGTTTTGGTAAAGAACCAGTGTTACAGAGATTGTACAGTCAAAGCAGGTCAAAAAGTGACAGAGGAGCTGTTAATATGCCGGAAAATATTTACAGAGAGCATCCATGTCATACAGAGAGGCTCCCCTTAAACCCACCCACCCCGTCCCTCTCCCCCAACCCCAGCATAGTCTCATCATTGCAGAGCCTGCTGAAAACTAAAACCGTGCCTCGCAACCTCAGCATACCCTCCAACATTTCACAGATGAAAACCAGGACAACTATGACCAAGCAACATCAGAAAGAGGCCAAGATGGAAAAAGTTATTAATAAGGAAGAACACAGTAGTTAGGAAAAGCTGCAGCAGTTTGCTTTTCCCTAAGCCTACTGGGAATGGCAAGATTTCTTCCCACTCTTCTCTCCCTCCCCGATACTGAGTTAATTGAGTGCAAACTACTTTTGCGGTTTGCAAGTTTGCAGCACCTGAAGTAAGCCAAGGATAAAAGAGGAAAGTGGGGGGAGGAGAGAAACATCGGGACATTTTAAAAGAAGCTGAAAGAGTGGGAAAATAGAGGATTGATCAGGATTGTCGCTGCCAAATCAGGACAGTTGGAAGATGTGCTTTGGGTCTTTCTGCATATTTGGCAAAAACTACATGGTAAAGTTCCTCTTGGCCCACACCACTTTAAGACTGCATCAAGGGAAATCCCAGTGTTGGAGGTTTTTTCACTATCATCTCTCACTAGCAAATGGCAATTCTTTTTCCGCCCAGCGTGACTGTTCTCTGAATGCAATATATACAACAGAGATGGCACACGTACCCACTTTTAAAAAATATAGACCTAAATCCAACTGTTAGTCGTAACCACAGCAGACCCATTGAATCATTAAGTAAGGATCGACTTACTATTCAGCAAATGATTCAGTGGGTTTACTCTAACAATTCAGACTAGCAACTGGGTTTAGGCCCCAATTTCCCACCTGCATTCTAAAATGGGATGACACCTTGGAATTTTGCCAACTATACAGCTCCACCGTGACACAGCAGAGAGAACATGAAATGCCTTCAACTGGTGCTGTTTAAACGGGACACAGTAGACACCCAAACTGAGCAAAAAGGAAGGCCCAGATGCTTGGTTTAAAAATGGGTGATCTAGTTGTATAATACAAAGGTTTTACATTTGTGTTACTACTATGGACCTGGTCTGACAATGCTTGGTGTTGGATGTATCCCAGTGAAAGGCTGTGTAGAATTCAGGAGCGTGTCTCTTTTCTGGAAACCGCCAGGAGGGACAATTTTCCTTCTAAATGAAGTGATCTCTCCCCCCATTGCGTTTTCTGTGTGTGTGTGTGTGTGTGTGTGTGTGTGTGTTAATGTAAACACAATCCTGCTGAAGAAGCTCAACAGCTGTTCAATGCCAGGGCAAATTCAGATTCTGCATTTGCACTGAAACACAAAGTTCCTATGGAAACAGCACTTCGCACTTTGACACCTTTTCAAATATTAGAGGTTTTTCTTTCCCATACGCACTCCAGTTTTCTTCTCTCTCATCACACACACACACACACACACACACACACACACCACTCCATATGTGCGCACATGTCACCCATTGCATGGATCCACTCACACGCATGTGTCATGGGCCAAACAATGGTTAACTTCAAATCCGGTTTGCTTTTGGAAATGAGAGCAATCTCTCTCACACATAGGCACACACATGATTCTTGCATTCTCCTCTCCTGCCCTGAATTTTTGTGAGGTTGACTTTTGTTTCCTACCTTTTTCTCAACAACCTCCGAGGGTCAGACATTCAAGTAGTATTTCCACAATGCACCACTCCTCCTAACAACGAATTCAGAAAATAAGCACTGACTGCTATGTAGCTAGAATTAGTGACTGGGGCTGGACTGCAACACACATAATCCCCCTCCTGCTAGTGGAGGTCCAAAGTTTCCCACCCATGATTTAGGCAACACAGTAGAGGGATGATGGTGCAAATACCCACAGTCTCCCTGCCTTGTTTCCTCATCTCTAATATGGAGGATTTCTGCACTGCACTGTTATACTGCTATTATTCTACTTTCAACCTCCTGTGGAGTTCTGGGGTTTGTGGTTTACAGAGGCCCAAGAGCTCTCTGGCTGAGAAGTCTAAAGGCCCCTCCTGAAACTGCAAACCTCAGGATTCCATAGGATGTTGAAAGGGGAATAATAGTGCTATAACAGTCTAGTGCAGAAATGGCCATAATGTGGAAATGCCCATGGAAACAGTAACCAGTCAGTGAGGAAATATATGAGAACATGCAATGACCTCTGCTAAGGAGAATTTTGCTCTTCCATTGACAGAGTGCTGCTCTCTCTTCATGAAGATACAGCTGCAGTTGCAACTAATTTATGCAATCTTGATTGAAAACAATTCTTTGAACAAAGAAGAGGAGGTGAAGACTAGTACAGAAAAGGAGATATGGCATGAGATATTTCAAATAGGATTATACCAGACACAACAAAAACACATCCATATTGAAAGAGAAGGTGGGGAAAAACACATGCCAACGCTTGCAATGTTATATCTAAGGTTTGTTTGTTTCTTTTTGCTGCAAAGAAACTTGGAATTATATACAATTTTTCTAACATCCCTTTCTGACCCCCCTATGATGCCAAATAAACCAATCACATCCAACTAATTCCAAAACTCCCATCAACCAACAGAAGCATTTTTTATAAATCATTTTTTTTATTCCAAGAAGAACGTGGAAGGTGGAATCGAAAATAAACTAATTGAATTTATGATCCACTGCAATCAATGGGGACAGGTGGTTGTGAATTAAACTCAGGCCTTTTCCGCACGACACACTTATAGTGCGATTATTCCACTTTCAACCTCCTAGGGAATCCTGGGGTTTGCAACTTCTGGCCCCTCTCAAAGTTTGCAGCCGGCTGTTGCCTCTCAAAGCTGCAAACCCCAGGATTCCCTAGGTGGTTGAAAGTGGAATAATTGCACTATAAGAGTGTTGTGCAGAAAAGGCCACAGTCCCATCGATTTCAAAAAGAAACCAAGATAAGCAAACTTACACTGAATCCAAGCCAGAAATTTTTGCTTCATAAATTGCAGAAATGAATTAGAATGAGGGTAGGGGAACTATGACCCTCCAGGTAGTAACTGATTCTGAATTCCATCAGCTCTAGCCAGCATAGCCAATGATGCAGGATCATGGGAGCTGTAGTCCAATATGTAAAAGAACCCATTGGACCTAAACCTAATTCCTAGTCCCAACCAAAACAGACTCATTGAATCAATGAGATTTATAAAAGGATTAATTTAACATTCAGAAACTGATTCAGCGAGTCTACTGTGGATGGGATTTTAGACTACGTTCTCCATTCCCTTGGTTGGAAAATAGTTACTCTTCTGATACCCCACAGACTATGTACCAAAAATAAAGCAAAGGGATAAGGAAGAAAGAACAGAGCTTGGAAGCAAATACTGCTGCAACATAACAAGAGATCACTCCTGTTGCTGTGTAACTGTTTTAGTTACTTTTATAGTTACAGAGCGTCTTACCTTACAGGGTGTCTTATATTACAGGCCAGAAGATTGTAGCATTTGGATATTGTCATAACTAGGTTACTTTTGTGTAACAAAAAAGTAACACACTATTTTTTTAAAAAAAAATTGTACCTGCAATAGTATCTAATGGCTTCCTGTGTATATATCACTAAATAGTTTTTGAATAACAACTTTCCAAGCTCTTAGAAAAAGGTGGGGTAGGGGAGAGGTATGTTTGCTGGATTTTTTCTTAAAAAAATACACTCCCAGCTACTGTACAAAAGGAAAAAACCCAACATTAAATACAGCCAAACTGTCTTAAATGAAGAAGAAAAATGTAATTGCACTCACCCCCTGGGGCTTTCTCAGTAATAAATTAAATACTTAACAATGTCACCCATTTGAAAAAGACAGCACATAATCCATAACAAAAAGAACATTACAAATAATAACAAAAGGACCCAATACTGTTAAGAAAAAAAAGTGCACAAAGTTGATTTTATACATTGAATTTAAAGAAGGTACCGATAATATCTTAAATAGAAAGAAGACCCTGCCTTATCAGACATGCAGAATTTGTCCCCCTCCCAAGAGTTTTCAACTTTTGTTCATGCTGTCCATGTACACCTTCACAGTTTTTAAATGCTCCAATGATCCCCTAAATGCCAACAAAACTGTAGAGCAGTCTAATGGCCTAGAGTTGGGGGGCAGTAAGAGGGGAAAAAATCTATAACTCCGGCAGGAGACAAATGTGTTTGTGGGACCTTCATGCAATCCTTTTGCACACAGTGAAAGTTACCATGAATGGATGCTTGGGGGTGTATTTTGAGATGGTTCACCCATTACAGGGTGACAAAAAACTACTTTTATGGACTACAGTTCCCAGAAAACCCCAGCCAGTACAGCAGGCAAGCTGAGTGGGGATTCTGGAGGTCGCAATCCAAAATGTAGCTCCCAAGTTTGGGTCAATCAGCCATACATGGCCATGACTGCAATGAGGGAAGAGGGGATGAAGTGTTGTCAGAAAAACGGATTAAGGTCATTTCCGCACTAGACTGTTATAGTGTTATCATTCCACTTTCAACATCCTATGGAATCCTGGGGTTTGCAGATTAGGGAGGGGCCTCATAACAGTCTAGTGCAGAAATGGCTTTAGTCTCAGCATCATGTACGTCAGGTCCATATCTGTTAAACTGTCATGGCTTTTCCTCTCTCCAAAGGGAATTATTAGTTTATTGTACAATGAGAAATTTTATTAGCCCTGATATTTTCAACTGACGTAGCATTTCCACCCCAACCAAGACTTGCTGTGAGAAACTGTGCACTGAGCTCTGCTTAACACTGACCCTTTTACATAGCTGAGCATTTTTGAGAAATAAGGTGCACAAAGAATGAGGTCCATGATTGAAGTGGAAATAGCTAAAATGTACCTAACTGGGGGAAAAATACAGAGAAACAGGCTTTAGTCAATGGGGAAAAGTTGCATGAATTGAGCAAACTGTGCAAATAATTTTATCATTAGGGAACACATTATTTGAACATGTGTTCCAAAATGCATGCAAAATTCAGTGCAGAAAGTGCAGAAGAGAAAATCCTGATATAGAGGAGGAAAAGAAAATCCAGGTGGGATTCAGAGTAACTCAACAAGATCAAAACTGAGATATTTTCATGTCCCTAGCACAGTGGGTTGCTGAGAGTTCTGTGAGCAGCTAAATACCACTGCATGGTAAGTAGGTGGGAAAGAAAGGGATATGGGATGGGCAAGGAGAGGCAAGATTCACAGCAAGATCTGAAGGCCTGGTCTTGGGAAAATTCAGTCACGTTACGTAGGTGCATACATGGCCTCCTGTAATGGAGGGATGGATGGATGGATGGTGGGATCCCATTTATTGTCTGTAGTTCCTTTCTTGAGACCACATAGTAAATGGCCTTGTTCAGCCAGAGGAATGGTCATATCCTCCGAGATGGGAAATTGCATCTCTGTAGGAAAGGACTTTTATCCCTTGATTTCTCCAAGGGAAAATGCCTAGACAGAATATAGAAAGACTTTGTTTTGTGTTTCTGTGGGACCTAAAGTCATGATTGCACATTGTAACTCTGGGGAAGGACCAGAGCCTAGAACGGCTGGTTTTTCTTTTCTTTTTTTCTTTTTCTTTAGTAGATTTCATCTAACCAAGCAACCTTCCAAGCTCTAGAAAGGATAGTGAATGATCTCTTAAGTGCTCTGCTTAAAGGGAATTCAGCTTGGGATTCCATACCCCTGATAGGAGGAATGAATTTCTAACTGCCTATCAGTAAGATTAAAACCAACAGTTCTCGATGGGGGTCACATAGTCCCCAAGGAGGTCACAGACTGAAAACTGTGAGAAGGAGAGCCCCAAGGGTTTATGAAGGCCCTGGTAACAGAAACAACAAAATACCCAAGCAGCAACCTTAATTGGAGTCAATAGTTTTCCTCCTATTTGTAGTATCCAGGAACAGAATTGATATCATGACAAGAGGTGACCTCCGACTCATTGTCAAATTAATTTGCAGCCTGATATCACGAAACTTGCAGAAAAGCACCAAGCTCAAGGATCACATTAAGCTTGATAGATGTTTAATTTCATAGTCTTTTTTAAAGTTTTGTCCAGTTTGTTGGAATCTTCAAGTGTTCTTGGTGTTGAATAATAAAAGCTTTTCTATCTGTTTGTGTTGTCTCCCTGTTTGACAAGGGGGCCCTGGAACATGAGAAATGCTCCTAAAGTGGCCATGGCCAAAAACAGCTGAGCATAGCTAAAGTCAAGCATAAATGTGTATGAAATAGAAGCTAGGCACTGGGATGATGGCACTGGTGATAACTGGAGGGAGAAATCAGGGGTTCAAATATATAATAGCCCAGTGCATAGGAACTTCCTTTTGAGATGCCCGAATGGAAGACAGAACTGACTGCTGTAGATTTGGAAAGATTTAGGAAGAGTGCTTCTACTTTTGCACCTATGGAGGGTGGCAATGTACCCTTCTCAAGTGACCCAGCATGCTGCAATGGATGATATGACATAAACTTCATTGGGAAGAACAAGGTCCAAATCCTTATTCATGTGGCAAAGTTAATATCAATTGTTCAATATTGTGATGTAACCCATTATGTGGAGTTTCTGTGCTAAGGAGAGAAAATGGCAAAAACAAACAAACAAACAACCCTTCACTTCTACATGTATGATGCCCTGACTTGCTGGACCAATGAATGAGAATGTGCAGGGCTCATGTTTAGGAAAGTTACTTTGAACTACAAATCCCAGACCCCCCCCCAGCCACATTGGTTGAGAGATGCTGGGAGCTTTTGCCCAAAAAAATTAACTTCTTAAAGCTCTAGCGAGGACATAGTACCTTACTGTTCCTACAAAGATACTAGAGTAGGATGGGACTTATTATGGAGAAAGAGAAGGGGGAGAGAGCATGAATACACATGCTGGGTTCTTCTGTTGAGCCATGTCAGCCACCCATGGCTACTTGGCAGTGGAGAGGCAAGGAAACAAGTAAATAGTATAATGCAGGTTGGGCAGCAATCACGCATGTTTACGTATGGGAGGACAAAGCCATTGCTTGATGCGATGAGCTATCCTGTGCCGAACTGAAGAAAGTGGTGTGACTGCTAGAATCACAAGGCTGCTGGGTACTCATGGAGTTGCAGGAGACAGTCAGGAACTTTATGGCCTTAGATCAAGGACTGTACAGATTTGGATGTCAGCACACTTTTCAGGCAGCGAAGCGTGCAAAAATCAGTGCTGCTAGAATTGGCTAGGTCTGCTAGAAATACAAAGAATCTAGAACATCTCCACTTCCTCAGCCAATACAGCAGAACCCTCTCCCTGCTAGCCTTCATGCTGAGTTTGGCCCTCTAGCACTCATCCTGGTTCCAGTTCAAGAACCAGAATATAGCAGAAAGGTACCCTCACTGGAACTATTCCCCTACAGGTCTTAAATCAGGAGCCATTTCCACACTGGAGCGTTACAGAGCTATGATTCCACTTGCAACATCCTATGGAATCCTGGGGTTTGCAGTTTCGGGAGGGGCCAGCCAGCCCCTCCCGAAACTGCAAGCTCCAGGATTCCATAGGATGTCGCAAGTGGAATCATCGCGCTATAACGGTCCAGTGCAGAAATGGCCAGGGTGAAGTCAAATTACCCCACCTACCCAATTTTGCCACCCAATGAGGCTTATTTGGTGAGAACTCACCACTTGCCTCTGGAGCACTTTTGGATGGTTGCCATTTTTTCTCTCCCAGAACCCCTGGGATAGAAATGCTACATGTTCATGCAATATTCCTCATAAGGGCAGTTAGAAAAATCAATGTCCTCCAGATGGAACTGCAAAGGCAGGCAATCAGGGACATAGGCTCTAAATCTCAAAATTTAACAGATGGTTTTAGCTTCCTTTTCATCTTCCCTCCTCTGGAAATCCAATCCAAACATTCTTATATGAGAATTTCTGGCTCAATGTGAGTCTGAATTCAAGAGGGACATAAGAGGTCTGATGGATGGACAACTTGGCTAAGATAACAGGGAAAACGGAACTGAAGCACAAAGGTGAAGAGGAGAGTAGTCATCACGATAGGAGGGAAGAGGATGGGAAGGAAAGACTTGCTTGCCCATCCCAGACCACCCCTCTGCCTTGACCAAAAAAGAATGATGCTGAGCACACCGTAGGATTCAATTGCTTTGGAAGAACAACCCCTGCCAAACACCTTGCCTGGTCTAGCTGCCACTTATATGTTATATAGGATCATCAAGAGAAATTACCTACCTCTAATTCTTAATTAAAATCCCAGTCCATCTTCTGACAAAGACCATAAAACCCCAGAGTTACTCGGAGAGTAAGAACAGGTCCCGCTCCAGCAAAAAGCATAATAAATAAATAACCCTCACCCATCCAACCCTGCCCTGTCCCATCCCACCCCCCCAAAAAATCCCAAATCCCAGAATCCAAGAAATCTAGATTCTTTGAGCCCTCTGCAGTCATGCAATGGTGAGGGGAGGAATCAGTCTTTGCAAGGGCAGGCATGCAAAAAATGAACAAGAAATCCCCTTTCTCTGAAATAGGTACATAGGAAATTCATTGTGACGTAGGAATATAAGCCCCCCTCCCTTGTGTGCTCCAGTTCACTGTGGCCTCAAAAGGCTAGAGGAGAGTGACTTTACAGTTGTCCCTGGGTAAGTGGTATGTGGTTCCCCCCGCCCCTTAAAAAAACAAACCAACAAAAACCCATCGCCGGCGATGAGTGTCTTCTTCCAAGCCTCACCATTTTGGCAAGTCTAAAGGTGAAGACAAGCATAATATTTGAAGGGCGAAAACAGATGTTCTCTTTAAAGAGGAAGTGCAGCAAAGTCCTCCAGCAGTGCAAGCCCAACTGACTCCTGGGGTCGTGGTTTGCGTAAGGGATACAGGCCATCAAAATTGAGAGCTGAGTCAGCTGGCTATTTCACTCCAGAAGGTGCACTCTGTGTTTCTTTTTAATGAAAAGGATGCATGTTCCTCCAGTAACGAGAGCCCTTACACACTGATAACTAGTGTATCAGGAAGAAGGTTAGAAACCTCCCTGACAAGCTGGTTTTCTATGCGCAGTGATGATGATGATGATGATAATGTGGAAGGAACATTTCATCATGGGAGTCTGCTCTTGCAATCAGAAGTGGCCAACATTTTTCGACTATAGCTGAGACCAAGGCCCTTTCCACACAGCATTTTCAATGCAAAAGGGCCCCTTAAGCATCACACAAATGTGAGGAGCGGTCCACACGACACACTCACCTTTGCACGACCTCCAGGGCCTGACACGGACTGTGCACACATTTTTTCATTTTCAGCTTGAAGCCAAAAATGCTGTGTGGTCGCGCATCGCTCCGGGGCCCTGCACGCACTTACCTTGCGTGCAGAGCCTCGGGAGCCGGGCCGGTTGCGCTTCCCGTCCAGTGCAGGCTGGGAAGGTCCCAGGCTGCACTGCAAAAGGAAGAGGTGGGGCTCTCACATGAGCAGGCAGCTCGTGCGGAGCTGAAGGACCCCGGATGCAAGAGCCTCTCTCCGGAGGCTGCTCGTGCAAGCACCGCACCCCAGTGCCGAAAACGGGTGAGTTGCAGAAAGGGTCCAAGGTTGACCACCTCAAGAAGAACTGACTCTGTCCTTTTCCAGGCTAGGTCCTGCCAGCAGCAAAACAGACCTCTGTTTTGTCCATTCATGTTTCATTAAAAAAAAAAACAGCTGCAAACCTGCTCTGGGATTGGGATGGGTGGTATCTTGCTGGAATCAAATACGCTAGGCAAACGGCACTGCATGTTTTAGCTGCAAAGTTAGAGAACTGCCCACATCTAGCCCCAGAGCTCAACCCTGAAGGAGAAGATATGTTGCCCTTGAATAAAGAGCATGGGCCTCCACATACAAGACATCTGTCTTTGCCCTTCAAAAACTGTGTCCTCATCTTGGAAGCGGCTGAGTTATGGCTTTTACCAGCTATGCTTTGTTCTCTGTTAATTTCCCCCACCCTCCCAAAATGTCAGAGGAAGCATTTGCTGGCTTTAAACCTGAGAGCATGTAAGGTGGGGAGTCATGCCTCTCGATCCAAGAACTGCAGCGCATGCGCGGGACACAGCAAACAGATCCACCAGCAGCCCTGCGAAACCCAAGGGGGCTGGGCCATTGCATTCCACCCAAATCATCTGCTTTGTGTGTGTGTGTGTGTGTGTGTGTGTGTGTGTGTCTGCAATGATCAGCATTCAAATCAATCCAGTCCCATTACAAGTTGACAGCCAATGCTGTTGGAAAGTAAGTGTGTGTGCATGTGTGTGTGTCAGACTGAGAGAGAGATAGAAAAGGATGAAGAAAGAGCGAGAGAGATAGAGAAGGAGAGAATCATATCTCCTTCAATTTCAACCTGGACTCATTTTCTGTTTATAGGTGCAGTTCTCTCCACCTTCATGAAAACTATTTTGAATCCTGCTTTTTATTCCCAAAGGTGGCACATACAAAATAATATTTAAATAGTGGCCTATTGCTGACCAAAAATGGGGAAAGACAGTCTCATATTCTTCACTTAGGTGTTTGTTCATTAGCTTGTTTTGTGAAAAATCTTGCCCAGCACAATTTGTGTTTTAAGTTACAGACTTCTCCCTTCCCAAGCAAATCTACCTCTGTGTCTGAAACAGAAGTCATACAGAATCAGGTACGAAAAGTTTACCCGTTCTTATCTTAAGGGTTCTCTCCCACCTTCTCTCAGTCTCTCTCTCTCTCTCTTCCTCTACTTCTGTACAACCCATCTGCTTTTAGCTTTCAGAACCGAAGCCTTCTGCCAGCAGTCATGCCCCCCACCGCACCAAAGACACATCTACAGTTTCTTTCTTTCTTTTTCTTTTTCAGGGCTCAGTCAGCATCCTTATATTTCGACCCAAAAGAGGAGGAAGAGGAGGAGTCAGCAGGGTTGCGGGAGAAGTCACTAACACTCATCTATGTTAAGGCTGATGAACTCCTGTATACATTTTCTGTACTGGAGCTCTGTGGGGCTGTTGTTGGGATATTGACCTGGATGACCAAACGGACCCTCGGCTTCTCGCATCTCTTCATTCATTCGAGCCAGACGCAACCTGGAGGAAGAGAGGAGAAGGAAAGTTAGGAAGGGCCTTTACAGTGGTGGCACTCCGACTCAGAATGCCCATCCTCAGCACAGCTCACCTGATGTCTCCTAAATTATGGTCTTTTCAGCACCAGGGGCCCATGAACACTACACAATTAAAGTGCTATTATTCCACTTTAACTGCCACAGTTCTGTCCTATGAGATCCTGGGACTGGCAGCTTAGGGAGGGGCATTTAGAGCCAGCATAGTGTAATAGTTTGGACATTGGACTGGAGACTTGGGTTTGATTCCCAGCTTGGCCATGGAAACCTACCAGGCAACCTCAGGTGCATCTCACACACACACAGTCCCAGAAAACTTCATGATAAGTTTGCCATACAGCAAAGCCTTCCAAACTTTTCATGTTGGTGACACACTTTTTTAGACATGCATCATTTCATGACACAGTAATTCAGTTTTATTAGCAAACCAGAGGTTAAACTAACCCCTTATAACAGATACACACACATACATAAATTGTAATAACAAAATGTATGGGGACACAACATATCTCACGAAAACCTTTGATATATTTTTAAAAATATATGATTTATAAATAATAACATACATTTCCAAGATTGTAGGCAACACACCTACACACTCCAGGCAACACACTAACGTGTCGCGGCACACCATTTGGGAAGCCCTGCCGTAGGGTCATCATAAGTCAGAGACTACTTGAAGGCACACAGCAACAAAACAATTTAGAATTCTCGACCTGAACACTCCAGTGCCTTACCAAACTACATGTCCCAGGATTCCACAGGATGGAAATATGGCAGTTAAAATGGAATAATAGTGTTATAATTGTGTAGAGTGAATGGACCTCCTACTAAGATCTTTTTTACTTTCTCGAGCACTTAAAAAACTGTTCCAGTGCTTTTACACTTTTGCACATTTAGGCTTAAATCCAAATATTAGTTGCAACTAGAGCTGAGCCATTGAATCAATGCACCTTGCATAATTGTTGACTTACTAAATTTCTAGAGGTTCAGTGGATCTTCTTTAGCTAGGACTAACAACCAGACTTAGGTTGCTGGTGGTTTTAATTTAGTTACATTCATTGAAATGCTTTATTCTTTGCTGCCCACTTTATCTTGGTTTTATATTTTGCTTCTTCTCTCATTGCCTTATTGTATGACTGGTATCTTTTAAAGTATTTTATTTGCTTTAACAGATTGTACACTGCCCAGAGAACTTTGGCTGGCAGGCAATCCAAAAATTCATGATTTTCTTTAAAATTATTGTTATTGTTGTGTGCCTTCAAGTTGTTATTGACTTATGGAGACCCTAAGGTGCACCTATGAAGGGATTTTCTTGACAAGATTTGGTCAGAAGGGGGTTGCCATCTCCTCTGAGGCTGAGAGAGCATGACTTGCCTGAAGTCTTCCAGTGGGTTTCCATGGCCAAGACAGGAGTCAAACCCTGGTCTCCAGAATTATAGCTAAATGCACAAAACTATTACACCACACTAGCTCTCAACTTTATTGTATCAGTCCTTTATGATTACGTTCCGTAGAATGAAAAGGTAATGGCAGAAACAGAAAAAAATAAATGAACCAGAACAGCAGCAAAAATCCACATAAATGGATAAATAAATGGGTCTAAATACACCAGAAGCCAAAATGGACAGGGAATTGACTGATTCTCCCATCCCACTGAAGCAGAGGTCCACTTACAAGGTGACAATGTCCGCATTAGCAGCCTGGACAGCGATGTTGAGAGGGTCCTGCCCGTCCTCATCAACCGCGTGCTGGTTGGCTCCTCTCTTTAGGAACAAACAGACTTGGCTGCCGAACATTAAAAAAAAAAAAAAAAGGAAATGTTAGAAATGGTCCTTATGGGAAGTCCTGGTCGAAGGGAAGATGCAGTTTAGTTATGTACTTTGCCATTTCAACGGCTAGCGTTTGATCGAGTACATCAGAGCAAAAAAGGTTTAAAGAAAAACCAAAAAGCTCAGCTTCCAGAATCCCCAGACAGCACGGCTTGGAGACCCCTCTGAGTTCTAGTTCAAAAAAATGACTTTCTTAAGCCCTGTCATTTCATAGCAATCTTCCACACTAGACAATTACAGCATTTTGATATCACTTTAATTGCTAAGGTTCTATCCTGTGGATGCTTGGGCTTGCAGTTTGGTCAGGTACTTAGAATTATCTGCCAGGTAGATCTAGAGCCTCACCAAAATACAAATCCCAGGATTCTGTAGGATGGGACCATGGTAGTTAAAGTGTAACCACAGTGCCATAAGTGCACTGGTTCTTAACTTGTGATCCATGGACCCCTCGGTGAGCTGCAATGTCCTCACAGCGGATCCGTGAATGCTTGAAGAAATGTTATGAGTTTTTACAATAGAAAGGAAGGAAGGAAGGAAGGAAGGAAGGAAGGAAGGAAGGAAGGAAGGAAGGAAGGAAGGAAGGAAGGAAGGAAGACAGATGGACAGTCATACATTGATCTCAATGCTTGTAAGTGAAATGCAGTCTCAGCCTTCTCTTTAATTAATTAATTAAAATTAACAAATAATAGTTAGGCCGTGGTTTGGTGTTTAGGCATTATTATCATTATTTTAAATTTGTATGGAATCATTCCAATAAAACTATTATAATAGAAGCATGTATATTTACTTACTTTTCCAAGATGAGCAACTTTAAATAAATATTTGATGCACTTAATGGCTTTAAATGTTAAGTCTGGGCTGCCGGTGGCAACAAAAGATATTTAAAGAGGGCCCATGGTAAAGTAAAGGTTGAGAAATGCTGGTTTAGTGTGAACGAGATTTACGTCAAATTCTTAGTCCATGTAGGCTAGGACCATCTCCACTGAATGGACACGGCTTTCCTGGGTCTCTGGTGGAGAGAAAGGTCTCTCTCTCATCCCCTCCTTCCTGAAATCTTTTTAGCTGGTGATTTAACTTGGGACTTTCTGCATGGAAAGCATGCACTCTACCCCTAAGCCCTCTGCTGTACGCTTGAGATTTGGGCAGATGTGATGGCGGTGGCTGAAGGAAGATGAACACATGCTTTGAATTTAGGAGCACATGAAGCCAATTTGTACAAAATGAGAATAGTGTTTCTGTTTAGCTCCGTTTTTTGACAGCAGCTCTGTGAGGCTTTTGGTAGGAATCTTTCCAAAGCTTAGCTGGAGATGCCAAGGATTGGACCTAGCATATTTTGCATCCAAAGCAAGGACTCTGCCATTGAACCTTCTCAAAACAATCTTCCTTTCTGGGACCAAAGTAGATATACAGTGATGGTGAAAAGTGACAGTAGAACAGTCACAGGTTTGAATTTCACCTTAGCCAAAAAATCACTAGGAATCCTTTGAGTTCCTTCAACCTCTCAGTCCTTCTCCACACAAACATATACACAATGCAGTATGGAAATTGTTAACACTGATCTATTTTTCACTGGCAAACTGCTAAATGATCAGCAAGCAAGAATGTTATATTAATACTAAGTACTGATATCATTGTTATATGACTAGGATGGAGAACTTTGGCCTTCCAGATGTTTTGACCTTCAGTTCCTATCAGTACTGCCCAGAATGTCCAACGGTAAGGGACTAGGAGAGCTATTGTCCAAAATATATGGAGGGCCAAAGGTTCCCTAGCTGTCCTACACGGGCCTATTGCAGCATAAGCCAAAGTTTGTGGGCTATGACTTCGGAGTTGAACATTCAGCTGTCAGAGCCTGTAAGATGGGCTACAATTTTTAAGTACTGAACCAAATCTCCCTATCCCAAAACTTATTACTGTATTCACAAGTGATGATAGAAGGGGCATTTCTAGTCATTTTTCAGAGATGATTTTTTTAAAAAGATTTTGTAGACTTCTTGTTGGTGGAACAGCAATATGAACCATCTCTAATTATAAGCGATTATGAGTTTTTCTCAGCAACCACAAGCTAATGGTTCCTACCCATCTATTTCTGCTCCCAGATAACACAGATGCTGTCTCAATACAGGGAAATTGTGAGGGAGGAAATGGTGGCCATTACTCTTAAAAAAGGAGCTACCTTTTGACTCCAAAGCTCTGCAAAACTTTTCTGTGTAGGAAAAGAACTAGAAGTTATCTGTGAAGAATGTTTGACTCAGCACTATTTTTTACAATTGTATGTTATGCAACACAGGGCAGGTTCTCCACATACTGATAAAATGGTGTGTGTAAGATTCTTTGAATGATCTGTTGCAGAGCAAACAGTTTCGGAAAACACAAGGAAAGACGTCACACGAGAAGGTTAAGAGGACTGTGCTTCTCGAGTTCACCACGAGTCATGGAAAGATGCTGTTTCCCTGGTGTGATTTTTGGCCCTCACACCCCCACCCAGGGCCTTGGATCTAAGCATTTTTGTGGCTCCACTCCAGAACACACAGCAACTTCCTTACCCAGTATGGCCCAAATACGTGGCATGATGCAGAGGTGCTCGCCCTCGGATATCTCTTTGGTTAACATCTGCTCCATTCTGGAGCAAGAATTCACAAGCTATCAAGGAGCCCTGGAGAAGAAAAAAAGGTGAAGAGATGAGCTTGCAATCTTGAGTATATCTAAAGACTTGAACGCATCTAATGTTGGAGGTTCAGCAGAACCTGCCTTAAGAAGATTCAAAGCCTTGGTCACAGAATCATAGATTTGGAAAGGATCACAGGGACCACTGAGTCCAATCTCATGGGTTGGAGATTAATGAAATAGTAGGAAAAGGTAGTCATGGGTGAAAGCTGGACAGCACGTATGAAATGGCTGCATGAGCCAAGGCAGTGGTGAACCAGGGACTGCTGAGAGAATGCCGAATCACTCCACAGTAAGTCCTGCCATGATCTCCAACCTATTTTACAGCAAATGTATGAAGCCTGTCACTCTCTAGATGCAACTGTGGAAGTCCAGGGGGCCACACTGGCTACCCAGGCATTCTTGCAGGCTTGCATCCCACCACTATGTTCTTCTACAAGAAAGAAAAAAATTGCTTCCAAATGCTCTCTAGGTGGCATAGGGGGGTATTTTTGCCACTTTTTTTAAATCTCTCTCCAGGGACATTTTAGGCCCAGAAGAGGCCTTTGTAACAACAGAAGCGAGCAGAATTCAGTTCTGATTGGCATCACATTTCAAAGTGTGGGCCACATTTTGGTGATCTCTGCTGTAGATGTTCACCTCCATCAGTCCCAGCCAAAAAGACTGGCTGTAAGAAGCAATTGGACCTGTAGTCCCACAGCACCTGGAGGGCACAAATTCAGTTCAGCTATAGACATTCTATGGCCCAGAAGTATAAGGCCCTTTTCACATGCGGGCGGCGGAACGGGGCAAGCCACGCCAAAACGGGGCTTACCTTGTTCCGTCGCCGCGTGGAGCAGCGCATTTCGCTGCTCTACACGCAGCAGCGTCCCATGGCATCCTCGGTGCCCGGCAGCGCCCAAAATGGTGGATTTTGACTGGCAGAACCTCTCCGCCAATCAGAGAAGCTCGCCAGCTGGAAATCTCGCCCCCTGCCCAAACTGCAGGGACACCCTTTTGTGCATCCGTAAATACATACGGGCGCTGTGACAGAGCTGGACGGGGCTGGACGCCCCGGCCTTCGAAAAACCACATAAAATGTGGTTTTTCAAAAGCACACGGCGCTGCCACTTGCGGGCACCCGACCACAGATTGGTGTGTGGATTTACTCGCAAGTAATACACCCCAATTCGCGTAACGGTGTAGACGACCTCTGTGGAGGTCGATCTACACCTTTTTTTTAACCCCATGTGAAAAGGGCCTTAGAGAGTGGTCTCACACGCCGTAGACCTCTAAGAGACATTTCTGCACTAGATTGCTACAGTGCTATTATTTCACTTCCAACATCCTATGGAATCCTAGGGTTTGCAGTTTAGGGAGGGGCCTTTGAGGTTCAAGGCTTTTGAGGCTCTTCCCTAAACTGCAAATCCCAGGATTCCATAAGATGTTGAAAGTGTAATAATAGCACTGTAACAATCTAGTGCAGAAATAGCCTATATTACAGAAAAGAAAAGGAAGATGAACCAGTGATTGTCAGCAACTGTGAGGGTGAAATTCCAGTTACAGTTTCAGTGGTACACCATAGTTTATGATGACAAAGAAATCTCAGATCTGCTTTATCTTACATACACATATATATACGCGCGCACACTTCCACAAAGCCTTTTCTGCCAACTTGCCGTGATCCTGAGCTCTCAGAACTATGCCAATGGAACACAAGATCTATCGGAGGTACCAAGCTGGTACAGATTTGAGTATGGGCCCAGTGATGCCATCTGAGTACCAGCTTACCTACATATACAGAGGCTCATTGCCAGAAAACTGACCCCAGCTCACGAAAGGGCCAAGTAACTATAAACATATAGTTATGATCTGCATTGCAAAAGACACAGTCTATACTGAAAAAGTCATTCCGGTTATTCAAGATATACAAATATATATGCAGGGATATGCACAGAGATATTACCTACCCCCATTACAGCTTGGATCAAGGGAGTCTTATTCTCATCTTCATCGTTCACCCAGTTGACATCAGCTCCGTGGGCCAAGGCCTCTGCCATGATGGGCAAGTTCCTGGTCCGTGATGCCTTGTAAACCAACAGGCCAGGGTGCAGTTCTCGCAAGTCCTCCAGGTCGGAGGCTTCTTGCTCAATTTCTGCTTCTCCGCTGGATTCTTCTGAAACTTCGCATTCTGCAGGAACAGTCAGGGAGGAAAAGACTGTGGTGAGACATTAGCATTTGAGACCCGTGAAACTCAGCCACCAGGGACGGGGAAAGTGTGACCTGCAGACCATATGCAGCCCTATCCCCCCCCCAGGGACCCAGCTCAGCCCCACCCCAGGGCCCTCCATAAAGTCCACTTCCCTTTTTTAAAAAAACAAAAAAGTCCTCCTCTCACACTCTCCCAGCCATTCCTCATTTACAAGAAGGCCTAAAACCTAAAGGGTGAATGTGTGGGGAGGAAGAAAAAAACCTTTCAAC
The DNA here is from genome assembly GCA_948474755.1 of Ctenosaura bakeri. Taxonomy (NCBI): domain Eukaryota; kingdom Metazoa; phylum Chordata; class Lepidosauria; order Squamata; family Iguanidae; genus Ctenosaura; species Ctenosaura bakeri. Next base: position 60,393 of record CAOLHI010003070.1, on the reverse strand, counting down.
ATTCCACACCCTCCCCAACAGTCCCATTTTTATAATGGGGGCAAGCACGGGAGTGAAGTGTGGAGTTCCCAGGTCTGGAGGGGGCAGAGGAAGATCTGGATCTTGGAGAAGCTGCCCACCCTGCACTGCACAATGTCCAGACCTGTCATCCTTCCCATTACAAGGTCCTTTGCCAAGTGGTTCTTTGACACCTGATGCCCAAAACCACTGCAACATGAAGCCTCTCGTAGAGTATTTAGGCCTATTCATATATGTATCCCCTTCTTATTAGGGAACACCCATCCTATCTTCATCCACCCATCTTGCTTGCAGAGCCTACCTTCCTCCGTGACACTGTCCACCACTGAGCCAAACACCAAGACATCAGTGCTGCCATCAGTGCTGCCGCCAAGTCCACTGTCACTGCTTAGACCTGCGGGGCCAACAAGGTACAAACAAAGTGCATTTTAATATGCAGGTACGCTGATGTCCCAATATACGTACTTATATGCACTTCCTTTCTTTCTTCTGCCTACATGCTATGTGATGAGACACAAAATACCACAGCCCCAACTCCTGGAGCAGGCATGGCATTGCAAGGATGTGTGTAAGGAATCAGACTAATGTTGAGATGGACGGAGCTAAGGAGGCACCCTACACTCAAGTGGCTTTTGGGAACGGATTACAGATGATGTCGTAAAGGCACCCTTCCTTGTTGGTCCTTTTTTTTTATGCACAGGTTCTGAAATCACTCTAAAACAGACTCAACCTATGGCCCAAGGGTCCCATTGACCCACAGGGCTTTTCTGAATTCCTGTTACACCCACCCAAAACAAAACACACACACACACAAACACACAAAAGCATACCACTGAAATTCAGCACCCTCAAAAATCAGGGGCTTTTCCTCCTTCTTTTACCTTCCTCAAGTGAGTGAGATATTCTGCCCTTTCACCCTGCACACCTCTATGGGCTTTCCGGCACCCTTTTACACCCTTGAGAGGTACCATGTTTGCTGCTGGATCTCATCAGCGACCACAGCAGTGGCAGCAATCCTGACAGTAGTCACTGATTTGTGGCAGTGTGTCCCCTGGTGAGTTGGGGAGACAATGGGACCCCCAAATCTCCAGATGTTGGCTTTATCTGCTTTAAAGTATACGCTTCTAATATCCCTCTATTGATTTAAAAAAGCAATAAGTGATGATGTTTCAGGTCTTGCCTTCATCTATTGTATACCAGGGTACCAGGACTGTAGGATAATTGGCGACATTGCAGAGAGGAAACCCAAAAAACCAAAACCACCCCTCTTCCCACCACCACCACCAAAAAAGGACAGTGATGTGACTTAAGGACATGCTACAGGATATTAGTAGGGGTTTTCAATATTGTTCCTAAAGCATTTGACAGAACAACCATTATACCTATTAAACTTTCAGCTGCATTTACCTCTTTGAACTACCACGGGGGAGTCACATCGTGCTGTTTGTCTGAACCATGGCACATCTTTAAGAAGGAACTAGTTCAGTTGCTTCTGATGAAGTTCTTCCCTTTCCCAAACTTACCCTGCCTGCCCTCTTCCTCCACATATACAGATAAACTTAAGGCAGCCTTTTCTAACCATGGATTTCCCCACAAATTGTTAGATCACAAATCCTGCTACTGGGTATGTTGATTAAGAATGGTGTGAGCTGCAGTGCAACAACATCTTGTAAGAGACTGCTCTAGAACTTTCTGTTCTGCACAGGGATTCAAATCTTTTAATTATTCTCACAGACACAAATAAAATAATTCTACAAGTTTTCTCCCCAGTGGATAGGATTACAAGAGCTTTTGACGACTTCTCAGATTTTGGAAATTCTTTTGCAAAACATTTGTGACTGGGTTCTTTGCACACACACATACACATGCACACACGTGCACACACACACACACACACACAAATTTGTATGCTGTGCAAAAAATACATTCTTCTAGAAAACACAGCTTTTTGTGCAAAACAGGAAAAGTAGTGACATTTTTGTGCTTATGGCAATTGACAGTTTTTTCAGTGCCACTCATTTTCATCAAGGATGAAAAGAACTTGCAAAATAATTATTGCATCCTTATCTAGTATACAAAAGCATGCTTTGTTTCCAAAGCCTTACAGAAATACACAGTGAGGTTTTTGACTTCTCCTTTGAATCTTAAACCTCTCAGTGCTGCATTACAACCTTACAGAAGCGCCTTGGGCCTCAAAATTAGTTTCTTATGTAGCATGGGCAGGGTGGGCTGTTTTTCAAGGATGTGGCAATGCACCCACGGGGCCACCATTAAGGCCTTGTGGGGACTGTGTGAACTCCATGGGCAAGAGATCCCTGTACGAAGGCCTAACAACATAAGAGATATTCTTCTAGTTGAGATCACACCTCCATCATCTTTCTCTAGACCAACAGCCAGATACCTCTGGAAAATCCATAAGCAAGTTGTGGAGACATCACCCAGTCAACTTTTGTTTGTCCTGGGCATCTGATATTTCAAGGTATACTGCCTCTGAACATGGAGGTTCTGCTTAGCTAGCAGGGCTAAAGCAGCCATGCAGTCAGATTTTCTTGCAACTCTACTTTGCTAAGGCATCCCCCTTACCTCCATCCAGGAGGAACGGTGAACCGCTCCCAGCGGGACCATGGCCACTGTCACTCCTTGGGCTGGCTGCCAGGGGGTGCGGCACTGAGACATGGTTGCCACCTAAGAGGAAGGTGGACGGAACGTCAGGGGAGTTCATTGTCAAAAAGGCATCTGATGTCGTTCTTTTTGTATTTTCAAAAAGGCAGCACTCAGGAACGGGTTTTGTTTCCCTTAAAGGACAAAATGAAGACATGGGGGGGGGAGCAGGGAGGGGAGAGAAAAAGCTAGCCAACTGCAAAGGTTTGGCATAAAAGAAGATGGGAAGGGGGAAGGTATAAGCCCAGCCACCAAAATAGAAAACACTGAGGGTGAAGGGAAATAATAGGGGGGCAATGGAGGGATGGGGGCAAAGATTATAGGTGGGGGTTTCTGAAAGCAATTGCTTATTTCAACCTCTTCCTCTTTCTTTCATAAAAGGTATGCCCACATATGCATGTACAATTCTCCACACTGCTCTCTCAACTCAAAGCGCATGCCCAAGAAGTGCCAGAAGGGAAAGGTGCTGCAGGCAGCCAAGCTATGGACGGTTTAGGTCTACTTACTGCGTGGCCCGGCTCCAGCCCCTGTGTCAAAGTAGGAGAAAAGGGAATCCAGTTCATCGGGACAGAAGAGGGAGTCTCGCCGGAATTTACGTTCCAGGGTGGCAGCTGTTGGTAAAGAGAGATCATTTATAGTCAGTCGGTTTCTTGTTTTTGCAGCACACGCAGGCACAATATCTACCAGGGATGTGGACAGTTCAGAGCCTGACTCTGTGATTTGGACCTAGATCGAGTTTGCTCCATTTTAATTCAGATCCAGTCTGTTCCAGTCCTGATCCCAAATTTGCTTCAAGATTAGGAATCGTGCTGCTTTTGTCCTGGCATCATCATTGGACAGCATCATTCAGCTAAGTCTGTTAATTTAACTAGGATAAATGACAATGATAATAAATTAATAGTACAGTTGAAACCAGAGGGATTGCTTTATCCCACCAGCAAGCCTCTATTGAGATTCAATGACACAGTATAGGGAAGTAGGGGGTGACCAAAGGATTCGTTTCTGGTGAAATTCTCTTGCTCACTTAAAGCATTTCTTGATCTGGGCTAGTGTTGGAAATCTCTTTCTCATGGCCCCGTATTCCTACCACCTCATCTCTTCCAGAGTTGGCTGCTTAGACTTTTCTTCTCCCTCTGCCCTGACCATGAGAGTTTGGTGCTGGTTCCCAAGGTGCTGCAGCAAGCTGGTGGTGCCGTCACCTTGCTTATAACTACGGCCAATTGGGTCATGGGGAATAACTTTTAGATTCATAGATTCATAGAAATGTAGAGTTGGAAGAGACCCCAGGGGCCATCCAGTCCAACCCCCTGCCATGCAGGAACACCCTCAAAGCACTCCCGACAGGTGGCCATCAAGCCTCTGTTTACAAACCTCCAAAAAAGGAGACTCCACCACACTCCATTGAGGCAGCAGATTCCACTGCCGGACAGCCCTGACTGTCAGGAAGTTCTTCCTGAGGTTCAGGTGGAATCTCCTTTCCTGCAGCTTGAATCCATTTTTCTTATGGAAAACACAGAGAGACTAAGTATGTTGCCAAACTAACAAGGAAGGTGAATGGAAGATTCAGCTAGGATATTCAACAAAACAAATGGAATTTAAAAAGAGACTCAGAGAGGCCAAGTCAAATCACTCAGAGAGGCCAAGTCAAATCACAATCAAGCATCCCTCACGTCAGTTTTCGCAGGCTTCTACAGACACTCGAGGAGTTAACATAACTTCAATGATCTCAAATAATCCCTCACCATAAGCACTATGATTAGAGAGTGATGATGAAATTCTTGTGTGTGAACAACAGACCTCTCTATGAAGAAAGTCCACCTCCCTTCTTCCTTCTGTGCATTACACCACTTTGTGTCTTACACAGCCACATTCAAGACAGGGGCCCTTTCCACATCTTACCTTCTTCCGCCGCTGGGGTGCAGGGATTGCACAAGCAGCCTCCAGCGAGAGGCTCTTGCGTCCCTGCTGCTTCAGCTCCGCACGAGCTGCCTGCTCATACGAGAACCCCACCTATTCCTTCCGCAGCGCAGCCTGGGACTTTCCCAGGCTGCACTGGGGCAGGAAGTGTGACTGCCATGGCTCCAGACGCTCCGCACACCAGGTAAGTGCACACGGGGCCCGGGAGCAATGTGTGATTGTGCACCATTTTTGGCTGAAAGCCGGAAATGAAAAGGTGCATGATTAGTGCCTGCCAGCCCCTGGAGCATCACGCGATTGTGAGTGTGTTGTGCAGATCACTCCTCACAATCGCGCGACGCTCCAGGCGCCCTTTTGCATGGTAAATGCCATGCGGAAAGGGCCATGATCTCTGGCTTTTTCCTATTTATTTCTAATGTCCAGAATGTCAGGACTGTGATGCTCTGCTCCAATATCAAACTGCCCTATTCCAATCCAAAACACCTATGAATCCAATTCACTTTTTCATTCAGGGTCCAGCTGAAGTGGCTACACAACCCTATTGTATGCAATGCATATTACAGGTTTTCCAGCAGAAAGGGTTTTTTGCCTTGCTCTCATGAGACTTGGTCTTATAGGTTTTTCATTTTTCATAGTCATCCAATGAGTGCTAATGGTAGGAAATTTAGGATGAACAAAAAAAAAAAAGACATTTCCACACAACACACAATTAAATTGTGGGATATGCTACCACAATTTGGAAAATTATTTCTTTGAACTACAACTCTCAGGAGTATTCTGTGAGCTGAACTCCAAACAAAGTGGATTTTCAAAGCTCTATTCAACAGCAAAAAAATTAAAGATAGCTGCTACCTTTGATGGCTTTAAAAGGAGCTTGGACACAGATTAAGAGTTTTTTTCATCATCTTGTGATGATGGATGTATACACAGTGTGCCTCTCAAAGGCCCCTCCCCAGACTGCAAACCCCAGGATTCCATAGGATGTTGAAACTGGAATAATAGCACTATATAACAATCTAGTGCGAAATGGCCCCTGTTTCTAAAAAGACTTTATGCTATGGAAATGCATTTATGAAAGCATATAATTTTTAAAGAAAAAATGAAATGTTCATCAATACCAACAGACATTGAGACTTTAAACTGAATAGCAGCATATTCCTTGTATCATGCTGTGTTTGACTATAAACATCACCTGATAGTGAGTCTGTAAATTGAGCAGTGACTGCAGCTCAAACAGCATTTTCTTGCAAATCAGAGCAGATCATTTTTTTTCTTTACTGGTATCATTACTGTCTATATTTATGACTTCTGTAACTTTGATACTACCTGTTAGTTGTTTTGCAAAAAACAGAGAATATTATATCCTCACTAACTAAGGTATTTCATTAATTTGTTGTAAATATTTATATGTAATCATGACGTATACAAAGGTTAGAGATATATACCATTATTAAACACTTTTGGTTGTCTTTCAGTCCAAGTGATTACTCATAATTCATAGGAAACCTATTTTCAAGAGATGGGACACAGGAAATGGAGAAAAGGAAAGGAAAGAAAGTTAAATGGGCCCCCACCTGAAGAGTGTGCTGCAGGCGATGCGTTTCCTGCCTCGTGCCGGTACTTCCGACGCGCTGTGGGAGCTTTCGTGGAGCTGTTGCGCCTCTGGCACTTCTTCACGCTCCAACGCCGTGGTTTCCTTTCATTCTCAGCCAGGGCCTCCCCAGACGGCAGCTTCTTCAGGAACTTCTTCTCCACATATTTGACTTTTATCCAGGCTTCTTTGTCCTGCCTGAGAGAGAATTTAGTTTATTAAGTTTCAGTTTATCAGTACATGTGAAAGGGATCGAGGAGTCTTGGTAGATCACAAGCTGAACATGAGTCAGCAGTGCAATGTGGCAGCCAAGAAAACCAACATGATTCTTGGTTGCATCAATAGGAGTATGGTGTCTAGATCGAGGGAGGTAATGGTACCACTCTATTCTGCTTTGGTCAGACCTCATCTGGGGCCATTTCCACACTACATTCTTATAGCGCAATTATTCCACTTTCAACATCCTATGGAATCCTGGGGTTTGCAGTTTCAAGAGGGGCAAGCTGGCCCCTCCCGGAACTGCAAACCTCAGGATTCCATAGGAGGTTGAAAGTGGAATAATTGCACTATAAGAGTGTAGTGCGGAAATGGGATGGAATACTGTGACCAGTTCTGGGCACCTCAATTCAAGGATATTGACAAGCTGGAACATGTCCAGAGGAGGTTGACCAAAATGGTGGAGGGTCTGGAAGCCATAAAGCTCTATGCGAAATGGCTTAGGGAGCTGGGGATGTTTAGTCTGCAGAAGAGAAGGTTAAGAGGGGACATAATAGCCTTGTTTAAATATTTGAAGGGATGTCATGTTGAGGAGGGAGTGGGCTTGTTTTCTGCTGCTCCAGAGACCAGGACAAGGAGCAATGGATTCAAGCTGCCAGAAAGGAGATTGAACCTCAGGAAGAACTTCCTGATGGTCAGAGCTGTCTGACATTGGAATGTGCTGCCTCAATGGAGTGTGGTGGAGTCTCCTTCTTTGGAGGTTTTTCAGCAGAGGCTGGATGGCCACCTGTTGGGAGTGCTTTGATGGGGGTTCCTGCATGGCTGAAGGGGATTGGACTGGATGGCCCCTGGAGTCTCTTCCAGCTCTATGATTCTATGATTCAAAGTTCATCAAGTTTCAGATCATCAAGTTTGCATTCTGTCCTTCCTCAAAGCAGTATATGTTAAAAGAGGAGCAGGGAAGATATTCCATTATTATCCACACAATAACTTTGGGCAAAAACCCTCGGCTGCTGGTTTGGTCATAAGCTGGAGCTGCTATCAGTGTATCATTCCAGCCTTGTGTCTTTCATAGAATTTTGATTCTGGACACAGCTCAAAGTACAGTTGGCCCTCCACATTTGTAGGTCTAAAGTTTCACTCATTTGAATATTCTTCGGCCCTTGTTCCCACCCCACCTCAGATACTTCCTTTCCAGGGCAACTTTCCCCCTCAGCCCCTCTGATCAGGCTGGGCAGCCCTTTAAAAACCAGTCTCTGACCCCCCCCCTTCTTCCACCAGCCAGCTAAGGATGGCTCACGGCCCTATTTCTCAGCACCACAAACTCTCTCCCAATGATCCCCTTCCACACACCATGGAATAAGATGAGTGTGAGAGAGGAGGTATAGGGCCTCCATGCCACCCCCTTTCCCTCCCCTTTCCCCAGCCAGTCCCTCCCGAAACTGCAAACCCCAGGATTCCAGAGGATGTTGAAAGTGGAATCATCATGCTATAACAGGCTAGTGCGGAAATCACCTTTGTGAGGCACCAGAGCTATCAGGCTGAGAATTCTACACACCCCTCTCTGAACTGCAATTCCCAGAACCCCACTGGATGTTGTCATAGCAGTTGAAGTGGAACCATAGTGCTATAATTTTATAGTGGGGAAGGGCCCCTGCAGATTCAAGAACTGAACCCAGAGCCTTCTGCATCCCAATGTACATTCTACCAGAGCTACAGTTCCTCCCCTCTTTTAATTTGCTTTTATCTCAGAGTCGGGGCTGTGCTATCTGCAGTGGTTAATTTACTACTTTAGATTTTATTGTTATTGTCTTTCATTTTGTTTTCACAAACTTTAATGTTGCCGTAAGAGCTATTTAAATTAAAAGGCAAGGTACAAACACCTAAAGAAAGAGAGAAGGGGAGGGATGAAAGGGAGAAGGAAAGAAAAATACTAGACCAAGATCATCCAGCCAGCTTCAAGGAATAATACAAGTGCTTTGTAACTAGATACTTCCAAAGTCTAAGGCCATTTCCGCACTAGGGCTATTTCCGCACTAGACAGTTATAGCTCTATGATTCCACTTTCAACATCCTATGGAATCCTGGGGTTTGCAGTTTTGGGAGGGGCCAGGTGGCCCCTCCCAAAACTGCAAACCCCAGGATTCCATAGGATCTAGTGCGGAAATGGCCTAAAATATACTGGTGGCAAACCAAAAGAATGGAGATTTCTTGACAGGGCTCTGAAGAACTATGAATCCTTCCCAAGAACCAACAGAGCAGGATGAAGTCATACCTGGAACTGCCAGCTGTGGGCTTCTTGAGTCCCATCTCCTCACACTGTGCCTCATAGATCTGATTCATGGTGGCATTGCCCAGCTCACACATCAACTGTTGAGAAGGATGCAAAAAAGGTAAAGCATTAAAAGATCAGCTCTCTTCCTCCACCACCATCTTTTTCCCATAATGTTCTGTTTCAAAGCCATAGGTGTTGCAGGAACCTAGGACTTTTGGTGATGCCCCCCACTTGGTAATAAAATGCCATTCTCCATATAGTTCCTCTCCTTTTTTGGTGTTAGGAAGTTTTTTTCATTTTTTTTTTTACAGTTACCCCACTTTCCAAAAATTTGTATAGTCTAAACCCACTGAATTTCATATCTGTTGTGGCATTTTCCACGCATCAGCAGAAAAGGAGACTAGGTACCATGTGCTTATAGATGGACCAGATTTTATTCTTTTAAAAAAGTCCAACACATTTTGGCCTGTTTGTAAAATAACTTGGCCTTCTTCAGGGGCATAAATCCAACAGAAATTTCTGGAGTTGCTGCAGCACTCTCCTTAAGAACTGGACTGGTATACAACAACACATTTTAAAAGTATAAAATTGGGTCCAGTTTTAGCATATGGAGTCTAGTCTCTTCCTTTTCTGTTGATGCATTATATGTGCTTTCCAGTATTTCTTCCTGTTACTGTTTTCCATGCAGCCACTGAAGTTTCATCGTGTTTTATGGTGAATAGAGCTGTTAGTGCATTTTGAGAAAAATGGTACTGGGCAGTGTAAAACCTGCCTTGCCCTAGTCAAAATGAGACATCTTTGGTATACTTTAAAACCTGCATTTTCATTTTCCGAGCAAAAATGATCAGTTCAGCTCCATCGCGCAACATTTTTATATCCCACTTTTCATCCAAGCACCTCAGGGCAGAATGTCATCATCTCTCCCAACCCCAATATATACACATTTTACCCTCACAACAACCTTGTGAGGTAGGTTAGGCTGAGAGTGATTAGGTGAGCATCACCACTGAGTTTCAAGTGAAATGAAGATCTGAACCCAAGCATTCTTGGATCTTTATCTTGGGAACACACGGCTCTCCACTTCTTGTTGCTGTCATCAGTCATAGGCCATTTCCACACTAGCCTGTTATAGCGCTCCGATTCCACTTTCAACATCCTATGGAATCCTGGGGCCGGCCAGCCCCTCCTGAAACCGCAAACCCCAGGGTTCCATAGGATGTTGAAAGTGGAATCAGAGCGCTATAACAGGCTAGTGCAGAAATGGTCATAGCCAGCATAACCAATGTTGAAGAATGATAGGAGCTGTAGTGCAATAATACCTGCAGGGCCACATGTTTCCCACTCCTGCTCTTCCCACTGTACCACGTATGCTCCCAAACTTAGCTAGCTTGTTATATTTTCAAAATATTTTCAAAACTTTAACTTTGAAAAGAAGAATTTGCATTAAACAGTGTGACCATGTGTACCACTGTATCCTGGATTACCAGAATTCATGAAAAACAACAGCCAGCTTTTCATTCTTTCCCTGCTATGCTTATGACTACCATCCTTTCACAATCCCCCACAGTACAAACAGTATTTCCCTTCCAATGGTCCCCTCACTGTCCCATTCCTTTCTGCCCATCCGTGTGTGGTATTGGGGGCCCAGTCTTTACCTTCAGTAACTCTGGCTCCCAGGAATCCAGGGTGAGAGACCGCACTTTGGAGCAGTGAACCCCCAAACTCCTGAAAGGAAGGGAAACACAAACGCAAACCAAAAGGAGCATTAAGGACCTGTAACTATTCAAAACTTGGCAAGTTGTTTTAAAGTAGTGAGTCACAGTTACATTTCCAAGCCCCGCAAGTAGTTATTCACCTTCATAATTAGTTTTTTGAACAAATTCATTTTATACAAGTAACTGTACCATTGCGTTTTAGGCTAATCCTTAAAAATGTGAATGCTACAAGTTTCACATGTGATAGAAAACAAAGGCTTCTACCATCCACCTCACTGCCTCAGCATTGGAACACATTATTAAATATGTGTGCACTGGAAAGAATCTGATGTCTAACTTGAAATATCCTTTTTTAACGCTTTTGTCTGTTTTTTATGTATGAAGAGCAAGATTACTGGGGTAATGGATAACAGTTTCTAATGATTTTTTTTAAAAAAATAATGTTAGCGGCATTTTAAGGAGGCATTAAGTTTTCAAAGTTTATGCCATTTTCTTGTCAGTCCAAAGATTCCTTCCCACATCAAAAAAGTAGCAGAAAATAACGTAAACATTACAAGCAGAGCAACAAGTGAAGCAAAAAGTTTACTTATTCCACCGCTGTAATGAGGAAAAGGTTAGTTTTTAAACATTGCAATAAGTAACTAAGCAGATTGCTTTTGAAAAGTAACTTTCTGAGCTCAGGCGCATGCGTGAAGTACCTGTGTATCCCTGAACATTCGATGCATAGTAAGATGCCCAAGTTGATGCTGGCCCATCGGGGATCTGCTTGGCCACAGTCGCAACACTGGTCATTCCCTGGGATGCTCTGCACCCTCTGCAAGATCGTCTCTCCTTTGGCGCTGCGATCTCGAGAGTCAGTAGCAGAGTCGATGCTGCTGGTAGAAGGGGAGGCAGTCCGGTCCAGTCTCTGGAGAGAGAGAGAAAGAAACAGAGAAAGGGAAAAGATGCAGTGAATCTCTTATTTATAGCTACATGTATATTCCACCTTTCTTTTGTTGAATGTGAAGTGACTGGCATACACCAATGATGCATCTAAGTATTTTACTCCAAGGCCCTTTCCACACCAGGCAATTAGAACAAGGCAGTGCGTCCTCCCACGGAGGTCGTCTGCACCTTGGAATGAACTAGGAGCGGACTATGTACTGGAGATCCGCACCTCAGTCCGCTCCAAAACAACCCCAAGTGGTCCTCCAGTGTGTTTTCTAAAGACTGCAAAAAACAGGTCTTTATTTTCCTGGAACGTGCCATTGCGTTCCTACTCTCTTGTGCAGATTTGCAGGCTTGCATCAATGCAAGCCTGCGATCTGCGGAGGGCGGGCTTTAGACGTGGCGAGCGTCCGCGGTTGGTCGGGACCCACGACCAACTGGAAACCACCATTTTGGAAGCTGGAGCAGTGCGGATCTACAGATCTCGCACTGCTCCGATTCGCCCTGGACCAAGGAGGAGCCCTGCGGACGGGCTTCAGGCACAGTCCGCTTTGCTTTGGACCCCAGAAGAAGCGGTAGGTAACGGCACGGAGCAATTCCCTCGCCTCATGCAGAAAGGGCCTAAGTCTCAGTTCTCTATCTTCAAGTCTCAAGTCCTTGCAAGATACTTTCAAGTCAAGTCTCAAGTCTGGGAGTCAGCTTCTGAAGTGGGGAATAGGATTCTTCTTACTTCCCATTACTGAAGCTTCAAAAGCTTCAGAAGGAAGGATATTTCCCTGTGTTCCGGGGTTGAGCCTGGCCTTCTGCTTTTAGGAAAAGTTTCAGAACGCTCCGCTAATATGCACTGGGCACAGGCTGCCAAACAGACCTCAACCCCACCTCAAGCCTGTCGCCTAACATGTTTGCTGTTCCCCTCCAAGAAATGGCCAAGCTTTGGGCTTGAGACAGCTTGTCAAGTGACTACTAGGCAGAAAGAGATGGAAGTGTTGTTCAAAGTTGTAAAGTTTCTGGATGAATGTGTTATGTTAGTAAACCGAGGGCAGCAAGTCAGTCGCTAAAAATATACAAGTCACAAGCCGAGTCAGTGTGTCATTTATTGCCAAGTCGACTCCAAGTCAAGTCACTGAAATGACTTGAGTATGACTTGAGTCCAAGTCAACTGACTTGAGTCTACATCACTGGCATAAACTGCTCTTCTCCTCTCTATTTGATCCTCACAACAACCCTATGAGGTAGGTCAGGCTGAGAGGAAATGACTGACCCAGAGTCGCGGTTTAATAGGGACTTGAACTCAAATCCCCCAAAGCCAGTCCAGCATTCACAGAATCATAGAGTTGGAAGAGATTACAAGGACCATCAAGTCCAACCCTATTCTGCCATGCAGGAATACTCAATCAAATCACTCCTGACAGATGGCCAACCAGCTTTAGTTGTGCATTCCTGCCTGGAAGGGAGCTTTGTGGTCCCTTCCAACTTTAAGATTCTATGATTCTTAGTCCAAGTTGACTTGACAGCAAATAACCACAGAGTAGCATACCAAATGGACACAAATCCTAGCATGTGCTACCAAACTCTGTCACCAGGTGCTTGTGCAAGGTCTTCCTGTGGGCCTTCAGCTCATTTCCAACTTATGGCAGCCCTAAGGCAAACATATCACGGGGTTTTTTTGGGGCTGAGAGAGTGTGACATGACCAAGGTCACCCAGTGGGTTTCACCAGTTGAGCAGAAAATCAAACCCTGGTCTCCAGAGTTGTAGTCCATTGCTCAGACAACCACACTACACTGGCTCTTATTTGTTCTAGAACAAAGCATTTTGTATTGATTCATTTTCCCCATACCCCTCTTTGAAGTCCTGGTCAGCAGTTAATATTAATTAATTAATTTAATTAATAGAATCATAGAATCATAGAAATCTAGAGTTGGAAGAGACCAAACAGGCCATCCAGTCCAACCCCCTGCCATGCAGGGACACCCTCAAAGCAATCCCGACAGATGGCCATCAAGCCTCTGCTTAAAAACCTCCAAGGAAGGAGACTCCACTACATTCCATTGAGGCAGCACATTCCACTGCCGGACAGCCCTGACTGTCAGGAAGTTCTTCCTGAGGTTCAGGTGGAATCTCCTTTCCTGTAGCTTGAATTAATTTTAATTTTAAGAGAAGCCATACTCCATAATGGAGAAAGTGCTGAAGGGGTTAGTGTTACCACTCCTCACATATGCCAAAAACAGAGGTTATTTAACTTCCCTATCCCAGCCCTGCTGGAGTAGCTCACCATTCATTCAGCCATTATCTGTTCTATTGCTGTGCTTGGAAGAGGCAAGATAAAGAGCTTTTTTTCATGTGTGACAGTATGGAAGAAAAATGTCTGTATTTGTTGCATTTTGCAGCATGGTCAACCCGTGAATATGTTTCCTGGATTTGAAGATATCAAATTTTGCCACAATAAGGGAAACTTTAACAAGAGAGCTAGGACTTAATTCTTTGAGAGTTTTACTTCCAACAAAGGTCAAACACTTTCATTTGAACGACAATTGGTAAGTTTTACCTCTACAGCACCTATGGGTTTTTCCAGATGTAAAAGTACAGACACTTCTTGAGAAATCCAAAGTTCCCTACCTAAGAAAGGAACAATTAGCTTTGCACAGGACAGGGTCAGCCTGGACCTCAAGTGAAATTACTTTTCTATTGTTAATGGAGTTGAAATTTTATAATCTTTTATTGTTCTTTGTTCCCAGCCTCCAATTAAAAAATTTAAATTTAAAACTTTAAAATTATGCAATTTAATTTTAAAAATTTTAAAAAGAAAATTAAGAAAAAAATTCAATGTGAAAGCAAAATTTGGCCATTTCTACACACAGCTACTGAATTCTGAAATGGCATCTCTCACTGCAAGGCTATGTTCCTGCGGTAATCAGGAAGTAGAATCTGGGAAGCACATTCTTTTGTCCTGTGGATTCTATAAGCAGGTTGAACAACATATGATTAATCCATTATGGGTGAATCTACCAGGACAATCAGCCCAATTTTATGTCAAATTCCTATTAGAGGAATCCCAGTGTGACCTTGGTCACTGCCAAGTTTTTCATAGAATCATAGAATCATAGAGTTGGAAGAGACCCCAGGGGCCATCCAATCTAACCCTATTCTGCCACACAGGAACACACACTCCAAGCACTCCTGACAGGTGGCCATCCAGCCTCTGCTTAAAAACCTCCAAAGAAGGAGACTCCACCACATTCCATTGAGGCAGCATCTTCCACTGCCAGACAGCCCTGACCGTCAGTAAGTTCTTCCTGAGGTTCAGGTGGAATCTCTTTTCTTGCAGCTTGCATCCATTCTTCCTTGTCCTAGACCCTTTTCACAATGCTGGGGTGCAGGCCTTGCACGAGCAGCCTCCAGCAAGAGGCTCTCACGCCCCGGTTCCTCCAGCTGCTGCCCACTCACGCGAGAGCCCCGTCTCTTCCTTTCGCTGTGCAGCCTGGGACCTTCCCAGGCTGCCCTGGACAGGAAGCACGACCGGCCCAGCTCCCGAGGTTCTACACACAAGGTAACTGTGCACGGGGCCCCGGAGCAATGCGCGGCCATGCAGAATTTTTGGCTTAAAGCTGAAAATGAAAAAATGTGTGAGCGGTCCCTGCCAAGGCCCTGGAGCGTCGCGCAAATGTGAGTGCTTCGTGTGGACCGCTCCTCGCATGTGCGTGACACTCAAGGGGCCCTTTCGCATTGAAAATGCCGTGCGAAAAGGGCCCTAGTCTCTGGAGTAGCAGATAACAAGCCCACTCCTTCCTTGACACAACATCCCTTCAAACATTTAAACATGGCTATCATGTCCCCTCTTAACCTTCTCTTCTGTAGAGTAAACAGTCCCAGCTCTCTAAGCCGTTCCTCACAGGGCTTCATGGCTTCCAGACCCTTCACCATTTTGGTCGCCCTCCTCTGGACACATTCCAGCTTGTCAATATCCTTCTTGAATTGAGGTGCCCAGAACTGGACACAAGATTCCAGATGAGGTCTAACCAAAGCAGAATAGAGTGGTACCATTACCTCCCTTAATCTATTACCTCCCTTAATCTACTATTACCTCCCTTGATCTAGACACCATACTCCTATTGAGGCAACCAAGAATCATGTTGGCTTTCTTGGCTGCCACATCACACTGCTGACTCATGTTCAGCTTGTGGTCCACCAAGACTCCCAGATTCCTTTTGCACGTACTGTTATCCAGCCACGTATCCCCATCCTATATTTGTGCATTCCATTTTTTCTGCCTAAGTGTAGGACTTTACATTTCTCTCTGTTCAAACAAATTTTGTTAGCTTTGGCCCAGCTCTCCAAACTGTCAAGGTCATTTTGAATTTTGACCCTGTCCTCTGGGGTATTAGCAACCCCTCCCAATTTGGTGTCATCTGCAAATTTGATCAGCCTGCCCTCCACTCCTTCATCCAAGTCATTGATGAAGATGTTGAACAGCACTGGGCCCAGGACAGAACCCTGTGGCACCCCGCTAGTCACTTCTCTCCAGGATGAAAAGCAGACTGTCTGCAGCAGTCACAATTAGAGAACAGTTAACTTCCATATTAGGGAAAAATATTTGAAATAAGTTATGCCTGTATGATTTGACCCAATTGCTCTCTGTGCTTTTAATTTATCTTACATGCTTATTAGAACTTGTTGGGTCTATGGAGTCTAGTAAAGAACTGCACTGTACTGAAAATTCATCTCTGGTTATTAGGTGAAGTAGAACGAGACATTGGCAACTCTAACCCACAACTCCTAAACTCACTTCAATGTAGCAGCTGTCAGGACTTTCTCGATACGCAGAGGCTATGCTAGCTTGAACTGCTTGGATCCACGCCTGACGAAGTTTCTCTGAATCAGCCTGCAGCATGCAGCTTCTGGAGGAGACAAAGCAGAGAGAGAGAGAGAGATTACAAACCATAAGAACTATTACAGAAAACACTGGTTGCCTGTCTCCCAAGATGACATACTCAATAGCATGACCTGGATATACATATATATTCATTCCACACAGAGCGGGGGGGGCATGTTCTAGAGACCCTGCACCTATATGGCACATTTCAGCCTAGCTCACAGACATGACAAAACAACAATTGCCCATGAGGTACTGTTGATGCTACCACCAATGCAGAAGAGAAGGTTAAGAGAAGATTAAGAGGGAATATGATAGCCATATTTAAATATCTGAAGGAATGCCATGTAGAGGATGGAGAGGGCTTGTTTTCTGTTGTTCCAGAGACCAAGACAAGGAGCGGTGGATTCAAGCTGCAGGAAAGGAGATTCCACCTGAACCTCAGGAAGAACTTCCTGATGGTCAGAGCTGTCTGGCAGTGGAACATGCTGCCTCCATGGAATGTGGTGGAGTCTCCTCTTTCTTTGGAGGTTTTTTAAGCAGAGGCTGGATGGCCATCTGTTTGGAGTACTTTAATGGGTGTTCCTGCATGGCAGGGTGTTGGACTGGATGGCCCATGTGGTCTCTTCCAACTCTATATTTCTATGATTCTATGCTCACCTGAGAAACTTTCCATTGTGCTTCTCACTGGGTGATAGTTCTGTTTGATTCATTCTCTTGGCAATGATTTTCCAAAATCCTCAAACTCCTTCATAAGTTTGACAGACAGAACTTGCAGTTAAAATTATTCCAATATGGGGGGAAGGGACATGTACAGATTTGTCTATCCAGGAAGAAGGGTTTGAGAGCTTAGCTCTTCAAAGCTTGGCTTTGACTACTGGTGCATTCAGTCACGTCTGTGCTAAAATTGGGCTGCTACCTGTTTTTTCTCCCTTTCCCAACAGGCTCTTCACCTTTTAACATCTGTCTGCCAGGCAAATACAGTCTGGTCCTTTCTGTGGCCATTTCCACACAAGTCTGTTATAGCACGATGATTCCACTTTCAACCTCCTATGGAATCCTGGGGTTTGCAGTTTCAGGAGGGGCCGGCCGGCAAACTGCAAACTCCAGGATTCCATAGGAGGTTGAAAGTGGAATCATCGCGCTATAACAGACTCGTGCAGAAATGTGTGGAAAACAGGTGTACCTGTTGGATTTGGCCAGTTCAGATGGTTGGAAATGTTGTTCACTTTTGATACAAATTGGCTAACATCTGCCATTTATGTTCATAAATGTGATGGAAAGGACTTGGAATCTTTAAAATGAACGTAGGAAAAAGTGAAACAGGCACAGTCATCCATCTCATTTTTTTTTCCCTTCTCACATCCCTTCTGCCTTCAAGCTGTTGCTTTTATGCCCTCCTGCTCTGGTGTAAACAGGGGAGCATCTGGCCATCCACCCCTGGAAACAGAATGCCAGACCCCTAACGCTGGGACGACCCACAATTTTTTATGTTTGTGCATGTTTTACACACGTCAGCATCTTGTAAGGGAAAAGAAGCCAGTTGTCAGAATGACTTTACTAATTCCCTTCGTTTATTATTCAGTGGTTTTGGCGTCTTGACCTTGAGGTTCCTAATGGTCCTTGGCAGTGTGGATGTAGGCCTCTCCACTTGGCTGACAACTCGACAGCTGCTGACCGTTCTCTGAGTTTCCTAAGCATTTCCTACACATTATTTTTCCAAAAGCAGAAAATAATCTGCTTTATTTCTCCAAAAGCAGAAAATAAGCTACATCTTCCTCCCTAGCAGGATTAGACCATAGATAAGGGCGGCTTTTTTATAGATTATGTTCAGGTGGATGCTGGTCTCCAAAGATGCCTAAAACCAAATAGCTGGTTGTATGTTCATTGTGCTAAGTCTGACTCAGCACCGAGGCTGGGAGAGGAATGTCTGGCTTGTTGTGAAGCAAATGGAGGTACCCTCCCTCATTCTGCACGCAAGGGAAATGAAGCGTAAGAGGAGGAAATAAGAAATGAGCATTGGCTGGCAGGCTCTGTTTTAGAGGCCGGAGGCAAAATAAGCCAGGGAAGTGGGATTGGCACAAGTCATGCTTCTATCTGAACAAACTTATGCCTAATGTATATTCCACGTGCAAAACATAACATAGTCTCTTTCCACACTAGCCTGCTCTAGCGCTATGATTCCACTTTCAACCTCCTATGGAATCCGGCCGGCCCCTCCCGAAGCTGCAAACCCCAGGATTCCATAGGATGTTGAAAGTGGAATCAGCGCTAGAACAGGCTAGTGCGGAAATGGGCATAGTGTCTGCAGGCTATCTCAGGGGCCAGAAAGCAGCGTATGTGTCATACAACTCTCTTCTCCAGTATCTTGCTGCCACCTCGTATCATCTGCTATCAGAGGTGACCATTTCTTGTTGCCCAACAGCCAATTCTGCAGAGAAAATTCTCCCAGAGCTCACTAGACGCTAGGAAGCTGAGCCAAGAAGGATGAGGGCTGCTTGAAACCCTGAGCAGGAACCTGTGTTTTCAGTTGGGGACCTGTGTGGTTAGCTAAGGTCTCTCACAGTTATTTCATTTCTTTTTTTTTTTTTTAATCTTCCCACTCTTTCTATTGAATATTTTGATTTTCACACAACAATGAAAGAAGGTCCAGTCTAACACCCTCATCCTGCAACTTATATTGGCTACTAGTGTATACACCTGGCATTGCCTAAGATTTTATTTTCTCATAGGTAATACTTGTTGGAAAGATTTGAGATCCTGTGTCTCTAATTCCCCAAACTGTCTCGTCCAGTACCTGTCATTTCTCCCCATATTCCCCAATCCAATCTGTATTCAGAGTTACTAACATACAGAGGTTGGGTTCCTGAGGGAATACACTGCCCTCCTCCTTGCTGCTAGGCCTCATCTCCATAGCAACCAGCCTGTTCTCTGGCTGAGAATTCTAAAGGCCCCTCCCTAAACTGCAAACCCCAAGATTCCATAGAATCTTCTTAGGCAGTCAATCATATGAGGTCTTTGTCTGACACAGACAAACAAACTTTGACTTTTAAATATTAGATGTGTGTTAGGCCCTTTCCGCATCGCATTGCTGTTGTGCAATGAGAACATGTTGGCAGCTTTTGCACGATGTCATTGCAGTCCCACTGCAAACACACCCCACTAATTGCAATCAAAGGATATATCATTAATGGAAAAAATCAGGTAATGGCCTGCAATTGTGGGACACCCTCATAGCCGGCAGCCATGCGGAAGGAGTGGAAGGGCAATATAGGCAAGGGTGCTGCCAGGATGACGCCAGGACCACAATGGAAGGAATTAAGGTACAAAAATGGCCAGCAGACTGGCTTGCTGTTATTCTCTCTATCTTCCCTCCTCTTTCTCTGCTGAATTTTAGGCCCTTTCTGCATCTTACCGTCTTCCAGCGCTGGGGTGTGGAGATCGCGCAGCAGCCTCTGGTGAGAGGCTCTCGTATCCAGGGTCCTTCGGCTCCGCACAAGCTGCCTGCTCGCATGAGGGCCCCAATTCTTCCTTCCGCAGCACAGCCTGGGAGTTTCCCAGGCTGCGCTGGGGCAGGAAGTGTGACCACCACAGCTCCAGAGGCTCCGCATGCCAGGTAAGTGCACGCAGGGCCCAGGAGCAATGCACGATTGTGCACCATTTTTGGCTTCTAGCCAGAAATGAAAAGGTGCGTGATCGGCGCCTGCCCTACCCTGGAGTGTTACGCGATTGTGAGTGCATCGTGCAGATCGCTCTTCACAATTGCGTGACGCTCCAGGGGCTCTTTCACATGGAAAATGCGGTGCGAAAAGGGCCTTAGATTGCAAGTTCCACGGAGCAGAGGCCTGTCCTCGTGTATTCTGCAAAGCACACAGTGATAGCACAAAAGGAAGGGAAGGAGGGATAAAGGAAGGAATAAAAGAAAAGATTGCATGGGTTACCTTTATAAAAAAAAGAAAAGAAATGAAGACAGACACAACTTACTTCGTGGGAGACACAACTTCAAAGCAAAACCTCCTCTCTATATCTTCACAGGGCTTGACAGTACAGAGCCTGAGATCTTCTACCACCACTGTGAGGACATCCTGGAAGGACAAGAGGAGGCCATCAGGCTAATGGCCCTTGGGACTCATTCATGGCTGCAAATACACAACCACAGTTACCCATGTTTAGGTACTCTTTCCTTGACTCATATTTGCTATTCTGCCTTGTTTTTCTTAGCCATCACAGGGTGTCGAACCTTATTTCTCTCCACGGTAATCTGTTGGGAGCCACAGGCTGACAGGAGTAGAGCTGGAATTTAGCAATGTTATCCCTTCATCCTCCCTCTCCTCCCAAATGTCCTTCTTCCTCCCTCCATAGGGGAGGGGTAAATGGCTTTTGCCAGTCTTTGAACTAACTGTTTGCAGAAGGCTTTTGAAATTAGGCCACAGTTTGCCCACCTTTGATTCAGGTGATAGTTATGTCTTTAGGTTTACAATCCCTGCAACCATCAGGACAACAGTTCCCATTTCCCTGCTACCCTACCATGCTAAAATCTATGGAAAAGTCTGGTGGGTTTTGGTAGGTTTTGCCTACTTCTCAGAGTTTCTCCCATCTTTCAGAAGAATATAAATCAAGATCCTCCAATTTAGAACCACTCACTTGATCAGTGACACAGGCCATTTCCGCACTAGCCTGTTATAATGCGATGATTCCACTTTCAACATCCTCTAGAATCCTGGATTTTGCAGTTTCGGGAGGGGCCAGCTGGCCCCTCCCTAAACTGCAAACTCCAGGATTCCAGAGGATGTTGAAAGTGGAATCATCACGCTATAACAGGCTAGTGCGGAAATGACCACAATCATGAGACTCATGTAGGGAAAAAAGTTAATCGGGATGCACAGAAGTGATCAATCCAGCAACTGCAGTGATGGGTTGCAATCAGTCTCCAAGATGGGAAGGGGGATAGTGGTTGAGCACACTACATTTTCAAACATGTTGCATGCTTTTTATACAGCCCAGCAAACCCTGTTATTGCACTGCACATCCATGGGTCCATTGTCTGGATTTTATGTGAATGTCCCCAGGGCTGCTTCAATCATGAGGGAGAGGGAAGCAGCTCAACAGCTGCAGGAAATGGCTACTGGGAGTTGGCAGCAGGAAGCCAGAAGAGGGGGCTGCGTGACCTGGCTTGCCCCTTTTATTCTAAACTAGCATCCTTCAGGTGCACTGAGGGATACCGAGGCTGAAGAAAAAGTTATCTTCCAGTTCAGTCAGCAGGTAGCCTGGAAATTTAGAGCTTGGAAATTTACTGGAGAATTCCTAATTCTTAATCATTTAATACTGATTGATAGTTTGGACAATTGTAGCTCACCAAGTAACCTGGCTTTAGAATTCTTTATTTGGCTCTGCTCCTGTTTATAATCAGTATGTACAAGTGAAGGACGCTGCTATTGTGAAAGATGTCTTCGAGAATGACCTAGGATGTAACAGGGTCATGTAGACTTGGGAAATTAAGGATCAGATAGATTGTAACACGTGTACAAGCTGTGACTCTGCTAATGCCGATGCTTGAATCTTTTCTTTCCTGTAAGCATTCTTTAATATAAACAAAGAAATAGGCCCTTTTCACATGTCATTTGCCATGCAAAAGGGCCTCCGGACTGTGGCGTGATTGTGAGGAGCATTTCAGACAACATCCTCACAATCGTGCAACGCTGCCGGGGCTGGCAGGTGCTGATCACACACTATTTCATTTTCGGCTTTTAGCTGAAAATGGTGTGCAACCGCACATCACTCCGGGGCCCTGAGTGCACTTACTGTCCGTGGGGAGCTCTGGAGCTGCGGCCCTCATGCTTCCTTCCCCAGCACAGCCTGGGAAAATACCCGGCTGCGCTGCGGAAGGAAGAGACGGAGACTTCGTGTTACCTGCCAGTCGGCAGGCAGTTCCTGCGGAGCCAAAGCAGCAGTGACGCGAGAGCCTCTCACAAGAGGCTGCTCGCATGAACCCTGCACCCCATGCCGGATGAAAGTAAGTTGTGGAAAGGGCCATAGTTTAAGAAAGGGAAGCCTGAAAGAATAAATCATCCTTTTGGGATCATCATCATTGGTAATTGCTGGAGGGATCCTTTGGACAAAGTTACACGTGTGTGTGTCTTTCTTTCCTTCTCTTTGCTACCTTCCTACCTTGTATTGGGGGGGGGGTTCAAGCCCACCTGGGGTACAATGAGGTGTGGTTTGTTTATCCACCCTAATACAGCCTTTGAGGAATGAGAGAAGAGTACAGGGGATGGCAATCAAGAACCACTTTTATCTTTGCCTATGGAACAATGTCTTGGATCACCCTCAAATTTTACTATAGAACACTTAGGATGGCTATACCTTCCTATTCAGTTTATAACTGGAACACCAGTGGGGGGAAAAGCTATTACTAAACTATTTGGGCTACTGGAGTGGCTACTGACTACCATACATGCTATATGCTCAACTCTAAGCTAAGCAGAAAACCAGAACAGGAGTTGTAATGTAGCTAGCAGAAAAGAAGACAAAAAGGAGTCTTTTGAGTAGGGCTCTAAGTACATCCTGTTTGCTTGGGGGAAAATGATATGACGGCCATTTATTCTTGTTGTTTTTGCTATTTATTAACTACCTTGAGGTTCTGAAAAAGGGCAGGGTGTTAATTCCCCAAATACATGATGTACGGACCAAAGAAACTGAAACTGTGTTGGCCTGAGCTCCTTAGAAAAAGAACAAGAGACAAATGTGAACAATAGCAGCATTCTTGACATTGTAAGATTTGCCTTAAAGTGTTCTCTAGTTTTGTTTCCACCTAAACAGAGGCCATTTCTGCATTAGACTGTTATGGTGCTATGATTCCACTTTCAACATCCCATGAAATCTTAGGGTTTGCAGTTTTGGGAGGGGTCAGTAAATCCCAGGATTCCATAGGATGTTGAAAGTGGAATCATAGCACCATAACAGTCTAGTGCAGAAATGGCCAGAGTTTGGGGAAGTTACTATTTTGGATTACTGTGTTCAGCATCCCCAGCCAGGCTGAGCACTGGATGATTCTGGGAGCTAAATTTTTTATTCACTGCTTTTTCTCTTGTATCTGTCCATTTTTCTTTTAACGTTGATTTTGTAATTTAATTGTATTTTGCCATTGATTTTAATTACCAGCCAATAATAATGTTGCTAACTACCGTAAGTGATGTGAAACCATTAGGTGCGTAAGATATAAGGTTTTGTATTAGTAAACCTATGTCCCGAATGGGGTGCAGAATGCATTTGGAGAGATTGCAATTCACTCCGGAGCACTGGTAGAGGGACGTGAATGTATTCTGTCCCAGGATGGATTGCAGTGTTCATTGTGGAGGATTCTGCAACCCATTCTGGATGCATGTGTTGACAGGACTAGCATGGGATTATTATTCTGACCTGTCCCCTTTCCTTCCACCCCACAGAGAATGGCTCCGCAATCCCTTGAACAACAAGCTATCAAGACAAGGGAGCTAATCCGTTAATGTCATCACAGGCGACCTTCCTGACCTTTAGCTTCTTCTGGTACACCAGCTGGCTGTTCTGTATGGAGAACCACCTCCTGGGGAGACAAATGGAGACAGAGAAGGAGAGAAAGACAGAGCGTGGGGGGGAGAATAAAGACAGAAAGAGACGGGAGAGGGGGAGATAGAAGTGAAAACTCGTTTCTCTTCCTATCTGAATTAAACAAGAACTAGATAAAGTTCTGGAAAGAACCACTAAAATGACTGGGAGTAGTTTCTTTCTCTTTTTCTTGAACATCACAGAAAATTTATTTCAAAGTAAAGGGTACCATACAACACATTTAACAATTTCAAAAATATATACACTTCCTATTCCCCAAAATTGCCTCTCAATTATTGATTAGTTTCAATGTATGGACGGGGAAAATGTGGTCATCTTGATAGCACCTAACCTTTCCAGAGTTCCCCACAATGCCATTTTTCTGGCCCAGAAGGATGAATGATCTCTTCTAGAACTGTCCAGGAGGCAAAATTCAATTTTAAAATAGGTCACACAGCCCCCATTTAGCATTAAAAAATTACTAAATTTCAAAACCAGATGGCTGTCTCTGGCTTTGTGCCCACCTCCTTTTTTGGCAGTCCATGTGCCAAAAAAATTGGAGGGTCTCAGTGTCCCCCAGACATGCCAAACTAGCCCACCTCTATTCTAAAATATAATTCCAACATATTTTTGGATCAGGTCACTTGGTGCCAAATTATTCATTCAGAAATCATTTTGCTTCTGGGCTCACTTTACTTTGGACATTTATACATTCATTGAGAGAAAAGGGTGAATGCAAAACCACAATGGGTTCACTGTGCAAGACATGTACATCTCTACAAGCAACAGCATACCATGCAACCCTGAATTCTTATTTGCTTGCATGTTTCAGTGGGAAAATCAAATCTTTTGTTTCCTCTATGGAACCTCTTTTTAGGCATATACCCAAATTCTTGGCCTTACCTTGGGACCTGGAGAGATTTCAGTGCCCTCTTCGGAACTTCATTTTAATGTTTTAACTTTATAAATTATTTAATTGCTTTTTAATTAACTTTTATATTTGTACTTTTGTCAAAGTGTTTGCATAGATTTTTCAATCTGTATTGTTTTAAAAATATTGTTAGTCATCTTGACTCCTATTATTAGGAAAAAGGAAGAATATAAATGACTAAAATAAAATAAAATAATCATCTTTATGGCTGAAGATAAATTTGAAATTGGATCACTCTAGTCCTAGTTGAACACTTTAATCCTAAGGGATATTTCAAAATGTTTTGGACTGCAGCTCCCATATCCCTGGACAATTAGGGCCTTTCCACACTACACTGTTATAGTGCTATTATTCTACTTTCAACCTCCCATGGAATCTTGGGGTTTGCAGTTTAGGAAGGGGCCTTTAGAAGTCTCAGCCAGAGAGCTCTTTGGTCTCAGTGAACTACAAGCCCCAGAATTCCACAGGATGTTGAAAGTGGAATAATAGCACTATAACAGTGTAGTACGGAAAGGCTCTTAGTTGCAATGATTGACAGTCACAGGAGTTGCAGCCCAAAACATCTAGAACAGAGCTTTCCAATCTTTTCATGGTGACACACTTTTCAGACATGCATCGTTTGGCGACACAGTAATTTCAGTTTTACTAGCAAACCAGAGGTTAAACTAATCCCTTATAAGAGATATGGACACATACATAAATTGTAATAACAAAATGTATGGGGGCACAACATATCTCATGAAAACCTTTCATATATTTTTAAAAATATATGACTTATAACTCATAACATACATTTCCAAGATTGTAGGCGACACGCACCTACACACTTCAGGTGACACACTAACGTGTTGCAGCACACCGTTTGAAAAGCCTTGATCTAGAAGGCACAGTGTTGCCTACAGCCACCTCTAACCACTACACCATGTTGTTTTGTGTCTTTTCTACAATGTGCCTTACCGGTTCCAGGTCTTGAAAGCATTGCTTGCTCTTTTGAAGAGGTAGCCTTCCATCACCACTCCATTGGGGGCATCAACATTGAATTCCACTTTGGAGTCATCATAGGAGAAATCCTAATGGCACAAGAAAACAAAAAAAGCAAAAACATATATTACCAACACAAGAATGCCTGCTGAGAGCTACAAGGAGGGCCATATTATTATCATACTGTGGAAAACAAGTAGAAAGACAGGGGGCAAATTTAGCCATAAAGTAGAACAATTTTAGGACGTAGGACAAGCAAGCCCTATTGAGCTGAGCGTATATAGGATTGCAACCTATGGCCATTTCTGCACTAGAGTGGAGGAGCGTTTCACCACTTGTCATGAGTGGTGTTTTTTCCTCCAACTTACCCTGATTCCTATCTGCACACCCTTCAGTTTTTATTGAAGTAAAGCAGAGGAAATAATTTGTAGTTTCCGCATTGTCAATTCTCGTGGAACTACTATTCCCCTCCCTCACTCCACCCCACCGCCGCTGATTGGTCAATTTCAAAAAATTATGTCGTAGAAACCGTTGCTATGTTTTAGCACAAGTAGTGTGAATTGATGTAATGCTTCTGCACGTAGGAAAAAACGCAGCAGAAACGGTTTGGGTAGTTTATGTTGGAGTTTTTTTCATTTTTACGATACATCAGTTTAACGTCTATGTTAACCATGCTAAGACCTCAATTCGTTCGGCACCATGGAGGACAGAATGACATCAAACTGGTTTAACGTGCAGATATAAAAGTGACAATACAACGCTACTGCAATGTATCAGCCTTGTGCGTAAAAGGCCTATGTCTCAATTCAACACAACAGGAATGATAAATAAATATTACTTCATTAAAGTAATGTAGTCTGGATTTTCCTCTGTTGTTGTTGTTAATAGCTATCAAATCAACTTGGACATATGGGCAAAGTACAAAGAGTTGGTTATAACCTTTAAAGTCCTACATGGTTTGGGTCCAAGTTACCTACAGGATCGCCTCCTCCCATAAAATCCGCCCCGTTAAACTCTGGTCCTCTGGGGGCCATTGACTTAAACTGTCTAAAACAAGGCCCTTTCCGCATGGCATTTGCCATGCCAAAGGGTGCCTGGAGCATCGCACAATTGTGAGGAGTGATCTGCACGATGCACTCACAATCGCACATGCGCCAGGGGCCAGCAGGCACCAATTGCGCACCTTTTCATTTTCGGCTGGAAGCCGAAAATAGTGCACGATTGCGCATTGCTCCCGGGCTCCGCACGCACTTACCTGGCATGTGAAGCCTCCGGAGCTGCGCCAGTCGCGCTTCCTGCCCCAGCGCAGCCTGGGAAACTCCCAGGCTGTGTTGTGAAAGGAAGAGGCAGGGCTCTTGAGCTACCTGCTCAGGAGTAGCACAGCTGAAGCAGCAGGGATGCGAGAGCCTCTCACCGGAAGCTGCTTGCGCGATCCCCGCACCCCGGTGCCGGAAAAAGGAAAGGTGCAGAAAGCACTCAAGACTGGCAACAGTCACCCAGAGGACCTTATCGGCCGCCCCTTGGCTGTGGAATGGCCTGCCGGAAGAGATCCGACAGCAAAATGTGCTGGCCGAATTTGAAAAACTGCTAAAGACGTCTCTCTTCTGGCAGGCCTACCCAGCCTATTTTTAACTATGATGTACTTTTAATTATGATTTTAATTATGGTATTTGAATGGTTTTATTCTTTTAGAATATTTGAATGTGTTTTAATTTTTAATGTGTTTTTAATTGGTATGCTGGTTTTAATTGTATTTTAACCTTTGATGTACCCCACCTCAAGCTTTGAGGAGAGGCGGGTAACAAAATAAATATTACTATTGATTGAGTCTATCCCTCTGTCATGAGGTCTTCCGACTGCCTTCTATCTTCTCAAACATTATAGTCTTCTGCTCTACAGATCTGGAGCCAGCATGGTACAATGTAGTGGTTTGAACATTACACAACAACCCTGGAGATCGAGGTTCAATGACTCAGCCATGGAAATCCACAGGTGACCTTCGGCACATCACACACTCTCAGCCCCAGAAAACCCTGTGACCGGTTCACCTTAGGTTTGCCACACGTTGGAATTGACTTGAAGGCACACAACAACTACAAGATGTGGAACAATATGTTCCCTATCCAGCTCAGGTCCTTCTCAATGGCTCCTCCCAGGTTCTGGAACATCTTCCCTAGAAAGACTGGTGCCTCATTTCTAAAATTTCTGTCTCATTTCTGAAATTTATTAGCCAGTCTGGACGCTCTTTGTAATGAAGACCACAGTAGATATAAGAAAATTTTTGAACAATATACATGATTCAATTACAAAGATATTACAAATTAAATACCCATTGCAGTCAGAATTCTATTTATTAAATACTAACGTTTATTAAATACTAACATTGCCCAGGATTTTATTTTCGTCTTAAGAACTCACCCAACTGTCTTCTCCAGTACCTGTAACTTTTCCCCATACTTCCCAGTGCAATCTGTATTCAGAGTTATTTACATGCACAGTTTGGGTTCCTGAGGGAATACTCTTCTCCTCCTTGCTGCTAGGCCTCATCTTCATAGCAACTGGCCTATTCCAATACCTGTAACTTTTCTCTATATTCCCCAATCCAATCAGTATTCACAGTTGTTAAAATATAGAGGTTGGGTTCCTGAGAGAATGCACTGTCCTCCTCCTTGCTGCTAGGCCTTGTCTCCATGGCAACCGGCCTATTTCTGTACCTGTAAATTTTTCCTATATTCACCAATCCAATCTGTATTCAGAGTCATTAACATACGGAGGTTGGGTTCCTGAGGGAATACACTGTCCTCCCCCTTGCTGCTAGGTATCGGCTCTATAGCAACCAGCCTATTCCAATGCCTGTAACTTTTCCCCATAGTCCCCAATCCAATCTGTGTTGTCTGGCAATGCTGATGTACTGGTTTGTTTTTGGTTTGTTTTGCTTTCTGTTGAATTTGTGCAACGGCTTTACATTTTTCTGGAAGCATTTTTTATTTTGAATTTCAACTTTAAGATTCCTCACAAATGGGACCCTTACTGTGTGAGGCGAAAGACCTTGTAACTATGTTGTATATGTCACTTTAATTTTTCCCACATATGCCTCCCAAACGTTTTCTGGCATTCTTACTGACAGTAGGCCTCATCTCCATAGCAACTGGCCTGAGGCCGAAGAGCTCTCTGGCTGAGAATCCTAAAGGCCTTTCCCTAAACTGCCAACCCCAGGATTCCACGGAATCTTCACAGCCAGCCAATCATATGAGGTATTCTCACCTCACTCAGCCAATCGTATGAGATCTTCACCTGCCTGACACAGACAAACTCACAAACAGACAAACGTTGACTTTTATATTGTAGATGATTGATGAGATGCCACCAATTCAGGGATTAAAAAAGTATCAGAAGAAAATTTTAGGCCATTTCTGCACTAGTCTGTTATAGCGCGATGATTCCACTTTCAACCTCCTCTGGAATCCTGGGGTTTGCAGTTTTGGGAGGGGCCAGCCGGCCAGCCCCAGGATTCCAAAGGATGTTGAAAGTGGAATCATCGCGCTATAACAGACTAGTGCGGAAATGGCCTTTGTTGCATTTCCTAACAGCAGCCTGTTTAACAATAGCTCAACGCTGGAAATCAGCTATAATGCCAAATATTGAGAAACGGCTGTTGAAATTATATGGCCGAGCAGAACTAGACAAACTTACAATGATGATGTCGGATAAAAAAAATAAACAATTCTGTGACGCATGGAAGAGAGTTGCCCCTCTATGGGAAAAGCAATGGGGGGAACTAGCTATAGTGGATGTGCTAAAACTGTAAGTCTATTGGACATGGAGTAAGGTTATATTATACTCTGGTCTTTATTGAAACTTCAAATTTTTAGAAATTTTGCTTAGGCATATGTATATATGTATTTCCAGCTGCATTAAAATTCTCTATTGGATAGTGTAAATCGTATGAAATATATAGAAAATATGTATACTTATCAGTGAAAATTAAGGGAATTATTAAAAGTTTATTGTAGAGATATAATTGATTTAAGATTAAGAATGTACGCTGAAGTAAAATAAGAAAGAAGGAAGCACTCAAAACTTTTTAGAGAAGGAAGTTGGTAGACGAAAAAGGGAAGGGGTATCATATCTGTATTTAATACTATTTGAAATGTAACAGTTTTAGAACTATTTGTGATGTTTCAAGCTTCAGAGTGTAATATAATTTGATTTATTGATTTTAAGTTTATGGATACAATACAAATATTTTTTAAAAAGATAAAAAAATTAAAAATGGAGGAGCAAAGGAAAATGATTTAATCAATTAAAAATAAATACATACTTCTACACACTTAACTGTGGCCCTTTCTGCACTAGCCTGTTATAGTGCTATTATTCCACTTTGGACATCCTATGGAATCCCGGGGTTTGCCTTTGAGGCCCCTCCCTAAATTACAATTGTAATTGTAAATGATTCCATCGGAGGTTGAAAGTGGAATCATAGCGCTATAACAGTCTAGTGCGGAAAGGGTCTGCGTTTGCAACCAGTGTTGGAGGATTACGTCACACCCGGCCGCCGTGTCCCTTAAGAGAGGGAGGCCCACAGCAATTGCGGAGGGAACAACAAGCATTAACTTAAGTGCCTTTTCCCCACATCCCAGCCTCAAGGCCCCAGAGAAGGCTGGTTGCTAAGGAACAGGTTGCATCACTCTCATTAGGACGAGTTACTTTCATCTTGAGAAGGGACGAAGGCAGATTGAGAAGATGCAATGGGACAGGGATGAGTCACTGCCTCACAACGACAGCCCCGTGCTCCATTAGAGTCAGAGATGCCGAGGGACCCCCAATTAAAAGAAAACTGGCCTAGTCTATGAGCTGCCCTCCCCCCACCAAAAGCCCCACATTATTGCACTGAGTTTGTGTCTCCGACAGGGAGACAGAGGCCATTTCTGCACTAGACTGTTACAGTGCTATTATTCTGCTTTCAACATCCTGTGGAATTCTGGGTTTTGCCATTTCCTGAGGCCCAAGAGCTCTCTGGCTGAGAATTCTAAACTGCAAACCCCAGGATTCCACAGGAGGTTGAAACTGGAATAATAGCACTATAAAACAGTGTAGTGCAGAGAGTGCGCAAACAATGGCAGTGGGATACTTGGCCTTCAATGTCTGGACTGTGGACATCCAAGCTCAAACACTGCTGCAGTGGCCAATGTCTCAAGGGAGAGATTTCGAGCCCTCAGGCCTTGCCTGTGCCCTCCGGCTTGAATGGCGCTCTTGTGAAGTCTCTCACCATTTCCGCACGACACTCTTATAGCGCGATGATTCCACTTTCAACCTCCGATGGAATTCTGGGGCCGGCCGGCCCCTCCCGGAACTGCAAACCCCAGGATTCCATCGGAGGTTGAAAGTGGAATCATTGCGCTATAAGAGTGTCGTGCGGAAATGTTCTCCGAAAGGCTCAGGAGAGGTAGACTGCACCTTTAGAGAGTTTTATTCCAAAAAGTAACATTTCCAAGTTCAGTTCTCACTGGTTGTGCATTATATGCAATATGAGGAGAGATTACCGCCTCTAAGCTATCTAATACGCATGGTTCAGTGGTGTGAGTATTGGACGATGACTCTGGAGACCAGGGTGGAAAACCACTGAGAGACCTTAGGCAAGTCACACTCTCTCAGCCTCAGAGGAAGGCAAAGGCAACCTCCCCTGAATAAATTCAGCCAAGAAAACCCCATGATAGGTTCACCTTAGGGTCACCATTAGTCGGAAAGAAGCCACAAGCTATCTGAGGTGGTAGTAGACCACCATTTTTGCAAGGGACTAGTACCATATTCCTGCCATGTTATTATCACGTTTGCATGGTGTTGTGGAAACTTGATGCAAACCAGCAGCCAATGGCTCATGGACCAGCCCTGATCCAAAAACCGGTGCTTTGAGTAGCACTAACCTACGTTTCCAATGTTACCAAAGGCTGTCATGCCTTTGACAGCTGGTAATTTTGTACCTTGGGTCAACAGGCTAACTCACGGGACTCATCTTTGGCCACCCAGCAAACACAGTTCCATCCTTCTATACTTCTCTACCATTCTATTCTCCTCTATTATCAAGAATTTGCCTCCAGAGATATCTACTTCACTCCACCTAATCATAAGGCCAGTAAATCTTTGAAAAAAAGATTTTATAAGAGCTAATGAGCCTAATTCAAATAATGATTAGGCAAACCTGGGTGTCAGCTGATTTTAGGCTGCCCTAGCATAAGGATGGGAAGAATATTTGAAAATATTTTTAAAAAGGCTGAAAAACATTTGCACGTTGAGAACCCTGATAAGAGAAATCCTGGACGGAGGGAGAGAGGCTTCACAATTTGGGACTTACTCTGCGAAGTATTTACAGAAAACAAGCATTTTCTGTTTGTTTCCTGCACAGAAATAACAGATGCAAATTTGTGCAGAAGAAGACCTGAAGTGCAATTAGTCTTTGAAAACGTCAATGTTTTCTAAGACTTCCTTGCCGCAAGAAAACAATTTCTAAAATCACTTGTTGCTTCCTTCAGGAAGAAAACTGGTAAAGAGTTACAGTGATGTTCTAGCAAACCAACTACCATGACAAACTGCTTCTTAATTGTAAAGGTTCATGTGATCTATTAGTTCCTCCCTAGTAGTTACAATAACACAAATCCTGTACATATACCAGGGCTACTCAAAGTGCTGGTCTGTGAACCCATGTCAGTCCATAGTCCACTGGCTTTCTGGTCCACAGCAAGTTTCCAGGAAAGGGAAAAACAGTGGCAGGCAACAGGCACAAATATGGTGCCGGTCCCTGGCCCAAGAATCTGCTGGCCCACCACGTCAAATAACTTAAAAAAAACACTGAACCAGACCACTAGCCCATCCGAGACAGAAAGGTGAGCAGGTTTGCTACCAGGACAATTTCAGCACTTAGTGTGACAGACACAAGGCTTACAAGGTCTGCTTCCTCTTCTCTCAGACTGGCATGGCAGCTTTCCCTCCCACTCTGCCAATGTGCCTTGCCACTTTATGCACAGCTCTGGCTTTCCCTAAAAACACCACCTTTGCATAACCAGGGAAAGCCTTTCAGTTGTTAATTAAAACCCCTTTAATGATTCCTGGTAGCGTGGTTCTGGTTGGTTATAACCACTGAGAATCATTCAGTTGAGACCAACTTTATAAGAAAATATAGCATAATCTTTGACTCTTTTCGCATGTTTTTCATCTTGCACGAGCGCCCCTTGAGCGCCGGGCAAATGGGAGTGTCGCTCTGCATGACGCACTCCCACTTGCGCGGTGCTCACGAGGCTGCAGCAGGGCCCGGGCGTATTTTTTTATTTTCAGCTTGGAAGCCGAAAATAACCCGTGCTCGAGCAATGCTTGCGGCGCCCTCGCGCACTTACTGGCTGTGCAGTGTGTCGGCGAGCCAGGGGGGTCGCGCTTCCTTCCCCCAGTGCAGTCTACATCTCCCATACTGCGTTGCAGAAGGAAGGGGCAGGGTGCAAGCGTGACGGTCGCGCAAATAGGAAGCGACCTGCGGAAGGAAGGAGGGAGGAAGCAGCAGCGTCTCGGATGAGGCTTCTCGCACGAGACGTCCTCTCCCATCGTGCAAAAAGGTAAAATGTGAAAAGGGCCTTGATTAAACAACAAACAGAATAACGTATTGGATTTGTATGTATAAGTTCAACAGATCTTCAGAGTGTGTTTAAACAGTTTCTTGTCTCTTTACAACAGCATAAAGACACAGATTTTCTCTCAACCAAACCTATACCAAACTATAAGCACATTTCCACTCAGGCCTCCAACCCCTCCTTCCCAGAAAAAGGGGCTGGGTTTTCCTCTGGAGTGGCCATTCTGGTTGTCTAGCAACCTGTTGCTAGGTGGCTTTTCACCACTCTGGATACCACTCCCCCTATAATCTATCATACAAGAGAGAGGATTGAGAAAGAATGTAAGAGGAGGGAAACACGGGAAGAAATGGGAATGGAGTTTGTTTTAAAAGATGAGGACTAGAAGCTTGATAATGGTAATATTTTAGACCAAGAACCAAGTCTGGGACAGAATGAGAAGAGGGAAAGGCATCATTAATGGTGACTAGAGAAGAGTAAAGATGGAAAAGAATTTCAGTGGAGCCAAGATTCTCTATGAAAGTATCAATTTAGTACGTCCTAAGAGTTTCTGCAAAACAAGACAAGCCCTGCCCATGGAAATTTCAGAAATGCTTATCGTGCACTTCCGAAAAATAAAACAGACACTAAGGCATGTGCCTCCCTTAAAAAGTGAATGGCCAAAAAGGAATAAATTGGGGGGGGAATAAACACACTCAACAAAAGTGTATGTATAAATGTGTACATTGAATAAAATATGTATATCAATATGGACACTAGGGGAAAAAAACCAATCTTGCATCCTAATACAAACAAAGAATGGGACGAGAATGCAGGTAGGATTTGGACAAGAACAAGACAATAGAGAGTGAGAGATTTTTCACATCCTTACTGGAGATCGTATTCAAAAAGGCAGGTTCAAGCCAACATTGCGGACTTGAAGAATTAGCTAAAAATGCAGTGTTCTAAAGAGCAAACAAACAGAGAGGGTTAAATAAACCAGCCACGACCAAAATGCATACTCAGAACCTCTTGCCAAACTCAGCTCTCATCTGTTCTTTTTTGCTTTTATGTCATTTCAATAAATCACGCCGTCATGCCTCCCCCTCCCACTTCACCCTAGAGGCACTCTGCTTCCATTCTCCCATTGATTTGAATTTCTATATCCCAGGCTGCCTGGGCAATGGATGAGAGCTCTTTTTCAAAAAAGAAGAAAGGAAAACGACATCAGACAACGGTTTCCCTGGTAACGCCAAATGCCACCACAAAGAGGTACCAGATTCCAAGAAAGGGGAGCTGCCTCTCCCAGGTCCTTCAGGATGGAAATGATGTTGGTACCTCCCCACTTTCAAAATGCTGATACTTTTGAACTGACCAATGAAGATGAAGGAAGAATCTGCAAAACCAAATTACCTACGTAGGAGAGGAAGGAGGGAAGGAAGGAAGGAAGAGTGAGAAAAAAGAGAAGAGAAGAGAGAGGATCTAGAACAAAGAACAAAACTGATATGTCATCAAAGTCAAACCAAATAAATCAAGCATGAGTTTGAGATCACAGTGCTAGTGAAAGAAAATAGATTTGACACCAGTTCTTATCAGACACTATCATATATACCTGGTGTTGCCGAGGATTTTATTTTCTCATAGGTAAGAGTTGTTAGAAAGATTTGAGATCCTGTGTCTCTAATTCCCCAAACTGCCTGTAACTTTTCCCCATATTCCCCAATCCAATCTGTATTCAGAGTTATCAACATACAGAAGTTGTGTTCCTGAGGGAATTCACTGCCCTCCTCTTTGCTGCTAGGCCTCACCTTTATAGCAGCCGGCCTATTCCAGACAGACACAGTTGACTGAGGCCAAACAGCTCTCTGCTGAGAATTCCAAAGTCCCTCCCTAAACTGCAAACCCCAAGATTCCAGAGAATCTTCTTAGGCAGCCAATCATACGAGGTCTTTGCTTGACACAGACAAACAAACTTTGACTTTTATATATTAGATTATACTGTACTTCAAAATGCAGTCAGGTCAGAAATAGCTACAATGGGTTCTTTGCAATCTACTGTTTTTAGAGGGATAGAAAATATCCAATTTAGCTAAAATAACGTAGGTGTTGTGGGTTTAATTTTCTCCCAAAATACAAGTATGGGGTTTGGTATAAGAGTCAAGTTGGTGCTGTGGTTTGAGTGTTGAACTAGGACTCTGGGAGACCAAGGTCACACTCTCTAAGCCTCCGGGGATGGCAGGGGCAATCTTCTCTGAACAAATCTTGCCAAGAAAACCCCACAATAGGTTCAGATGAGGATCCACATAACTTGGAAATAACCTGAAGGCACACCTGATTGGTTCAGACATAAGAAACTAGAGCTCTGAAAAGTTACTAGTGGAGACCATCACTCGGAAACTCCCAGTCAGCATTACCAATGGGATTTTGATGGTTCTTTGATGGTTCCTGGGACACAAGAAGTCTCTGCACACTAGACTTTTGCTCTCACAAGAGTGGAATCTAGTATGTAAACAGGAGAAGATACATGTACAGAGTCTTTCTCTTTCCGATGCTGCCCCTACACACCCCAAAAAAACTGTTCAAGAGGGGCAGAAAACTCTCCAGAACATGTTTTTGGCAACTGATAGGATGACATTCAAGGACTGCAAAGGGGAAAGGGCCAAAAATCTTGTCAGCATTGCAAGCATCGTGTTAGTTTTATGCCCTCAAAATTAATTTCCCATGCTTTGAAACAAACCAGTGTTCAACACACTGCAACCTGACTTTCCATTATGTGTGAACCCAGATAAAACGCAGGAGACTGAAATGATTCCTTCTTGAAGAAGCCTCTTAACACACACTCCGTCTCTTATTTTCTTTATTTTCCTCTCTCGGTTTCTTTCTTTCTCTCCTTCCAGTTCCATGTGACATCTACCACAGTTCTAAGCATTGGATGTGGCAGGTCAGGTCATCAATTGCATATGCGGAGTCACTCATGCATGGGAAAAAAGGCAACCGATCGTATTCAATAAGATGGGCTTAGAGAAAAAATAAGAAGATGCACAAAGACAAGACAGAAGAGAAAGGTGACCCTTTAGACCAAAAGAGGCCCCTGACACTGTATGATGCCTACATTCTGTTCATTTATCTTGTTCTCAGTGATTGTAAAAAACCTCCCTGGCATTCAATCCCTTCTCTGGTTGGAGAGAATTGCACAGCAAGTGAAACACCCTTTATAAGAGAACCTGGACAGTGAACACAGAAGAAAAGACAGCCTGGCCATTGCAAAACCAAGACATCTTGGTAGGAAGGCACAAGATAATAGATTAAGGGGCACTCAACAAATTATAGCCAACTGTAACAAAAGCCTGGGATCTAGGAATCTTGGTAGATCACAAGCTGAAAATGAGTCAGCAGTGTGATGCAGCAGCCAGGAAAGCCAACGTGATTCTTGGTTGCATCAATAGGAGTATGGTGTCTAGATCAAGGGAGGTAATGGTACCACGCTATTCTGCTTTAGTTAGACTTCATTTGGAATACTGTGTCCAGTTCTGGGCACCTCAATTCAAGAAGGATATCTACAAGTTGGAAAGTGTGCAGAGGAGGGCGACCCAAATAGTGAAGGGTCTGGAAGCCATATCACCCGAGGAGCGGCTTAGGGAGCTGGGTATATTTATTCTGCAGAAGAGAAGGTTAAGAGAGAATATGATAGCCATGTTTAAATATTTGAAGGGATGTCATGTCAAGGAGGGAGCAGGCTTGTTTTCAGCTGCTCCAGAGACTAGGACAAGGAGGAATGGATTCCAGCTGCAGGAAAGGAGATTTCACCTGAATCTTAGGTTGTCTGGCACTGGACTCTGCTGCCTCAATGGAATGTGGTGGAGTCTCCTTCTTTGGAGGTTTTTAAGCAGAGGCTGGATGGCCATCTGTTGGGAATGTTTTGATGTGGGTTCCTGCATAGCAGGGGGTTGGACTGGATGGCCCCTCTTCCAACTCTCTGATTCTATGATTCTATTCTGGCAGAAAATCCCGTAAGTGTCTGTCCTGATTCCGAGCAATTAAAATATGACTAAATAACAATTTGCTGCCCTTTTATGATACACCAAATTTGCTGCTTGATGTGGAAGTTCTACCACCTAACTCAGTAGAAAGCATTTTCCTAAACAGGTCTTCCTTCTGGGTTACAGCATGTGAAGGGCCCAGGTTCAAACTCTAGCTAAAGGTACCTGGTAGCTAGTAAGAAAGACACATCTCTGCCTGAGAATCAGGAGCCCCATTGCCAATCTGGGCAGACTTCGTGTGCAAAGATGTATTGCAGGCAGAGAAGCAATAACATTGTTTTAAAAAAAATTAAAAAGCAGGTGGGAGGGATGCTTAACCCTTTTCCCACCTAGCTATCCCCCCTTTCCAGCCCCAAACTGCTGTCAGCTTTTTGTACTCATGTTATCAACTTAAGTTCAAGCCAGAGCTACTGACCAAGGCTGTAATATTCTGCAGTCTTGTGCTAACACTGTATCAGTATCAAATTTGGTCTTTCGTTAGAATCCTGTAAATCTTGAGAAAGCACATGTGGCATCGCAGTTTAGATTGTTGGACTGGAACCTGGGAGATCCAGTTTCAAGTTTCCACCAAGCCATGGGGCAGGCGAGCCATGTATGCCACCTTGAATTACTTGAAGGATGGATATTCTGAAGATCAGATTAAACATCTTGCACAGCTCCTCTAAGGTTCAGAGTAAAACTTGCAGCAGATTGCTAATTATTTTGATTACCAAACTGATTAAATGTGGAATACATGGGAAGACTGTCAGATTAATCCATAATTGGTTAGAAAGCCATGCTCAAAGAGTCATCATCAATGGCTGAATTTCACATTAGAAGGAGGTCTTGAGTGAACCGCTTCAGGGTTCTGTCCTAGGGATATAATTATTCAACATTTTTTTCAGTGGCTTAGATAAAGGTATGGAGGGAAACCTTATTAAGGTTTCAGATGGCACTAATCTGGGAGAGGTAGCTAACACATCTGAAGACAGGAACAGAATTCAGAAGGACCTACATAAACTAGAAAATTGAGCAGAAAATGAAATTCAATAGAGTCAAATGCAAAATTCTACATTCAGGCCACAAAACCTGGCTGGCCCCTCCCGAAACTGCAAACCCCAGGATTCCGTAGAATGTTGAAAGTGGAATCATAGCGCTATAACAGTCTAGTGCAGAAATGGCCGTGGTGTCTAGGGCATCCTCCTGCACCCTTTTTTTAACTGAACGATCACTTCTATCTATCATCATCACCAAACTCAGAGTATGGAAAAGTTCTCTTTGAGACTAACACACAAGGACATAAGATGAGCCCTGTTACATGAGACCAAAGACCTATCCAGTCCAACCACACAGTGGCCACTCAGTTACCTATAGGAAACTCATCTGCAAGAAATGGATGCAACAATAGCATTCTGCTTGTGTTGTATATCTCTTGGGGAAAAATTGATATATAGAGGTATATAATGCCTCTGATACTAGAGGTGGTAGCATCCCAACTAGCAGCCATTGATAGCCATTGTTTTTGGGTGCCTTCAAGTCACTTCTGACTTATGGAAACTCTAAGGCAAACCTATCATGAGGTTTTCTGGGGCTGAGAGTGTGTGATGTGTCCAAGGTCACTCAGCAGGGTTCCATGGCCGAGTGAGGAATTGAACTCTGGTCTCCAAGGTTGTAGTCCAATGCTCAAACCACGCTGGCTCTCTCATGAATAGTCGTAGCCCCCACAAATCCATCTGATCTTCTCATAAAGCTATCACATCTTGTGCCAGTGACCATGTTAGAAGTCTGGAAATCACAATTCAGAACAGGACTTGTTCCAGGCTCTAACTGAATGCATGTATTGCACAGTCTCCAACTGTCCCACTTAGACAGGGACAATCCTGATCATTCCTCTGGCATTCCTTTTTTCCTTCTGCTTTTAAAATATCCCAGTTTCTCTCTTCCCTCTTTTTCTTTACTTTCAGTTGCTGCAGACTCAGTTCAAAGTGCAAAAGTAGTTTGCACCCAACTCAGCAAGGAGACTCGGGCAAAAGCAAACTGCTGTAGCCTCTCCAAGTTTGTGTGTTCTTCCTCCTTAATAACTTTTGCCATGTTGACTACAGTCTGGGGTGGCTTGGCCACACAGGTTCCAGTTTTCGTCTGTGAAATGTTGGAGGGTATGGTATTATTACTGTTTCGGAAGGTTCATCTGTAATCCTGTCCATTTATTAAGGCTTAACTAAGAGATCCATCTCAAGTGGCCATCAGTGAGATCTAACATGTGGACCTGTATTCTCAGCAGTGTTCATAACACTACAAAACTCCCTTTCACCCAACATGCGTCTGGGTCCTCCCTTGCAAGCTTTCACAAAAGTAGTGAAAACCTTTTCTGCTTAAAACCGTGTCCGCTTGAAATTGCAAAATGTTCATGCATCATAGAAGCATTGCTAAGTATAGCATTTGTGTGTAGGCCGCTCTGCCTACACCTTGTTCCGTGACAGCATGCTCAAGCCTGTACATCACTGAGGATATAATCTAAATATGTTTACGTATAGAAACAGATACATACATTTATTATAAATATATAAGCAAATAAAATTGTTAACTATTACCACCATCAATATGCATGACAGTTTATAGCCGTGATAATCTAAAAGGACAGATCCCTGCCCAAAGGAGCTGACAATCAAAAAGATAATGCAAATGAGGGAGGCTCTGGAGACAAGGCCAATGAAGGACACACACATGCATTCAGCTTGCAGACCTAAAATCTTTGCAATGCAAAGCGCTCAACATAGGAGTGACCACATTAAGGGAGGGAATGTAAGTTAGTGGTCCATCCTCTCCTTTGCCTTTTTAAAGGTCTAAGATGCAGTCCTCAGTGTATATCCAATTAGAAGGTAGCAGGTGGTGTGAAAGCCAGGGTTGAACTGCCAGCATCTCCTGTTTGTAAAGGATCAGGTAGTGAGTGACAAAGAGAGACCTTGGAGAATTACTGTCAGTCACAACAGACAATACAGAGCTGTGTGGACAAATAGTCTGACAGTGATATAAAGCAGCTTCCTCACACTTTCCGTGCGAAGGCCATGCTTTTGTACATCCCTTTCCCAAAGTCCCAAAGGAATACAACAGCATCAAAAAAAAAAAAAAAAAAGCAACGACAACAACATGCAGAGTCCATTGCAGGAACATCCAGATCTGTCCCTCAGAAGGAGCCTATCCAAGCTAAGATTATTTTCTCATCCACACTGAAGTCAGGAATATTAAAACCACAGGACAGAAACATCCCACTGGAGCTCTTATGCTTCACTAGCAGCCACAAACATTCTTTTTAAAAACTAGCCTCTGGAGCCATAGGATGAAGGGGAGAAAGAAGGTGCAAAAACATGAAACTGCAGCCTCAGATCTGTAACACTGCCTCCCTTTCCGTTGCTTTCCCCATAAATGCAACTCCTTACCAAGAGATACTCAAGCCGGCCAAAGATCTTCATGATGCCCGTGCCTTTTGGTCTCGTTTCAGATCATGCGCCGGAGTGGGAATGCCGCACAGTGCCAGAAGCAAGGGAGGGAGAAGGGATTTCTTTGCCTCCGCCTCTTTCTCATCCACGGCCACCAAATACTACACACACACACACACACACACGCACAAACACATGCACTTGTTTGGCTTTGTTATAATCCCTCCCAGCCCTGCTTCTTTCTGCAAAGAGAGCTGTCCTGTTGGCTCTTCCTGCCAGAGTGGGCCACTGCAGGGAGAGCGAGGGAAGCCTGGCTCCTTCTTTATGGACCACCTGCCTCCTCCTCCTCTTCCTCCTCCTGGGACCTTTGGCTCCTCTTTCAGAGTCAATCAGCTTAGCACCAGGGCTAATTATCATACAGCTGTCGCCTTGGGATGGAGGGGCAAGAAAAAACACAACGGAGTCAAGTGGAGGGGGGCAAAAACCATCGCAGTAAGACCTTTGACCTGCTCCAGAGAATATTTGGAAAGCGGCTAAGGGAAAGCACTTTCTACCAAGATAGTATCCCCCTTCCCCATCCATTCGCAGCAAGCCATCATCCCTGGGACGCCACTTGGGGACACGGGCCCCCTTCTTGGCCAATCCAAAGCTGCGCTTGCCCAGTTAAAGACAATAAAGCAGTGCCACATGGCCGGCCGGTTTCCTTATTTATTTTTAAATCCTCCCACTAAATCAAGCCAATAGGCACCCCGCCCCCCAGCCATGCACACCCTTCCCAGGCAGCCACAATCCCCATGTTGTAGGCAGTTCTCCGGCTCTCATCTTCCTTCATTTTGGAGGAAGAAGAGAACTGTGGAATTCTCCGCAGACCAAATTATATCAGAGGAAAGAGAGACAGAGAATGTCATTTGGGAGAAAAAAAAGAGCACCCATTTTGCTGTGTGTTGGTGTTTTATTTACTTTTGCTTCACCAACCTGGCAAATAATGTTGGGCTCCACAGTCTCTGGTTCTCCATTAAAGCATCTCATCCTTTAGAAGAAGATGGGTACAGCTTTGATGGGATCAGGCTAAATGACTTTCGGCCAGAACTTCCATGTTCAGGGGCAATATACCTCAGACTACTAGATGCTAGACAAACTTGAACCCTGAAAGACTTCTTGTTTTCCCTACGCCATTATAACGTAATCTGAAACTAAGGGGAAGTTCATACAACTCAAATATATGTTCACTATTTATTAACATCTACTTCTATTACACTAATCAACTTTGTTGTTTCTCCTATCTGCCATGCTGAATCGTAAGGTCCTCAGGGCAGAGACCTATCTACCTCTACTCACCAAAGCATCACACAGGGACCATTTCTGCACTACACTGTTATATTGCTGTTATTCCACTTTCAACACCCTATGGAATCTTGGGGTTTGCAGTTTAGGGAGGGACACATAGAATTCTCAGAGAGCTCTTTTGCCTCAGGAAACTACAAACCCCAGAATTCCACAAAAAGTTGAAAGTGGAATAATAGCACTATAACAGTACAGTGCGGAAATGGCCACCTAACAATGGGTTACTGAGCATTACTAATCGGGACCCTACTAAAGCCATGAATGTCCATCTTTTATTTGTTCTCAGTACCTAGCATTCAAAGGTACGCCTGCTTTCAAGTTCCAGCATCTCCAAAGGATCAAACCCCTCTCAGTCTGGGAGCCTGGAGCAGACAGTCCTGCGCTAGATGTGCCAAAAGTCTGACCTAATTTAAGATGGTTTCATATAAGAGGTGGAATTATAGCTGTGCAGCAGCATGCCTGTTTTGGTATGCAGAAAGTCCCAAGGTTCAATCCCTGGTTACTCCAAACAGAACAGGAATTCAGCAGCCCTCTCAGTGTTGCCAAGTTGCAATTCATTGGTTGAATTTATATCCCACTTTTCTCCCAAGATGGGATTCCTAGCATTGTCGCTCCTAGCATTCTTCACCACCATTTATGCTGGGTAGGACTGGTGGGAGATATCGTTCCACATTGTCTGGATTGCAATCCCCCGCTCCCTGAATCAGAAGGATCTAGTGATGGGAAAACTCTGCTTGAGACCTTTCAGAGCTTCTGCTGCTCAGAGTGAACAAAACTGGGCTAGAGAAAAGGTGGGCCAGGTCAGCATGGGGGGGGGATAGGATTTTTCTATCCCAGGACCTCCTACGTGGGCTACTCCACCACCAGGGAAAAAGCAACATTTTTTTTATTGTCCAGGATAAGAGTTGCCCAGAGAAATTTGGGGTGTATAAAAAATGGAATGGTCATAGGCCGGATGGGCAATCTGACTTGAATGTTTTTGGACAATGCAAAATTCCTGCCACCAGCAATGGTCATTTCGTGTAAAGGTTATGTTTTATCTGTGGTCTCTGTTTGTGTTGCATTTTTCTGACATCCACTTTAGGTTTGTATGATTTTAAATGATTTCAAAAATACACAGGTGCTGGAAGGGCAGGACAGACATCTATACAAATGCAGAAAAATACACACATCTAAAATTTGTATATATTAAGAGCCATTGTTGGATCTCTCTCAGCTGGTAGTTATCATTGTTATCTTGTGGTAGTGAATTACACATACTACTGTTTAGAAATGGTTGTCGTTTTCAAGTCCTGCACCATTTACCATTTCTGATGGATTTTGTTCAAAATTGGCTTATCCATTCACAACAAAAACAAACTAAAGCCTTGAGGAGAGGCAAGAAATCAGAAATAAAGGAAATAAGTATATTATTATTATTATTATTATTATTATTATTATTATTATTACTACTATTATCATCATCATCATCATCATCATCCCAGGTGTGAGCGGCAGACCTAGGAAGATTCTTAATAATTTAAACCAATACACAGCATAGACAGTTGGTATTCTCTTTCTCCTCTCCTCTGATCTTCCCAGCTGTCAGGAAATTTAGAGGAAGGCTATAAAAATTCAAATGCCTGCACTCTCTCACATAAAGAGTTTTTTGTCTTTTGGATTTTTTTATTCTTTTGGTGAGATGGGAAGGGAGGGGTTATGCCTGGAGTCTGAGGTTGGTTTGACTTCTGTTTAAGCAAAGTTTGTTTTCTTGTGGAGTATAAATCAACAAAAAGGAACAATTCTCTCTGAGATGTAAGAGGAGTACGGTATACAATCCAGGAGAAGACATGACAAAG
The DNA here is from genome assembly GCA_948474755.1 of Ctenosaura bakeri. Taxonomy (NCBI): domain Eukaryota; kingdom Metazoa; phylum Chordata; class Lepidosauria; order Squamata; family Iguanidae; genus Ctenosaura; species Ctenosaura bakeri. Next base: position 16,476 of record CAOLHI010003070.1, on the reverse strand, counting down.
GGAGCCCAGGACAATAGTCTTTCTGGGAATGTATATAATAGTTCCCCTGAGAGAAGAAAGAGAAGAGAGATAGGAAAGAGTGTTTCCGTAGCCCCACTTAAGGGAAGGAATAACCCAGATTTCACTTGCAGGTTCTCCAAGTCTGTCTCTTTCTGTCCTACAGCATAACTGTTGTCCTCTAGATACACAAGTAACAAAAAGCTACGCTCATATTCTCTAGAGATCATAATGGAAGAACCAAGAAAAATTAAACCCTTCAGGAAAGAGTGCATGTCATGTGTGTGCACATGCAGAAACCCTTAAGGTTCATCTCTTACTGCTCCAGTTAAAATAGGCTCAGACTGTGGCTCTAGAAAAGATTCCCATCTAGCAGCTGCAACAGTCAGAATAGAAAACATCAGGCAAGATGGACTTATGGTCTGAGACAGTAAATGTGTGAAAGGGATCTAGGAGTCTTAGTAGACCACAAGCTGAACACGAGTCAGCAATGTGATGCAGCAGTCAAGAAAGCCAATGTGATTCTTGGTTGCATCAATAGGAGTATGGTGTCTAGATCAAGGAAAGTAATAATACTGTTCTATTCTGCTTTGGTCAGACCTCATTTGGAATACTGTGTCCAGTTCTGGGCACCTCAATTCAAGAAGGATATTGACAAGCTGGAATGTGTCCAGAAGAGGTTGACCAAAATGGTGAAGGGTCTGGAAGCCATGCCCTATGAGGAGTGGCTTAGGGAGCTGGGTATGTTTAGTCTGCAGAACAGAAGGTTAAGAGAGGACATTATAGTCATGTTTAAATATTTGAAGGGATGGCATGTTGTGAAGGGTGTAGGCTTGTTCTCTGCCGCTCCAGAAACTAGGACAAGGAGCAATGGATTCAAGCTGCAGGAAAGGAGATTCCACTTGAACATCAGGAAGAATTTCCTGACAGTCAGAGCTGTCCAGCAGTGGAATCTGATGCCTCAGTGGAGTGTGGTGGAGTCTCTTTCTTTGGAGGTTTTTAAGCAGAGGCTGGATGGCCATCTGTTGGGAATGCTTTGATGGGTGTTTCTGCATAGCAGGGGATTGGACTCGATGGCCTCTGGAATCTCTTCCAACTCTAGGATTCTCTGATTCTCTGATTCTAAGTTGCAGCTGCATTTTCATCCCATCCACTGTTTATATCTGGTTGTGGGATTTTTCTTTCCTCCCCAAAGGAAAATTTGTATGCCTTTTGCTGTGCCTTTTCTGAAGTGTAAGCATTTATTCATATAGTTTCACTTATATTCTCATTTGTATACCTTTCCTGCCTTGACTAAAGCATGTTTGTACTCCTTTTTCAACTGTAAGCATTTTGAAAAGGCATTTGTGATTTTGTGCAAAGGAAAAAACGGCAAACTTGCAAATGTGGAAACACTGGAGACAAACGTACAACCCAAGAGGCAAGCTGTGCTCCATCTTGTGGAAGTCCCAAGTGGTGCAATTTCAGTGACAATTTATTTCTTGCATTCCTAATTACAGGAAATTAGCCAGGGGAACAAACCAGTAACAAGTCAACCCAAACCCATTGCTAGCATAAACAACAAGAGAGGGTAAACCCAAGGCTAAGAGGTGTTGATGATCTGCCCAAAGATTCATAAGCCGAGGACACAATCCGAAAACATTCAGGTTGGTACTCACCTGCAACAGAGTCTGCATTGGCATCCCAGAAATTGGTGCAGATGGGAAAAGAAAAAGGAATGGGGAGAGAGAAAAAGAAACTGTATTATTGGAGTTTATATGCCAAGAAACAATCAAAGTCTATAGGGAGGGCTATGAACTACATGCACCCTGTACGAACAGTAAAACACAGTCTTATTCTGTACACACAACATCCAATTTCTGTAACACATCTGTAATACTCAAATGTAGTATCATTCTTTTGCATAAGGACAAATCCAACATTACTCCAAGCTGGAGCAGCCCCACTGAAATGAATGGACTTTGTTAATCACAATTGAAGACATTTCCACACTGCACTGTTATCGTGCTACCATTCCACTTTCAGCATTCATACAACATGATTATAGCACTATTATTCCTCTTTCAACATCCTATGGAATCCTGGGGTTTGCAGTTTACAGAAGGGCATTGTGAATTCTCAGCCAGAGAGCTCTTTGGCCTCAGTAAACTTCAAACCCCAGAATTCCCCAGGATGTTGAAAGTGGAATAATAGCAGTATAACAGTGGCCATTTCCGCACTAGCCTGTTATAGCGCGATGATTCCACTTTCAACATCCTCTGGAATGCTGGGGTTTGCAGTTTCCGATCCCTCCCGAAACTGCAAACCCCAGGATTCCAGAGGATGTTGAAAGTGGAATCATCACGCTGTAACAGGCTAGTGCGGAAATGGCCAGTGTGGTGTGGAAATGGCCTGAATGCAAATTACTTTTACACTTTGAATTCAGTTTGCACCCATGGAAGTAGGCTCAGGACAAAAGGAAAAAGTGGGAGGAGGAGAGAGATACTGGGACATTTTAAAAGCAACTGCAACAGTGGCACAGCAGATGATTAACTGAGATTGTCCCTGACAAATCGGGACAGTTGAAGGGTAAGGCTTTTAATTGTATTCTGTTTTCACTTAAATTGTAAGCCACTTTTAGTGCTGCACTGGGGCAGGAGAGAAAGCTAAAACATATCAGTCCCACTTGTGGGGGATATGAAATCTGCAGGCTAGAAATCCTAAGTCTGCAAAAAGAAAAAAAAGTGGGGCAGGAGGAAAAGAAACGTATTATTACTTTTATAGCATAGGTCCTCCCTCTGCCTCCAGTCCTTCTGAGGATCTATCTATTCAGATGACTTTGTGAAATTCTTACAGTGAGTGCAGAAAAACATGGCAGTTTGTCCAGGCCCAGAGCTGGGTGTGCAATAGGGTTGGGGGAATCACACAGCTCCAGCTATTCACCTGTCTTCTGGCTGATTTAGGAGGCAGTAATGGCCATCTGGCAAAGACAAAGAGAGTGGGCAGATCCGGGAAGAAAAGGAAGAGCCAGTTGGACAGATGTGTGAGACAGGAAGAAGGAAGAGTCTTGCTTCTCCAGAACTGGCTGAGATGTACGGGAAGCTCAGTCCTGTCTCTTTCCACAAAGGCAAAGCAGCTGAGATACAGAGGCCAAGTGCAACCCTGAGAATGTTTACTCATAAGCAAATCCCACTGAACCCAATGGATTTATTCCCTAGTAAGAGGCTGAAGCCTGCAGAAAACAGCACTACAAGATGTAACCCCAAAATTTCATTTTGCCCACTCTTGTCCTAATGGGATGCTGGGTACAAAGAATAGGTCAAAGCCATTACTTCCATATCCTGTGTAGGTACATTTCCTGCAGGCATCTGTAGCTCAAACTAAAATGAACTAAAAATAACTGCTATGCCCTCCCACAAAGAGGTTTCCTAAAAGATAACACGTTTGCACAATCAGACTAGCAAATTAAAGCTTACCTTCCAGTGACCTATCATAAAACCAAGTACATTAAATGCAAGATTCACAGGAAAGGGAGATCACATGCTAAGAGAAACAGAAGTCTTTTGTCACTCGAGGGAACTTCTTTCCTAATGAAATGTTTCAAAGATACTATCTAAGTCATGAGTGGGCAAAGCTGGGTCTGTGGGCTGCACACAGCCCCTAGACTCTACTTTTGTGGCACCTGAAACCGCTCACCGGTCTCCTCTAAGCCTCCCAACACCCCCACATTTTTCTAAAAAAGGTGCAATTTTTATCCATTTTCCCCCAAGCCATGCAGAAAAACCTCAAATGTATGAGAGCATGTGTAATACCCCCATAAGCACCTCAGAACTCCATACCACTCTCCAATGCCTTCAATATCCTCTTCAGCCCCATTCAGAATGGTGCATCATCACTTCCTCCCATTTTTTCGAGAGGGGTTCATGGGGAAGGGGTGGCCCATGGGTTCTGGGGAGACTGGTCACTGGCCCCCATAAAGTTGCCCACCCCTAATCTAGACAGATCCTGACTCTGATAATTTTTGGAAGCACAATTTCACCAGGCAATCTTTCATAGCCAGGAAGAGACTTACCCGCTGTTGAATAAGTGCATGTTTGTGTTCCATTTCCCTCTTCTCCACAGCAGAGTCGATCACCAATTGGTCCAGCTTAATGCAAGGAAGAGAATGAACAGGATCCAGTAAATGCAAGGCTTCCTCCTCTCACCTGATCCCTCTGAGATCTAAACAATTTAATATTGCTCCCCTCTCTCCAGAGAAACCTGAGATTTGTAGCTGCATGTTACCTAAAGAGAGGTGGGCAGGAGGTAGTACAGTTAGCCCTTGACATTTGTGGGTGTGACTTTCATGGATTTATTTGCAAATTTCTCCAAACCCGCCCTTCCCACCTTAGGTGCCCTTTTTCTGGGGGGACCTTCCCTCTCAGCAGCTCCCATCAGGCCACACAACCCTTTAAAAACCTGCTCCTGGTCCTCCTCCACCTGGCTAGCTAAGGACAGCTCACAATCCAATTTATCAGCACCACAAACCCTCTCCCAATACCCACACACACAACTATATTTTGATATTTGCGATTTTTCCACTTTGGTGAGAGTCCTGCACCCCTAACTCTTGCAAAAATGGAGGGCCATCTGTGCTGGTAGATGTTTGGCTAATTTGCAGAAACAAAGAATTTCTGTCTTCAGAAAACCAGCAAAAAAATCACTAGTACAGTTAGTCCTCCACATTGGCTGGGGCTAGGGGTGCAGCACCCCTGCAAAAATGGAAAAACCACAAGTATCAAATTGTAGGCGGGTAGGTTAAGGCATGATGGGGAGAACTGGCATGCAAAGGCCAAACCACATCAGGGAAAGGGTGTGGGTCGGCACGGTGGCCCTGTACTTCCTCTCTCACACCCATCTCCTTCCTTGGATGTGGCACCAGAAGAAGGTTTGTGGTGCTCAAAAATCAGGCTGTGATCCATCCTTAGCTGGCCAGGCAGTGGCTGCTGGAGGAGGAGGATCAGAGATGGGTTTTTAAAGGGCTGAGCAGCCTGATCAGAGCTGCTGAGAGGGAAGGTTCCCCCAGAAAGGAAGCACTCGGGGAGTGGCAGGGGTTGGAGAAACTCTCAACTCATCAAATCCATTAAAGTTAAACCCTCAAATGTGGAGGGCAGATTGTAATGCTAAAAGCAAATTTGCCTGAAGGATGAATTATAATCTGTGTACGAGGGCTAGCGACCAGGAGGCTTGGGGGAACCAAACGATTTGCAGAAGTACAAAAAAATAAACCTTAAGAGGGCAACCACTTTTTATCCCCTCTCTCTCAGAAAAGTGGGGGGCTGAAGAGGGCTGGAGAACTGGAAAACTGAGTAGGAACCAAAGTGTCAGGGGAATGAAAATCTTTTTATTCTCTCAGGCATTTTCAAATTACTGTTTAGTTCATCCACACTTAGCCACTCTTATCCTAATGCTGGTTTTAATTTGGAGTAAGATACTGGAATGTTTCATTCTCCGCTGCCAGTTTTATTTTGGTTTTATATTCCACTTCTTTGATCAATGCTGCATTATCACACTCTGCCCTCTTCTGGTGCAACCTCCACAGGCACGAACATAAGGTCATGTGAAGCATTGCATCCCATTACAGTCAAGGAATGCAGCAGGAGTGCGCCCACACCGCATGGGCACACAAATGTTGTGTTCACTGACTACAATGGGATGTGACACTCGTGTTCTGTGTTTTACAGAGTGGTTCCTGGAACAGAACTCTCATATATATACAAGGGGGACACAGGATTGTAGTTCATATTTTTAATACAGTATACTTAGCCCAGAAATTTCTGATTAGCAGGCACTTTAAAACTGCAAATAATAATGGTGATGATGATGATGATGTCAGTTTGGGTTTGTAGCTCTTCAGTTTAGCCTTGGCTAGTAATGGCCTCTTGAGTGAGGCCAAAAATGCCAAGATAGACAGAGAAACCTTCATGGCAACTTGTCAGGGGATAACTGCTGCATGAGGGTACCTGTGGATTATTGCTGATACTGGGCAATTGCTTTGAGGATTAACGAAGGAGGCTTTTATCCTAAGTTGACATGAAGAACATTAGCTGATTCTACCCCCAAGACTGGAGGTCAAAGAAAACCTGGTTCTTCTCCCAGCAGAAGAACCATTCCAATTACCCACAGAGGTAGGAATTTTAGGATGCTCCATCTCATTTTTTCCTATATCATCAGGGTGCATGTCAGAAATCATTTTCATCTGCATATGTTGAAACCAGAGCTTGGGATTTATTTATTTAACTACAGTTTCCAGGACCCCCAGCCAACACCTCCATGGCCTGAGAGAATCTGAGATTCTGAGAGTTGTAGCCCCAAAACTATTTTTTTTCTAAACTTTGAGCCAGTTTACAAATTTAAAAAAATCTAAATCACAATAAAGTTGAATCAGAGAATTCTGACAATAACATAGCATAAAGAAAAAGCAGCGCTGGAAACATCATTGAGTCTCCGGGGGTTTTCAACAGACGCTGGATGGCCAAGAGTGCTTTGGTCGTGTTGTATATTTATGTATGGGATTGGACTGGATGGTCCTCACAGTCTTATCCAACTCTAGGATTCTATGACTTGTAAAGCTGGGAGGTATCTTGGAGGTAGGGTTGCAAGGTCAGAATTCTCCCAGGCCCTGAGGTTTCCAAGACAAAATCGGAGAATATTAAGAAATTAAGACAGAAATCTTAACTAAAGGGGTTGATTCCAGATCAAAGTGAAATGAGGGCATTATTCTTTCTCACATTAAGAGATGAGATAAGAAACTTTTGACCTAACTAGATTGATTCTAGCCAGAAGGTGGATACAAAGCAGAGTGGAAGGTAAGCCCTGGCATCATAACTGAGAGGCAAGGAGGAAAAACAAATATGCATACCCTCTGGAGAGTCTTTGCAAGTTGCAGCTACAAATCAATTAATCCTTTTAAATTGTAGCAAGCTGCTTCTCTCTTAGTGGAGCTATAAAGCTCCAAGCCCTTTCTTCTGGCCTGGAGCTCAGCCCAGCAAAACTGGGGGATTTGCAGCCTCATCTCCCACGTGGGCCATTTCTGCACTAGCTGTTATAGTGCTATTATTCCATTTTTAACATCCTGTGGAATCCTGGGGTTTGCAGTTTAGGGAGGGGCCTCAAAGGCAAACCCCAGGATTCCATAGGATGTTGCAAGTGGAATAATAGCGCTATAACAGTCTAGTGCGGAAATGGCCCAGGTCTAGGAAATGAGGAAAATGTATGTATGCAGTGCATTCACTTTGAGATTCCCTCCCTTCATAGTGAGGGCCAGAGAAATCTGACCCAGTCTGGAAATCTTCTAGTCCGGCAAACTATACAAGGCACAAATCCGAGCATCACTGAAGCATCACTAACAGGTGGCTGTCCAACCCTTTCTTCCTTTATGGCTGGTACCTTGAAAAAGTTTATTTTGGGACTGTAATTCCCAGAATCTGCTAGACAGTGTGACCAGAGGCTACGCTGCTTGGGGGATTCTGGGAGTTGCAATCCAAAAAAGAAAGGTGTCCAAACAAAGGGAAACCAAGTGCCATTCAGGGAAAGATGGGTAAGGTTTTGTTGTTGTTATTGTTTATTTTTTGAGAAGGATCCCAAAAATTGCATCTTTTTTTCATTAGTGGGATGGAAAAAGCTTGTGAGTTTTTAAATCAAACATGGTAGAAGATGAAACTGACCGATCTGTTCACTCAGCCAGAGAATTCTGAGTACTTAGTAGTTCACAGTCTGATTTTAAATCCCTTCCTTTCAAATTCAGCCTTATTTGTAGGACTGAATTAAAGTTTTCACCTCTTTGTGACAAGTTCCTCGTGATAGGCAAGTTTAACATTGCTCTCTTCATACTGGTGATTACTGTAACTAACAGGCAAGATTTTACTTATATTCCTTTTTGAGATGGATTTAACAAAAACCATAAATTTCTTCATAAATTTAACAAAAAAGAACTTTAGCCTTTAAAAATATGAACATGAAAGTCAGTGAAACTGACCAATTCACCCAATCCTATTTTTTACCACCCATAGTCGGTGGAATGACTAGCTGGAAGAGATTCAACAGCAATGTATGCTGTCCGAATTCAAAAAAATGCTAAAGACCTATCTCTTCCAGCAAGCCTACCGAGTCTATTTTTAATTATACTTCTAGTAGTACTTTTAATTGCATTCATAGTTTTAATTGTATTTTTAACTAGCGTATTTACCCAGCATGGCCTGGGATTGTATTTTCCTCTTAAGAACTCACCAAACTGTACCTGTAACTTATCCACATATTCCCCAATTCAATCTATATTCAGAGTTATTAACATACAGAGTTTGGGTTCCTGTGGGAATACACTGTCCTCCTCCTTGCTGCTAGGCCTCATCTCCATAGCAACCGGCCTATTCCAGTACCTGTAACATTTCCCATATTCCCCAATCCAATCTGTATTTAGAGTTGTTAGCATACAGAAGTTGGATTCCTGAGGGAATACGCTGTCTTCCTCCTTGTTGCTAGTATCTGTAACTTATCCCCATATTCCCCAATCCAGTCTGTATTCAGAGTTGTTAACATAACAGAGGTTTGGTTTCTGAGGGAATACACTGCCCTCCTTCTTGCTGCTGGGCCTCATCTCCATAGCAACTGGCCTGAGATCTCTGGCTGAGAATTCTAAACTGCCAGCACCAGGATTCCATAGAATCTTCACAGCCTCACACAGCCAATCGTATAAGGTCTTGACCTGCCTGATGAAGACAAACAGACAAACTCACAAACTTTGACTTTTATATAGTAGATTATGATATATTTTAATTATGAGATATTTGTATTTTAAATGGTTTGTATTTTAATATATTTTAGCAGTAATTTGTTTGCAATTGTATCTGTGCTGCACCCCACCTCAAGCCTTGGGGAGAGGTGAGTAACGGATAAAAATGTATTATTATTTATCCTATTATTATCCTTCTTTCCATTTGTTTTTTCTCTGATTCTCTACAGCGTTCAGCCTTCTGAACAGAATAGTATCTCACCTCAGAAGCCAGTTTCTTCATGTAGGGGTCCAACTCATGTAGGAGGCTGTAGCCTTGCTGGAAAAAGGTATACTGGGCATGCATAAAGGACAGCATCTGTGGGACAAAGAAGGGAAGTCTGAAAATGAATGGAGAGGCACGCAAGAAAAATTCACCCATTACACCTGATCTATCAATTTTCTAATTGTATCTTTGGCCATTTCCGCATGAGTCTGTTATAGCACGATGATTCCACTTTCAACTTCCTATGGAATCCTGGGGTTTGCAGTTTCGGGAGGGGCCGACTGGCCCCTCCCGGAACTGCAAACCCCAGGATTCCATAGGAGGTTGAAAGTGGAATCATCGCGCTATAACAGGCTCATGCGGAAATGGCCTCAGAGTACAGCAGACCCGCCAGATCCATGGCATTGGAACCTGCAATTTCCACCAACCACAGATCATAACATCCTATATATAAAGATGGCAACGAATGCAGACACTCCTAAGCATCTGTGTGCATGCCACAGCCATTTAACAATATGGGACATGATTCTTCATGTTTTGGGGAACCAAACCACTGCAGATCCAGAGAGCCCCCTGTATAGGTATGACTTTTTGACTCCATTTTCTACTGATTTCAAATGAATATGAGTAAAGAGAATAGTTCTGAAAGAAAAAAGCATCCCTTTTTGTTTTCAAATAATGCACATACAGATCCGTGAAGGTACAGTCCTCCCTCCACATTTGCGGGTCTGTGGATTTGATTATTTGCAAGGCATGTGCATAACCCCAGTTCTCCACCTCCCATTCTCTTGCATTTTGCCAGGCACGGAGAAGGAAGGCAAGTGCATCCAGGCCAGTGGTAAGGGAATGCAGGGGTGTGGGGAAGAGGCATGTGCTTGCCTTATCCCCTCTGGAACTTCATTTCCCATTCCCGTGCATTTGGCCACTGAAGGAGGACACACGCCAACGCAAAAGGCAAGGGAATGGAGAGGGAGCACGTGTGTGCCCCCCTGGAACTCCCTCTCCCATTGCCTTGCATTTTGCCTGGCGCAGAGAACAAGCCCCAGAAGGGAATGGGATGGGGAGAATTATTCACATTTTCCCACTTGCATGAGGGTTCTGCACCCCAAACCCTCTCAAAAATGGAGGGGGTCACTCTTAGAAAAGACATCCCACCTTTTGTATGATAGAAATGGTTTGTATGATAGAAAAGAAGGGGAGTTCTTTTCTACTACTGAGGCAATACCTTGTGGGATGGGAAGGATTTTAAAAATGGCTGAAAAAACTGTTCCTGTAGTGTCGAGAAACCCTGACACGAAGTATCCTAGACTGGTAGGAATCTTCACCATTTGAGACTTATTCTATGCAAAAATCATCCACAGCTGTTTTGCACAGAAAACAGAATTTTTCTGCAAGAAAATAGTATCTGTGCAGAAATATTATTTTCTGGTTTCTGGTTTCTTTCTCCGTAATAAATGAGTATTGAATTGAGACTTGAGAGATTGATGTTCTAGTCCTCATTCAGTCATGAAATTCATTGATGCCCTATATTAATCAGTTCTTTCCTCCAGGCTGAGCAGCCTCATAGAATGTTGTGTTGGGTGCCATCAAGTTGTTTCCCACTTATGGAGGGCAACTAAAATGGTGAAGGGTCTGGAAGCCATAAAGCCCTATGAGGAGAGGCCAGGGAGCTGAGTATGTTTAGTTTGCAGAAGAGAAGGTTAAGAGGGGACATGATAGCCATGTTTAAATATTTGAAGGGATGTTATGTCGAGGAGGGAGCAGGCTTGTTTTCTGCTGCTCCAGAGACGAGGACAAGGAGCAATGGATTCAAGCTGCAGGGAAGGAGATTCCTGATGGTCAGAGCTGTCCAGCAGTGGAATATGCTGCCTCAATGGAGTGTGGTGGAGTCTGGAGGTTTTCAAGCAGAGGCTGGATGGCCATCCTTCGGAAGTGCTTTGATATGTGATCCTGCATGGCAGGGGTTGGACTGGATGGCCCCTGGGGTCTCTTCCAGCTCTGTGATTCTATGATTCTCTAAAGTGAACCTATCATGGAGTTTTCTTAGCAAGATTTGTTCAGAGGGGGTTTGCTTTTGCCTCCTTCTGAGGCTGAGAGAGTGTGACCTGCCCAAGATCACCCAGAGAGTTTTTATGGCCAAGTGGGGCCTCAAACTCTGGTCTCCAGAGTTCAGTGTTCACACCACCATATCATGCTGGATCTCCTCATAAAATAGGTGTGAGGAAAAAAGGTAAAAGAGCAATAAATGATGTCTTCAGCTCATTGGATAAATTATATCCAGTTATATCCAATACACCAGAGGACAGGATCAAAATTCAAAATGACCTGGATAGGTTGGAGAGCTGGGCCAAGGCTAACAAAATGAAATTCAACAGAGAGAAGTGTAAGGCCCTAGACTTGGGTAGAAAAAATGGAATCCACAAATATAGGATGGGGGACACATGGCTGGATAGCAGTACGTGTGAAAGGGATCTAGGAGTCTTCATAGACCACAAACTGAACATGAGTCAGCAGTGTGATGCGGCAGCCAAGAAAGCCAATGCAATTCTCGGCTACATCAATAGGAGTATGGTGTCTAGATCGAGAGAGGTACTGGTACCACTCTACTCTGCTTTGGTTAGACCCCATCTTGAATATTGTGTCCAGTTCTGGGCACCCCAATTCAAGAGGGATATTGACAAGCTGGAGCAAGTCGAGAGGAGGGCGACCAAAATGGTGAGAGGCCTGGAAGCCATGCCCTATGAGGATAGAATTAGAGAGCTGGGTATGTTTAGTCTGCAGAAGAGGAGGTTAAGAAGGGACATGATAGCCATGTCTAAATATTTGAAGGGATGCCACGTAGAGGAAGGAGGGGGCTTGTTTTCTGCTGCTCCAGAGACCAGGACAAGGAGCAATGGATTCAAGCTGCAGGAAAGGAGATTCCACCTGAACCTCAGGAAGAACTTCCTGACAGTCAGGGCTGTCCGGCAGTGGAATCTGCTGCCTCAGAGTGTAGTGGAGTCTCCTTCCTTGGAAGTTTTTAAGCAGAGGCTTGATGGCCATCTGTCGGGAGTGCTTTGAGGGTGTTCCTGCATGGCAGGGGGTTGGACTGGATGGCCCCTGGGGTCTCTTCCAACTCTACATTTCTATGATTCTATATATAACTTAGTAATAAATGAAAATAAACTTCCACACCTTCTTAGGAAATCACTCCACAAGAATTCCAGGAGCATTAGCTGGGGAAGGGGCAATATGATAAAAAAAAAAGAAGCCCTCTGCTTTACTATTCCTTTAACAATAATTAAATGGGTTTAAGGCTCTCTCCAATTTGCAACCCAGATTTACCTTTTTCTCAGCTCTTGAGAAAGGAGAGAGAAACAGAAAGGATATGGAAACTTCACACAGTTCTTACCGCATCCAGAATTTCAAATTTCTTCTTGGCCTGAAGGACATTGATCTACAAACATGTAAAGAAAGAAAAAATGAAATCAGAGATTTCCTTGCTAACTGAACTGAAACAAAGAAGCCTCATGTGCCAAAAACCTGCAGAAATCAGCACAGGTGGAGGTGCCTATGCAGAACCCAACATCATCACCACCACCACCACCACCATCGATATCATTGTCTTTGTTTACATCCTGTCTTTTCCCCAAGTTTGGGAGACAAAGGTAGGCAAGTCCAGGGACCCACTCCTACTTGCAGGATCCACTAAAACTACATCAACATCCCCACCGCAAGAAAACAACAACAAAAGAAACCAAGTGGTCAAAAGTCTCCTTTCCATTTTGCAAACATGCTACTCCACCTTCTAATATCCAACAATATAACAAGGATAGGAAAATTGAAAAATAATGTGAAAATAGTAAAGTCATGCAGTGTTTTTTATTTGTGAGTCTTTATGAATATTTTGTAGAAGACATGATTACAAAAAATACATAAAAATTTTGAATTGGGGAGTTTCTTTATACTTAAAATAATATGATTAGCGACTCTTGGTAGAGGACAGGAAGTCACGGTAATGTAAAAATAATAGTTGGACATTTTTTTATATTGCCAAGAAAAGATGTATAGTTGTATAGTATTGTATATATGAACAATTGAATCAGAAATGTATAACTTTCTAATACGGACTTAATTTATTATTTGGATGCATACAATAAAAAGAAAATAAAAAAAAATAAAAAATAAAAGAGTAGGTAAGGAGTAATGGAGACCGGTGGCTTCCATATCAGTGGAGCAGTGAATCCACTCTGGGGTTCAGTCTAAGCTTTAAACAGGCTATCCAAGTTTCTGCGCATTTATTCCAAAATAGGTTCAGCACCTTGGAGAGCTCCTTGGGGGCAGGAAACTGTAGGTGAGCCATTCTGGGACTCTTTTTGGTTGAATAATTGGCTATACTTTGAATAAACAGGTAGAAGCCAAAGCAGAAGGAAAACCCATAAGACTTGCATGCAACTGCTCGCGCATATATACTGCTTCCAAAGCGAGCTGCAAGGGAAGAAAAAGGTACTAAGCCAGGTGAGAAACTTTGCAAGCAGCATGTGTGCGGTTGGTCCCAAATGAGCCTCTGTAAGTCCTTTATGTTCCCTACAGTCCAGTCCAGCGGTTCCACTTTTCAACCAATTCTGTTTTCTGACAGTGCTCCGTTCCCTAACTTATCAGATAAGAGGGGGAAGCCTGTACCACTTCTTTTTCCAAAATTTTATCCTGGTTGCAAAAAGTGGCACCACGGAGCCATCTTGTGGCTGGATTCATATATTACCTCCCAGGTCCACAATTTTACAATTTGCACAAGGCAACGCTTGGGGAAGGAAGACAGAGAGAAGGGATTGCTGTAATCCATTTCATTCATAAGTATGCTCCATCCTATCAACCAGAGAGTGGTTTTATTTTAAAAAAACACAAAGAATTGTGAATCTAAATGTTTAACTGCACACACTGTATGTATTCTATAATAAAATGTGTATTGTGTATGCATTTTCTCCTACAATATGCATTTTAATGCAGTCCAGTTTATTTTCTGAGCTAAAAATTGTTTCATGAAATTGGAAGAAATGCATACTCTGAAAACAGTGCACTGATCTGCATATGTATTTAGATATGTGTTTGATATATAGATCATTCCCCCCCCCCAAAAAAAAACTGGCTCTCAAGATGGCTCACAAAAGGATTAATTAAAAGAGTATGGATAAACACACTGAAAGATTATGATATTACAAGCAAGTTTTTTTTTCAAGTTAAGGGACATTCCAGAGAAGTTATAGTACTAATTTTGTAGATGGACTATGTTCACTTGCTGAGATAACATGAAAAAAGGGCCATTTCCACACTACCCTGTTATAGTGCTATTGTTCTACTTTCAACATCCTTGGGGGAATTCTGGGCTTTGTAGTTTCCTGAGACCAAAGAGCTCTCTAGCTGAGAATTCTTAAATGTCCCTCCTAAAACTACAAATCCCAGGATTCCATAGGATGTTGGAAGTGGAATGATAGCACTATAACAGGGTAGGGCGGAAAGGCTCTAAATGTCACATCCTGGTATGTGGGGGTTGACTACACAAACTACATGTTACCTTAAAAAAATAAAATGAACATACTCATTGTCTATAGGTTTACCAGGGCCTATTGATTCTGAGAGCTGAAGCACTTTATGAATGAATATCAAATGTTATGGACGAATAACAAGGAAGGACTTATTAAGCCCTTCTTTGAAAGCATTTGCTCCTATTGATGAAAAAAAAAATGGACTTTGAACTGTACAGCCTGTTACTGCGGTCTAGGCCTACCCGGTGATAGCACTCGATATCACTTTGATATCAAACAACTTGGCTTTCCTCTGACACCCCGCTCCACGTGTTTGTGAGGCCTCCGGACAAACACATAAACAGGCGCGGCCGATAATTGCTGGACATTCTGTTCTCCACCCGGGCAGGCCAGATAAAGCCAGTTCGTTGCTTCAGGGACCTCTCCGGCAAACACCTTATTGCATATGCGCAATACTAACAAAGGCTCCCTGCCCCAGCAAGCAACCTGACAAAGCTGTACTAAGCACTCCACCTTTGCATACTGGCTACACTATTGTTAATTCGGCTCTGATTCAATCATGCTAAATTCTGACCTTTCCAAGGCTTTGTCCCACGCCTAAAACACATTGTTCTCACCGAGTAAGGTGTGGCCTGCAGTCACATTTCTCCCTATAAAAACCCCTAATTCCGAGACCATCCTCGGACTGCTCCTGAGTTCCAGACCACCTTGCTGCCGCTTTGCTTGGTGAGCTTCCCCTCAGCCCCACGTACGGAGACCCCATACCAACGAACTCAATCTTCAGACTTCTCCAGGACTACGAGACAGGTGTTGTATCACCCATTTCCCTCCAAGTCAATCTCTGATTCCTTAGTTATCTGTGTGACTGTGGCGTCTTTAATATTTGTCTGTACTTAATAAACATTATTTGTATTATTTTAACCCGTCTGGCTGCCTGACTGACCTGACCCCGTAGACGCTGGGTTGCAAGATCCTGCTAAGTTACCCTGCCTCTAGCTAGCTTTCGTGAGTGATCCCACTAATTCTCCCCAAAGTTGTGTTGTTGTTTGGTTATTTAGGTGTCCCTCCCAGGACAAACAGGGCAACAAGCCTCTTCAACAAGCCAAACTCATCACAGACACCCCTATCAGGATACACTAAATATGAAAATTAAGAGTATTCTTTGGGTAAATTTACCCTTTGGGTAAATGACGGAAACAACTCTCACACCTGAATTCAGCAGTTTCCAGAGCTGGCTGCTTCCAGAACAGAGGTAGGGTAAAAGTGCACCTCCAGCTTAGCTTCATATCCCATCATCGTGAGACTTCCCTGGCCAATGATCAGGGATGAAGGGAGTCTAGTCTAACAACATCCAAAAGGCCACAGGTTCCCAGTCGCATAGGGACGGGGGTGGCGATGGGGGTGGATCGCTCCAGGTGGCAATGTTTTTGGGGTGTCCTGGCCTGTAGCCACGCCCCCGTGAACCCTGGCCATGCCCCCACATGCCTTGGCCATGCCCCCACATGCCTTGGCCATGCCCCCAGGCACCGCAGCAATGCCCCCAGGCACAGTGGCCATGCCCCCTGCACCATGGCCCTGCCCCCTCCACACCCTCCAAGCTCTACCGCTGCAAGTTCCCCATTTCCATCTTTAGGCAGGAGATGCAGGATGCATAATCATGATTAGTAGAGAAGTATGACTTTGTGCAGTTAGTTTTCACAGCTCCACAAAAATGCTTCATGCCTGAGGTCTTAATACTACTAAGTAGTGCAGCTGAAGAAATGGCTTTACATGAAAACACTTAACTAAAACAAAAACCAGTTAGTCTGAAAAGGTACTGCCACATTTCTCTTTATTTTCTTCCACCTTCTATTCTGCTTTGGTTAGACCTCATCTGGAATCCTCCGTCCAGTTCTGGGCACCCCATTTCA
Source organism: Ctenosaura bakeri (assembly GCA_948474755.1). Taxonomy (NCBI): domain Eukaryota; kingdom Metazoa; phylum Chordata; class Lepidosauria; order Squamata; family Iguanidae; genus Ctenosaura; species Ctenosaura bakeri. Next base: position 33 of record CAOLHI010003070.1, on the reverse strand, counting down.
AGAAGGATATGGACAAGCTGGAGCATGTCCAGA